>CM039619.1:51516432-52116432 GCA_022457165.1 Juglans mandshurica
GGCTGATGTTTATGTTTACATTAAAGTTGTCCTTTTTTTCATTATATATATTAACTTTTTTTTTTATCAGCAAAATTTACACTTTTCACTGGCCTGTAATTAACTATCATTTATTTTTTTTCTTTTACTTTACAGGTCTATATGTTAAGATAAACTAAAACTGACCACGTGGCATAATCTTACCATCAAATCTTTAATTGATTGTACAGTTGAAAAACTATAGATAGTGAGGGTGTAAATTGAAGTTTCTAATCATTTAGGGTGCAAGTTAAATGGTTAAAAGCTAGTGGGTGAAAAATGTATGTCTCCCCAAGTGGATCAAGTTGACATACGTTTGTTTTGGAAAAACATCTCATCTCATCTCATTTCATCCCATCTAATCATTACAACTTTCCCAACTTCCAATACAAAATAAAATAAACAATTCAACTTTTTCAAATCTCAAAACAAAAATAATATTAAAAAATATATTCTAATAATACTTTATTCAACTTTTTAACTTTAATCTCAACTCATCTCATCTCATCTCATCTCATCTCCGAAAACAAACGGAGTTGTCTTAATTCTAAGATCTCAAATAGAAGAGAGATAGATGTATGAAGTGGGATTTACAAAATTAATTGTAGAAGAGACCGATTGATACATATCTTAAATTTTTTGTCTATTTTGAGAGTATCAAATGAAAGAGAAATAAATTCAAGAAGTAAACCTATTTTATGTATTGATTTTTATCTTAAAATCCTTAAATTCGAACAAGAATTTATTGAAATTTTTTCCTGAAGTAGCTAGCAGCTAGTAACCATTATATATTTGCGTGATGTCTTTTAGGTCGTCCAACAAGTGGTGGACTTAAATATCACATCGTAATTGTCAACTACTTATTTCTTCTTGAATAAAAAAATAGAAAAAAGCTACAAACAGTCGCTTGGTATAAGCGCGGGGCAAACGACGGCTGATGTGACAAAAATAAAAAAACGCACCATTTAGTTTGACCCCCATAAATTCAGTACTCTATTCTTGTTGGAATCATCTTTTTTGTATTTGAACAAATATTCTGAGAGCTAGAAATGCAGTTAGGGATGGCGAGCGCATTGGAGACACTATGTGGTCAGGCTCTTGGGGCAAAGAGGTACGACATGTTGGGCATATAGGTCATGGATTGTGCTCTTCCTCTACTGCATTCTACTCTTGCCCATTTACATTTTTGCCGCTCCGATTCTAAAACTCTTAGGACAGTCTAATGAAGTAGCAGAGTTGTTGGAGTTGGTGGCTCTCTGGCTCTTACCGTTGCTCTTCGACTTTGGGTTTCTGCTCCCAATGCAGTGATTCTTGCAATCCCAGCTCAAGACCTTTGTGATTGCTTGGGCGTCTTTGGCAACTTTAATAGTTAACCTATTGAGTACATGGCTCATCATTTATGTGTGAGATTTTGGACTTGTTGGTATTTTTGTTGCTTTGGACATCTCTTGGTGGGTTTTTGTCCTCACATTGGATGGATACGCCATGTTTGGTGGATGTCCTCAAATTTAGACTAGACTCTCTTTTCAAGCCTTTTCGGGTCTTTGGGAATTCATCAAAGTCTCTATTGCTTCGGAAGTCATGCTCTATGAATGTTTTTCTTTAGTTTTCTTAGTAAGTTTTGCTTCTTCATTCTGGATTGTGATCTGGGCATGTTTCAGTTGGTTGTATCATTTGTCTTTCCAAAGTCACAATTAAAAAAATGAAAACTTTAAATTTCTGGCCTCTGTTTCTCATCAGAAAGAAGCCTCATTATCCAACTCCAATCTGAGACCTCAGATAGATCCCATTACCAACATTCACATTGGTGGCGGCAAGGGATTTGGACTGCCCCTGCAGCAAATTTAGAAGCAGGCATTTGCCCTCAAATGCCATTCTGGTGTCTATGGCTATATTGGGTGATGTAGACGAGAGTGACTCTAGTTCTAACAATGATATGAGCACTGGTTCAGAGGAGGAGGTTTATGAGAGCAGATATTCCCTAGAATCGTCGCCACAAGACAAAAGGATTCCCAGTAGTACTACTGCTCATAGATTCGGGAACCCAAAGCAGAGGCCATTGCATTATGCTAGTAAAGGGATGGAACCAGCTCAAACGAGCATGAAGATGAAGAAACACACGCAAGATCCAGACGATTGAACACGAAGAAGAAACCCACCTGAAAGCTAGACGAAACCCGAAAGCTTTGTTTTGATTTTTCTTCATTCTTATTTCGTGCGTTTTGTCTTTTTGTCTTCTTTTTTTCAGCTGACGTGGCATCAACGACTCCCCACCGCATGCGCAAGCGACTGTACATAGAAGAATTGTAAAATATAAGTTTAGACGTTCTATTCTAAATTATAATATTCTTGTACGTTCTATTCTAGTCTATTTTACAAGTAAAAAAGAAATACAAAGTACAGGAAACATCTATTCTAAATAGCATCGTTTAGTTTTATTCTTCTCAATTCCGAGTTTACAGTACCACAATATTAATTAATTAATTGTTTCACTTTTTCCATATCATATATATTATATATAACTTCTTCCAGCGGAGAATTTATAGTTTCAACGTGAATGATCATGTCCATTTTTACAGCATAGAAGATCTTAAGTAATTTATAATTAATCTTAAGCTGATTTTTTATAGAAAATAATAGCATATATATATATCTATATACATACTAGGCAGGAGCAACGTGCAAAGCATGTTTGCCTAATTTTATGAAATGGTTATTTATAAAAAATAATATATATTTTATAAAAATGATTGATTTCACATAGTAATTTAAGGCATAGTGCAGAATATAAAAACATTAATTCAAAATAAAATATCATTCAATCCAATTCATGTTGAGTTCAACTTTTAACGCCTCCTTTAAACCACCCTTGGGTTTTCCAGCGTTAATAGCAATTAGACACTTGTATGAACATGGACCTGGTGGACGTGACTCATGATCAGAGTCATCATGATCCTCATCATCCTGATTGTGCTGACCTGAATCACTATCACTCTGCAATTGAATTGAGCAAGATTTATATAACTAAAAATCTAATAGGCAAGAAACCAGATAGGAATGAAGTTCTTATGTGGTGAATTTTCTTTCTCGGCACACCGTATCATCATCTTGTTCATCAGAATCCTTTCCCTTGAGTGACTTCTCCATATTTTCCTTGCTACTCTTAGCTTGAAGAAACTCCTTTGGTAGTTTGGTTGAGATAATAAACCGATACTTCAATTCTTCTGGTGAAGGGAGCTCTTTTAAACATTCAAATTCGAGATAAAACAACATATCTTCAAATGTTTGAGTGATCGACTAAAAAATAACAATACAACCGTTAGACTATAACTCCAAAAAAGAAAGGTGGTCCTAACTAATAGAAGGAACTGAAAAATACTTGGGCTACTTTAGCCTGAAGATCTGCTGTAAGGTGGTCCTCAAGAGTTATTATGACAGGTAATGGTGATGAAGAAAATGCATGCTCTCTAATGGATTTCAGGCATTCAATAAGTTCCACCAGAGTTGTCAGGGTCCTACATTTATGGGTGCACACTTTTAAACAAATTAGAAGTGTTATTTGAAAGCATTATAGAAAAGAAAAACAAAGATCCATGAAAAGGAATGATAAATGCAGTTCCCTCAAATTTCCAATAACTAAAGTTTAATTGATTCTCTTCTGCACATCAAGGTAACAAGTATTTACAGCCCATTTCCAAAAAACATAGAAGATTCCCATTAATGCACATGGGCTCCTGAGTCCACTCGAACCCCTTTCAATGAAAATAAGGCAGTCACCTTCCATTTGAACATTGACAAGTTACCCATTTCTGAATCTTTGATCACAAGAAAAAGTATCCCTACATCTACTTTCAAGGCTTCCCCCAAGCTGAAATGCTGGGGGATTATAACCTTCAACCACCACAGAGGCTTTAAAAGACTTAAGGCAGTCACCTTTAATTTGAACGTTGACAAGTTACCCCTTTCTGAATCCTTTAATCACAAGAAAAGTATCCTTACATCTACTTTCAAGGCTTCCCCCAAGCTGAAATACTGGGGGATTATAACCTTCAACAACCCCGGAGGCTTTAAAAGACTGCCTGCACTTTAATTGGCTTAGACTGCTGAAAGAGCTAGCCGTGAAAATTGAAATTGGAAAAAACCATGTCAAATTGAATCTCCAATGATAATGGACATCCAAAGATACAAAAAGAACGTTAAATTTTCAAACGTTAAATTTTTAAATTGAATCTCCAATGATAGAGCAACTGTGGGAGAATTACAGTGACTTTAAGGAAACTCTCGAACTGCAAGAGAGATGTTTGGTAAATGATGCTAGAGCACTTTTGCATCTTGAGCTTATACTAAATGCGGTTAATCTAAATCTCGTAACATTTTCTGATTTATTTGATTATAGGTGTTTATTTTTATACTGTCTCTTTTTCCCCTGAAGCGACATTGCTTACAGCACCTTGCACACACTGATGCCGAACAGGTTATCGACCCGTAAAGCTCTACAGAGTTGTCGTATGCGGGTACTAAGGGAATTTAAAAAACATCTATTTTGTTGGTTTTTTTTTCCTACTTTTCTAATTTCATCACAAAAATTGTACAATATCATCAACTACAGTTCTTTTTACTATTGAGTGTTTAAACTATATTATTTTAATTTTTATTTATAAATTCTAACAAACCAATATCAAGCTTAAATAAAGATGTTTATGTAGCAAATCATACTGTCGTGAGTGAATTTCCTAATCAGACATGAATGGGGATAAAAAAAAGAGAAATGAGCTTTCCCTAATAGACCTTAGAAAGCGCGAAAGTTATTTCTTGCCTTAATTTCACTTCAGAAGGAACTATATTCTGATATGCCAATCACAAGAATGACTTTTCAATGATGTTCAAGCCAACACCATACAATTTTTTTATGCCTTGCCTTTTAACCAGTTCATGAACACTTGCTTCTCTAAATCCCAGACACGAATTATCAAGTTAAAAACCCAACTACAACTCATGAACCCATCATCCAAAAAGCAGTCCGGTGGCTTAAAGAAATATCATAGAAAACCATATTTGTCAATTAGTCTGACCTAGACCCACTGATTAGCTCAATAGGGGAGTTCCCCAGTTGCCCCAAAAGGCCAAAACCCAACCCACATAATATATGAAACCCATTAGTTCCTTTTCTATTCCTCTCTTTTCCCACCTTTGCTCAACAACCAAATAGAGAGCCTTTTCAACTGTGAGTAATGCAAGTCTTTGCCTTAATTAAAATAGCATTTCATCATTTAATGAAATCAAACCAGCATATACACCCAGATTCTCTTTCCTTTTGCAACAATTTCTCATCGGCCAGAGAAAATCCTGAGAATTTACCATCGGGAAATGGCACAGACCCAGAATCTGTTTCTTACATTTTCTCTCAACCAAACAGAGCATTGTAACAAAAAAAAAAAAACTCACCTCGAGAGCTTGCTTGTACCGCCTGCGAGCTCGGAGATCACGGACGATGCGCTGGAACTCGAGCTCCTTGACCTTGTTGCCTTCTTCCACCCACTGATCAAGAACTGGCGCTACGCTAAGTGAAGGGTCGCCCAAAGGACTAATTCTTGAAAAGAGGTTTCTTCTGCTACTATCATGCCTTATCGTGCTGTAAGACCTTATTATCAAGATTGCGTTTTTTGTGAGGTTCATGGACCTGTTCAGCAGATCAAGGGATTGCAGATACGATTCACGAAGACGAAGAGAAAAAGAGAAGATGAAGAGACAGAGGGAAAGGATTTTGGTTTTTGGAGAGTTGTTTGTGTCGATTTGTATTTCATTGCTGATTTATTCCTGTGCACTGTTTTCATTGCTGATTTCGTTTGGATCACCGACTACTCTCAATTCATCTCAACTCATCATTATAATTTTTTCAAATCTCAATACAAAATATAATAAACAATTCAATTTTTTAAAATTCCAAAATAATAATAATATTAAAAAATAATATTTTAACAATATTTTATCATCTCAACTCAATTCAACTCATTTCAACATCCAAACTCACCCAAGTTATCGTAATGGAGGCTTTACAAATTGAAAAATTCTTTTACTGTGTGAAGAAGCCCAGCACACTTAACGTGCTGGGTTGAAAAGAAAAAAAAAAAAATTCTTCAGTGTGGTGCGGCTTCCGTCAGTTCTCCAGAATTGCTCTTACAAATTATTACAAACGGAGGTTTTACGGAAAGTTGATGAAAATTCCCTTAAAACAAAAAAAAATTCGTTTCATTATTTTGTAGGAGATCTGCAGGCTCGTAGCCAGTCCATCTGTCTAAAAATCCATTTGAACAAGTTTTGCCTTGCAATGATGGATGGACATGATATAGTGAGATAATTACTCGTATGACTGATCTATACATGAAACTGTATAAAAGGAATAAATATCATATTTGCACATATATTTATTTGAATGGATTATATATATATATATATATATATATATAGTATTATTATCATCTTTGCGCATATAATTAATTGACATCCTAAGTAACTTATTGCGCTTTTCAAATATAATAGTTTTATTTATTGATCTTCTCTAAATTATATCTCTTTATATATATAAAGAAAATGATGATCAATATTAGAGTCCGACGATTTTCAATTGTGACTAGGACATTATGTAATTAAGTTATAAGTTAATTCTCTCTAGCATCTTGATGCCGAATAAAATAGAGATTAATTATGACGGTTAGTTCCAACAGATGATCAACACAGAGAAGACAAGAGATTTTCTCAAAATACAGAGAAAACAACTCTGAATAATATTAATTAATAGTAAAATTCAAATTTTTCTTACAAAGCCCACAACCCAGACTTAAATAGCTGCAAAATTCGAAATTATGATATTTTCTCAAAAATGAAAAATCTAAATTATTGTAGGAGATATAAACACATAAATAAACAAGAATCCTACCAAATATTTGGCCAAAATCAAAATCACTTCTAAAACTTGAAATCAAATATTTACTGATAAGGTAAAAATGAGCATATATAAATATAGAATTTTATGGGAAATAACTAATATTGTCTTTAGTCCAAAGAATATATTAAGTTTTTTCCTTTTATATTTGTACAGATTCATCTTCTTAAGGTAATACTTCAATGCAATCAACGTAGAATCTGGATCTAAATATCCCATATTAATTTGGGTTTGCATCATTCTCACCAGGTTGGAGAGAATACGTCCTCGAATTCTAAACTTTCTTACCTCGATCTTTTGGGTATCCAATTAGATCAATTTTTCTTTCCTTTTCTTATATCATCCTGATGATCATGAAAAAACTCAAATTAATTTGATCGGGTCGAAGTAAAATAATATTGAATATCTTATACTCCAAAATTAAGTTTCTTTCCCACATCTCAAATCCAAAAAATAAAAAAATGTATAGGAAAATTTGAAAAAAAAAATCCTAAACTCCAAGAAAATCAACATAGTTGATTGTCTTAAAAGTCGTTTCCAGACGTTCAAACTTCAAAACTTCACCACCATTTTCTTTTTCTAAATTTTCTATGTTTTTAATAAAAATAATTATCTCATCTACTAAGTTATCTTCATCAGGATATATATCATAGATTGGTATGGAATTCTACTCTATAGAAGAATGTACATCATCAAACTATTCTTCCTCAAAGTAGTAAATCCACTCAACCTCATGCAATAAATCAATGAAACCTTCAGCCTGAAGAGTACCAGGAAATTCTAGTAAATCAACTCTGAAACCGAGGTCCCCATAACGCTCTTCCCTACCACGGTACTCCCGAAATAGAGTACGCTTGTGATACAGGTTCTCAAAACTAGAATCAAAATCGTGATCTTCCATCTCATGATCACCAATATCCTGTGCCGTTAGATGCCGGGTTAACTCTACAACCTGTCTTTGTAAATCCTCAATCATCACATCATGAATGCTACGATCATGGTGCGGGACTTCCTCAATTGGAACCTACCCACGACGACAATATCACGACCACCAGCCATAAAAACTGATGAGATATCACCCCAGGAAAGATACTGAAACTCTAATGCCAATTGGTGCCGGACAGAGTAGAGATTAATTCTGACAGCTAGTTCCAACAGATGATCAATACAGAGAAGCCAAGAGATTCTCCCAAAATACAGAAAAAATGAATAATATTGATTAATAGTGAAATTTAAAATTTTCTTATAAAGCCCTCAAGTCGGACTTAAATAGCTGCAAAATTTGAAATTATGATATTTTTTCAAAATGAAAAAATATGAATTATTATATGAGAAATAAACACATAAATAAATAAGAATCCTATCAAATATTTGGCCAAAATCAAAATCAGAATCACTTCCAAAACTTGAAACCAAATATTTACTAATAATGCAAAAATGAGCATAAATATAGGATTTGATGGAAAATAACTAATATTGCCCTTAATCCAAGGAATATATTAAGTTTTTCTTTCCATATTTGTGTAGATTCATCTTCTTAAAGTAACACTTCAATACAATCAACGTAGAATCTGGACCTAGATACCCCATATCAATTTATTTTTACATCATTCTCACCTTGTTGCAGAGAACTCGTCCTCGAACTCGAAACTTTCTTGCCTCGATCTTTTGAGTGTCCAATTAGACCAATCTTTCTTTCCTTTTGTTATATCATCCCGATGATTATGAAAAAACTCAAATTGATTTGATCGGGTCGAAGTAAAATAATATTGAATATTTTATACTCCAAAATTAAGTTTCTTTCACACATCTCAAATCCAAAAAAAAATATTTTGCATAAGAGAATTGCGCATCACATCTAAAGGCTAAGCTATAGTCTCACCTAATTCGGAGCTGAAAGATTTTTGTTGGGAGGTAGCTAGGATGGAAACTGGATAAATTGCGCATGTTGAATAATCCATCTTTAATGCAGGAAGTAGTAAATTACAATATAAAACCCAACGAAGGTTTGGATATTAGGGTTTGGAAGCAATGATGGAAATTTCAATGAGGCCTCATTCAAATTAATTTATTCATTTAAAAAAAAAAAGTGTTATATATTGAACACCGTCTTGCCACTTAGAATTTCAGTGTATATATGGAAAAGCTATGGAATGGCGCTATCCCTTTTGATAATAAGATACAAGTTTGTGAATATCCCCCAATTTTTAAATGCAGTTTGTACCACTACAAGAAAAATAAATATTTGTGACGGATTATTTGTGACAATAACGAGTATTTACGATAAAAATAGACCTATTTTGACATGAAATAATCATTTTCGCTAAAAATAACTGGTTACAAATAAGCAATTTTCTTATAATGTGTGTTCTATAGCTAAGGAGTCAGCCGATATTCATTTACTTGGTTCCCGCTTATATATTGTATCATCCATTTGGGTTTATTTTGCACAGATCTTTGAACTTTCAAGATGTGTGACTATGGGATGGAAAGATAAACTTGGTACATGGAAGTCTTTTTTTAAGTAAAATGCTGGAGGTAGTCGGCTGGTGCAAGCGCTGTGCAAACGGCGTTGACGTGGACAAAACACAAAACGACGCCGTTTGGCTGGTGCAAGCGCTGCGCAAACGGCGTTGACGTGGACAAAACACAAAACGACGTCGTTTTTCTTTTTTTAAGTTTACCCCATTTCCCTCAGCTCTCCCTCCTCTCTATGTTTTGACCCCTGTGTTTTTTGAAGCATTTTTTCTGTGTGTTTCTTCGACCCATCTCCCCCTCCCTCTGTGTTTTTTGACATGATGTGGAATGGTCTTGTAGCTCTAGTAACTCGATAGGACGGCAGAGCTTGCGCTGGAAGACGATGGAGTCCTTGTCGCAAAGAGAGCAACGCCACGAGGCAAACGAGGAAGATGAGGAGAATCGCTTGGCAAGGAAGCTGTTGGTGGCGGCACGGATTTCGGAGAACTGGTAGACATGAGGGTTCTCCGGGAGAGAGTCCTTGAGGCTCAAGAGAGAGGCTCGGCTTGAGGCGGAAGACTTGGACCAGTAGTTATTGTAGCTGGAACCAGTGGTGCTGAAGTTGGTGTTGCTAGAGAAATTGTTGGAGGTGGGGTCTGGTGGGATCGAAGAGGGGGAAGACTTGAAGGATTTGCGAGATTTGGAATGCGCGTTCCTCTGGGGTTCGATCACGTCTGTGCTTTTCTTCGTTTTGTACATTGGGCCAAGGTGAAAAAAGCGAGATTGATGGTCGAAGATGGGTAATTAAACTATAAGTGCGCCAGGTAGCGGTGTCGTAGCATAGCAGAGAATCGGATCCTGCCGTTGCTTTTGGGTGGTGGAATGCGCACGGCGACAGTCCGATCCTTGTCAATATTTTCTCATCCACCAGATGTTATATTATGTTATAATTTTCTCTCCCCTTTCAGGTCCGTTTTCACTCGTTGCTCAGGTATTGAACCATTTGATTGTGTGGAAATGGCTACAAATCGATGAGAATTGGAAACACCAGTCCGATTTGTTCCAATTTCTTATAAGAATCAAATGGTTGTGTGGAAAAAAAAATATTGAAAAATAAATCCCAAACCAAAAGAAAAATCAATAGGAATAAATCACCGTCCCTGCATGAATGAGGAAGCTTTTTGACAAAAAAGAAAAAGAAAAATGGAGCACATTAGAATATTCAAATGGAAGATCCATGAATGAAGAGATAGATAACATGAAAGAGCCAAATGAAATGAAAACTTCAAAAGAAGAAAGAAATCTGATTGGTAATTTTACGGGCGTTCATGACTGCTTGGTACTGATTCATTTGCTAAAGCTCAAAGAGAGAGAAGGAGAAGGTTGCCTGTGGAGCTATAGAAATGAAAATAAACTGCATATGGGTTTGCAAACTGAGGGAGGGAGAGAGGAGATATCCTTGGGTTCACTGCAGATTGGTTTGTGAACTGCGGGAGGGAGAGAGGAGAGTTGCTCAAGTACTGAAATTGAAAGTTTTATGCAGTGATTCAGTGAAATAAAGTAGTAGTCAAACGTTGCCCTTTTTTCTTATTTTTCACAAAAACATGCCACATTAGATGCCGATTGCACGGTGGCTGCCACTAACGCTTGTACGTAGCAGTTCTGTTTTTTTAATAATGGCAGTTAGATCTCCTTCCATGCATGCATAGATGGCTCAATGTTTTCTTCTTTGGGAATTGTACGTTGGCCCAAGAATCTGCACGGCATGATGATATTGTTAACCTGACCTCTGTCATTTATATTTAGAAAGTTACAAAATGGCTACATGATATTAATTTCTTCATTAAGCCTACAAAAATTATACGTACCAGCAAGATGCAGCTTCCTATCTTATGATCACTACACATCTCAAATGTTGAAATAAAAGTAAGGAAGCCATTGCAAGTTAGTTGGATGTTTTTTCCTTTGGATAAAATGAAGTTGAACGTAGATGGTGCCTCCAAAAGACAATCCAGAGCATGCTGGATGTGGTGGTGTTATTAGAGACTATCATAAAAAAAATTTATATGGTTTTTCTTGTTTCTTAAGCCATCATATATAGTAATCTATTTGCTAAAATTTCAGCTTTGCAAAATAGCATAATGCTATGTTACCAACTTTAGCTAGTAGAGAGTGCTGCATTAATACTTGACACAATGAATTTCAATTACCCTCGAATTTGTTTGTTTTTCAAAAACATCTCATCTCATCTCATCTCATCTCACTTCATCATTACAACTTTCCCAAATCCCCACACAAAATAAAATAAATAATTCAATTTTTTCAAATCCCAAAACAATAATAATATTAAAAAATATATTTTAATAATATTTTATTCAATTTTTTAACTTTAATCTCATCTCATCTCTGAAAACAAACGATCTTGTCGGAGACGAGCGAGTGTAAGGAAAACAAGGAGGCCGACAGGGGCTTCCCGAATTCTATTTCATGAAAGAGCGGTGCTAATATTTCGAATGAGGAATCTTACGAATAGTCGTGAATATGTAAATGTCGTACAATCACTTTAAAAAATAGTATAATTTATTATTAAAAAATTAATTTTTTTTTATGAGCCTCATATTTATTTATTTTTTTTAAAACGATTACACGCTACTTACACACTCATAATCATTTCTTATTTTGAATATAGTCACTAACTAATATATTTCAGTTATTTATTTATTTATTTTTTCCTGTAAATTTTTAATCATTATAAATATTTAAAAAAAATTCATAACATTATTAAAAAAATATTTTAAAATAAAAAAAATACATTCGGCGCACAAATTCGGATCCAAATATAGGTCCAAAACATTTCTGTTCATGAAAAGATGGTGGGCCGGAAGAAGTGACCATTAGGGTCAAATTATTAAAAGAGTACAGGATGACCAGATATGGAAAAATCTGGTTGCAAAAGAATTTCGCTTACAAAACCGTATATTAATATTAAATATAAGGTATTTTTTTTTTAAATAAAAAAATTATATAAATATTGATATAAAATTTGGTACACCAAACTACTTTACGTAATAAATCCCTGCAGATATATATATATATATATATACTCGATCCCAATCCGGCCATGTCCCCATTTATAACTTATTTAATTAGAAATGTCTTAAAATGTGAGCATGCATGGGCCGAGACCCTCGTGCCCATGATTTACCAAAAGGTAATCATTTTTGGAAGAGTCATGCTACAGTCCCGCTGGGACTCTGATGGGGTGTAATATTGTGTTATATGTATTTTTTATATATATATATTTTAATATTTTTAAATATTTAAAATAAATTTAAAATATTATTAAAAAATACTTTTTTAATTAGAAAGTGAAAAAAATTATTATAAAATACTTCCTTAATTACGAAATAAAATAAAAAATTATTTTACTATTAAAAAAATATTTTTTAATAATATTATAATATTTTTTAATTTTTTTAAAATATTTAAAATTATTAAAAATTTTATATAAAAAATTTTTTTAAAAATACATAAAAATATACTTGATAGACCCAGCGGGAACACAACGGAAAATCTAGCATTTTCCTTTTTGGAACCATTAGAGAAGTTAGTGTCCAAGATTCTTTGTACGATCTGTCTTATTATAAGCCGACCACGTGCGATGAAGAAACTTGGGGTTTTAAAGTCTTATTCCTACGTCCGGCAACCTCGATCCATGATCATCCACCAGTAATTCACCACAAAGAAATTAATAAAAAAAAAAAAATGAAATGGATTAATTTGGTCCTAAGCAGAGATTCCGACAGAAACTTATTCAAGCCAACTGGCATGCATTGCTACCAATACCATGATGCATATATGATGCTCAATATTAGAAAAGGAAAAACAACAAAGAAATTAGGAAACCGAAATAACTAGGAACTACTCATGATCATGCATGCATGTAACAAACGATTAAGAAGCTAGCTGTTGTTTTAATAAAGTGCTTGCAATAAATATATATATATATATATGTTTAATTTAATTACATGATGCAGACTAATGAATTAATTAAGGAAGTGAGTTTAATTTATCATGAATTAAGGGGTTATGCAGGATGCATGCAGTTTGATGATCAAGACATGAAGATTAGATAATGATGAGTCTGATCATGATATATCATGATTGATAAGATAGGCACATGATACACCACAGTCTGCTTATAAATAATTAGCGCCTGACTTAAAAGAGTAAAATTGGCTAGCTAGCTAGAATAGTAACGTTCTTACCACATGCAGCTGATCATTTACATGCACCAAAATGTCTTGAAACAAAAAGGTCTGAACAATTACAGTACGCGGCCATGCATGCTCCTTCGATCTCTAAGATTTTGCGAATTTCGTAAGTATGAGCAAAATCATGTACAGGAACCAAAAAAGATTAGAGATCTATGGCCGGAGATCGACTTCTTTAATTAATTAGCTACGAGAAACCGTTATCAAATAGATGACAAAAACCTTCATGATCACAAGGAGCTAGCTCTCATCTACTCCTAAAATTAGGTGTACTAGATTAAGATTTAGAAGCTAATTTAAAGAAGAAATTAGAAGAAGATTAAGATTAAAAACATGATGAAAGCAAGTCTTCAAGCTGCAGGCAACCAAGCAGTGGCAAACACAACATTATGTCCTTTCCATGTAAGAACAAGATTGTCTTCTTCCTTCTTCAATCCCCACCCGGCTGCATGCTCGTCTAGCATGGCTTTTACCTCCGACACTGCATCCTCCCCAAAAGAGATGCCACGAAAATCGGCATTTCTCATTCGTTGCACCCACTGGCTTCTAGTTTCAGGCCGCTCAACCCTGTGAAAACCCTCATTTGCTATCACATTCTCAATCTTCCAGCAAATATTTGCTTCGTACCACTGCCTCTGCTTACTTCCCGTAGGAAGAAATGTATCCATAGTATCATATGGTATCCATAGATAATTAAACGCTGACCTTAGCCTAGACACCACATCATTTGATGTCAAATCCGCATCTTCGTCTACTAGAACTACAATGGTTGGGTCTAAACTCCGAAGCGATTTGAGAAACATTGTCCGAAAAGAGGAAGTGGTGGAGGAACATTCAAAATCATAAGGGTTAGAGTTTGCACTAGGAATTGCAACGTTAACGGTTTCTTCTGGGATGTAATGAAGCATCATTTGGCAGTTAATAACTAGTGCCTCACCGCTTTCGGGGTATACTAAATGTTGAACCCGAAGTTGTTCGATCAAGGTGGCAAAACCGTCTTTGTAACTTGAAGGACTCACTCTAAACTCCATCATAACATTCTTGGACCTTGCGAAATTAACCAACTTTGAGCCCAATTCCTCATACGAAAGGTCGAGCTTTGGTGGGACGTCTTCCATGGCTGTAGCTACGGTGAGCTTGACTAGAGGAGGGACCTCGTGACGATTAGCTATAGCATCAATCAGTGTAGGAATCTGCATGCAATGCGTTAAGCTTAAATCAACGATGTGAATGATTGAGTACCCTTCAACGGCTTCTAAAATTGCTGCGTTGGCTGCTGTGAATCCAAACCGATGCCAAGGGGTCAAGTCCACAAAGCTAGCAAGCTCAATGATTGAGAACTTGTGCGTGTCTATAGCAATATTGCTATGAGCGTTGGCCATGGCTGCCAGCATTTTGCAACTTCCAGTTTTGGCTGCGCGTGCAATAAGAGCTCGAAGGAAGCCGCAAGTAAGGCGCTGATTTGAGTCCCCATCTGGGGTTGCTATGTTGTTTAAGACCCATAGGATTTGTTGGGCTAGAGTGGCATCGTTGCTTTCAATTGCATTGGCGCAGTGTACTAGTAGTTGCTCCATGCAATTCGTATGACCGAAACTCCCCAAGGACTTTGATGTGGGAAATCCAGGCCATGGC
This sequence comes from Juglans mandshurica, assembly GCA_022457165.1. Lineage (NCBI taxonomy): Eukaryota > Viridiplantae > Streptophyta > Magnoliopsida > Fagales > Juglandaceae > Juglans > Juglans mandshurica. Next base: position 51,531,757 of record CM039619.1, read on the forward strand.
CGAGTTCTATGAAATTGGCTTTTGTTCATGGTGGGATTGGAAAACGGAGTCATTTGGTGTAAGGATTGTGGTGGAGCCTCAGTGAATTGCATCGTGGAGAGAGAGAGAGAGAGAGAGAGAGAGAGAGAGTACAAAAATATTTTGGAAAGCAGCAGAAATGAAGAAAAGAAAAGAAAATGGAATTTAGAAATCAGAAATGAGCAAAAAGAGAGAAAGTGACAAGACTAGGAGTGGGTACCTTTGCCAATGGGAAACGATACAACAGTGGTAAATTTTACTAGTACGGTTTGGGAGAATTCTGCAAGTGAATCAAATACAAATTGACAGTACAGCTTTTTCTGTGAGGATTTTAGTGTTCTTCCTTGGGGAAGGAAAAGGGACTGCTCAGAAGGGGGAAACTCTCATCCCAAAAAAACTCGGTGGAAGTCAAATCGTGCAAAAGATCAAACGCTTCCCATGCCAGCTATATCCCCAGGCTTTTCAGTTGCCATGCAGGGATGCAATGAGGCTATAGAAGAAGTGATTGAACAACCTCTTTCAAGGCTACAAAAGGGTCTTATCTCTCTTCTCGATCGAGAGAGAGAGAGAGAGGTGTGGTGTAAAGGAGAGGAGGTGGGAGATGAGGAGGTACTTGTGTTGTGTTGGATTTTGGAGGCATGTGAAGTAGCCGGCCAGGGGCTTGTCTGGTTGTGGAAGTTGAGATTTTGTCCTGTAATGGTGTGGTGGGGATCGGAGGCAGTTCATCTTTGGCTTACTCACTCACCTCACGGGGCATCTTATCATGACCAAATCATTTTAATGTTCTACTTTGCTAGCAGCTAGCTTTAGACCATTATCATTACTCTATGCATATGCATATACAAAATCACCTCTTTTGCATATCTATTTTGTCATTCAAACAAAATTCTCACATTGGCTTATGCATATTTGAGACAAAATAATAATAAAATATTATTATTTTTTTATTATTAATTTTTTACTAAAATCAATTTTTTTATATATATTTTACAATTAGCATCCACTACATACATTTGACATTAATAATACAAATGTAATAATAAAAAATATAATTTTTTTATATATTATATTAAAAATATAATAAAATGAAAAAAAATATATATTATAATAATAAAATGAATGTGTAAGTGAATGTTTGTTGTGTTGTTGAAGGAGAGAGGAAATGAAAGGATTGTAAGAGAGAGAGTGGGAGGAGAGAGAAATAATGATTAAAATATGATTTGTAGGGTGAATAGTAGTTATCCAAATTTGGATAAGCACTGTTCATAGGTAGCTAAATATTTGAATATGCATAAGCCAATGTGGAGGATTTTAAGGTCATATTATCTAAATATGACTTTGCATATACATATGCATAAACCAATACTAATGCTTTGCAGGTATATATGAATACTGTTTCCCTTTAAAGTTTTCTGAACTTTTTTTTTCGCTTTTTTAAAACTTTCTTTTTCGCATTTGCTTGATTTCTGATTTCCCCGTCTAGGTGCTATTGAACTACAAGCTGGACATATACGAACTAATTCATCCTATAATCGAGAAATACATAAACGTCACATAATTTTTTTTATTTTTAAATTTTAAATTTTATTCACTTTTTTGATTATACAAAGTTTATATATTATATATAAAATTAATCAATGATTTTGATTGGACTCCCCATATTCTAGAGAGAGAGAGTGTGTGTGGTCATTGTCAAAGCCGGCCAATTAGGATGTTGGAATATTAGCTTTAGATCTCTTTCATTATTTCCCCTCTCTCTCTCTCTCTCCCTCTCGCTCTCTCCCCAGATTTCTGAGATCTTATCCACGATGATTAGAATCCACAATAGAAATGGAGGACCAGTTTTTATAATTAATTAGGATATTCACTAGAAATTTGAATTTAATTGGGATATTAAGATCACGAGGAATATATATATATATATATGATATAGTATCATGGTCCCTACTCCCTAAATGTTGTATTCCTAGGTGAAGGGCTGATCATGTCACATGCATTTTATGTATACCAATTTGTTCCCTTACTCAAAAACTTGTTCCCCTCAACCGCAGCCCCACTTTAAATAGACTACTCAAGTACTACTCAACCATGCCACCTCACACACACAATTAACCATACTATATATATATATATATATATATATATATATATATATATATAATTAAGATGATAATGCTGCTGACGATCATAAAAATAATAATGTATTTTTTCTGAGCATTAATAATAATATATAGCAACAAAAGGAAATTTAGCTGACTTTAGAAAGGAAGGACCTCCTTTCGGCCTACCCAAATTAGCTTGAACCAAAAGACAAGTACGACTTACCCTCTTTTCCCAACTTATTATTGTTACTAATTATTATTTAAGACTTACAAGTATCATCATAGATTCATAGTCCAAACTAAATTATATAACCACGAAGTGTATTGTAATCAATTTAAAAAAAGTAGAGTTTATTATTAAAAAATTAATTTCTTTCATGTGAGTTCCATGTTATTCACTTTTTTCAAAATGATTACACACGACGGTTGCAGAATTCACGATTGTAAATATATTTTCTCTTTAAAATTTGTACAAATCATTACTCTAATTCATAGTCTCCTTTTCCGAGAGTTAGCTGCATAGAATATAAGTCATGTCATTATAAACTAGTTTCCTGTTTTTTTATTTCTCGATCCCTTCTCTTTTAAACTAAATCCATGTCTGATTTAGTAATTAATATTCTGTAAATGTCTCAATATTTAATTAGTAGTTCTCCATGATCCTTGTTTTCTTACCATAGTAATTTTCACGCTATATACCAAACTTTCGCTGTTCTAAGTTGGACATTTTGTCTGTACGTTATCAACGAAAGTAGACGACAAACTTTTCCATTCTTTTCACTGTTCAGTGCAACAAAAAATAGTTAATCGTTACGAGGAGCTAGCTTTCAAAAAGCTTGCATGCAAACAGCTAAAGGCCGCTGGAAAATATAAATTAAAAAGAATCCAGGTGAAGAGTATAAGGAAAACCATGTAAGTTAAAGGTAGGAGTGATTTTTTAATAATTCTGCATGAGAATTTTGAGAAGGATTCCTAAACTCGCGGTACAAGGACTAGAGGACATATAATGTGCAACAGCAAACATTTCAACCAGGTTTTTTGGAATATCCGATCGAGAGGGGAATTTTGTGGTATCCATGCATGGTCTTCGTCGTTCCATGATCATCAAGACAACGCAAAATCCAAAGTTATAAGCATGAAAATAAATACTATTTTAAGTACCATGCATGTGCTTTAGCCCTAGCTGTAGATACCCAAATTTGATAACAAATTAAAGCTATAAGCATTGTTGGGTGTCGAGTCTGGTTCTTTATTCGAGTGGAGACAATCCAAGGGTTCGCTCAACATATCATTCGAGCAAAATTTAGGCAAAGAGTCCATCAAGATTTGTTCAATAGATGGCTCGAGCGAAGATCAAACAAAGAGTTCGCTTAAGTCTCGCTCGAATGAACACCAGACAGAAAGTTCGCTCGAATTGCATTCGATACTTTGCTTGAGCGAATAACTTGGAAGTTGTCTTAGGATTTTCACTGCACCGCATGTATATATATATATCATTTTTACAAACAGTGAAATGTGATTTTTGTGAGGCAGACGAACAAAAATTCTTCAAAAACTTGATAGAGGCGCTAGAGAGAGGGAGAGAGAGAGGGAGTGATTGTGAGGAGAGAGAGAGATATTGAATTCTCACTGTGTACTTCAACTTTCTTCTGAATAAAAATGATCTTCTGTAATTCCATGGACTTAGACACATTACTGAACTACATAAATTTTGTGTTGTATGTGATTTTTCTCTAGCTTTGTTTTATTATTTTCTCCTTGTCGTTTTTCCCAACAATAAGCAGACTAGCTCATGAAATAGTTAGGTTTATATATGTTAGTTTATTTAAGGAATTAAAACTTACCCGGAACATGGTATAGAAGCCAGGGTATAAGACAGTACCAGCTTCGAACATTGAGCGGCAGGAAGGACAATCCGTCTCTTGTGCAAATTTCTTGACTGAGTTGTGAAGATTTTACCTCGTACGTTCTATACAAGTTGGAGATATAATTAAGTAATTAAATTTATTTTTTTACATCACTTCAAATTGATAAGTTGTGATTTAACATACGTAGTATCAGAGAATTGGATAAAATTAATTCTACTCAAAGGAGTTTCCTAATGACTGAACTGATCATAACAAAATTGAACACCGCGCACATGTTCTGGAAAAAAAAATGATGTTATTTAGTTGGATGTCGAGTTAAATTGCAAATATATACTAGTCTGGTATTTTATGGGTCCCATTGAGATAAGTTTAATTTTCTTACGAAAAGTTGAAAAAATAATAAATTTTATCAATATAAATTGATTTGAGTGAGTTGGGTTTGATTCAATAACCAAACACAACTTTAGTAGTTCTTTATAGAATGTCAGAGATTGGATAATATATAATTATTCATGAGGCACATATTTTATATGACTATTTTGTATTAATTCCTTCCTTCATTGCTGCTGCTGTAAATCTTTTTGCAAACACTCATTTTTTCCATCTCCTATCGCTTTTTTAACTGTAACAATTTACGATAGGGTGATATTATCCATCAACATTTATTTTTCTAAAATAAAATAAATAAATAATCCTAGAGAGAAGTAGGAAGTGTCAAGTGAGTGTGGTTTGTAGCATTATTATTTTGCTTTCTTTTTTTTTTTTTTTTATCTTTGGGTTGCCAGAATCATGCCGGAACCTGGGCCAACATGGCTCAAGTCATTAATGTTTTTTAAGTTTTCACATTGGTATAGGCCCAACTAAGCCGTACGTGTTTGATGACCCACCACAACCTTTCTTTAGGCCGTGCTGCTCCGCTTTCCTTTTGAACCGAATGCCATCAAGTGGTCCCATAACCAAAGTAGCAGGAGGCTTGGATGGGCTTTGTAGGCCTACTTCTCAGGGTGAAGCACTGATGCTAAAGCCCTTCACCCATCCAAAGAAGGCCCCATACGATTAGAATTTTAATGACCTAAACGGTTGCCCATAACAAGACTGAAATAAGGATAAGAAGCTTTCAAAAAGAGACAAAGACCAAACTCTCTACACTCGACTGTAAAAAAAAAAAAATCAGAAATTCACTCAACAGTAAAAAAAAAAAAAAAAAAAAACTGTAGTTAGAACTTAAAAACCAGAAAAAAGAAAGACACAGCACAGAGGATGTCATGAACAAAAGACCTCTATTGCGTGGAGTTTCTAGCATTCTAATTTCTAACAAATATTTGAGACTCTTGTCCTGATCAGATCGTACGTATTTGATATAGCTTGAATGAGAGCTAGCATTGAGAGCACCTTCAGATGATCCATTAGTGAATGATCATCAACTGTCCCAATGAAATTCCTTGTCATAATTAATTTGCCTAGTTATGTAAACCCAGTTTCAGGATTCCTATACATAATTCTCTTTTTAAGACAACTGACCTAATGGACAAGGTATTCATCATTTCTACACATCACATGTCACATATTTTTATTTTTTTTCTTATCAAATATGTAGTATATGGATGATGAGTAGAAGAATTCAATAAGTTTAAAAAGAATACAACTAAAAAAAATTTTACAAAAAAATTTAAAAAATTAATAAAGAAAAAATGTGGTATATGCGTCGTGGTGCGTGAGGATAATGAGTATCAAAACTCTCATATATTTAATATATTATATTCTGCGGTCTCAATATCATGACAGTGGACGACGGAGATAGAATTGTGATCAGGTACGTGCATGGAATCTGATCCACACGTACAAACTTCAAAGAATCCCGACCCAGGGAGAAGAATAACATTATCATCAGGCTATACTGGCTAAGCTTGTTTCCTGTGATGATCAGATTCTTCTTTAATTTTTATTTGGTTCAATGAAACTACAAATTAATCAGCGTCTCTCTATCACTTAAGATACAAATTAACAGAACCTCAAAATATGATAAAGCAGATGATCATGATTAATTATAATGTGAAAAAAAAAAAAAAAAAAAAAACCAACCTTAAAACTCAATAATAATGAAATTGAGGGAAGGGATGGTGCGTGCATGCATGCATGGTATATGGGTCATGAGTCATGCCGTGGCAAAATTAAAGTAACGTTCGGGGAGAAAACATTCTGTTTAACGTCAAGCAGTCAGCATGCATGGATGGGTGGATGCATGTCCCCCCCAGGGTTTAGGGGCATCCGAGGAGGTCGGGTCAACCATCTCGGCGCGTACTGGACTACTCCAACTACACTTTCGTCCGTCTTTCGGGCCTACCTCACGTGAACTCCCATGTCTTCCACGCTTCCCTGTCGGCGGCATCTACAATCGTCCTCTATCTTACCGTCGTGTCACTTTCCCATTGAACAGCACATATGTTTTCGTCTTTTTACAAGGGACATTTTCTTTCCACTCCACCACCACTTTCAACTTTTGCCGTCTGATTCTCTGTGTTTTTTTTTTTTTTAAATTCTTTTAGTTTTGTTTTACTTGATAGTAGTGGCTAGTTTGTCACATCTGCATAATTTTATGAAAAAATACATAATATATTTATTGATATACCCAAGGCACTATAATTCATGTGAAATTAATACTAGCTAGCTTTTACATATGTCAAATGTTATTAATATATTAATTTTTTTTTAATTATAATGAATTCCACCCCAAATGATATGTTTTCACGTCAACTAATAATATTCTATGCTTTTACACGTACGATATTGTCCTCTCTTTTTATAACTACGATGAAATTAAGCTGATAAATTTACATATATATATTGTCAGTAAAGAAGGATGTACGTACATTTTTTGTGCAGTATTTGATACATGCACTTCCTCGAGGTACATACATTAGTAATGATTAAGGAAAGAAAAAAGAAAAAGAAAAAGGGGAACCACATCAACATGTATGTATATATGTCTTTCATTTCTTATCCTAAATGACTAGATTTGTGATAATGACCAATGGGCCTAGCCTGCTGGGCTAACTACTTTAAATTGAATTAACGACACTTTATAATAAATAAAAAAAATGTTGCTTAATTAATATTAACTCGATCCCAGGGGTCGAAAGGTTACACCTTATAATTAATTTAATTTGAATACGTACTAACGTACCCCTCCATTTCTCCAAAGTTTTCCATTCGGAGAAATGTACAGCAATTAGAAATTAGAATGGGGTCCAAAAACTCAATTATATATGAGTTTCTCATGACAATATATATGCAGTAGCTAGCAACGAAAGAGGAAAAAAATGAACCAATTAATTAATTAGCCCGAAGTGCAATAACCCAGAAATGGAAGTAACAGCTGTTGGGGCATTGCCATTGTGACACAATAATTAATTATAGTGAACAAATTCAATATAGTAAGCTGCCATATTCCAACCAGATCACGTGAATCGTACAGAACCAGTATGGTATATATGATCAATATATATATATATATATATATGATAAGGATAATCCTGCTAATTGATTAGGATATATCGAGTTTAATTAATGCTGGATGCATGATGATGCTTGCATATATATAGTAAGGATGCAATATTAAGTTAGAATGGCCGGGGTCTAAAATTGATCAATTAATCCTGCTCATGTTGACACAAAAAGGAAGAATATATATTATTTACTCCATTAATGTACGCATTATACCTAGCTAGTAGATATATAGATCCAAGACAGCAATTAATTTATATATTGTCGGCTACATGATTTCCAATATATAATAAGGTAAAAACAAAATGCAATATATATATATAGCTCTACATGAACTACGTACGTATCATCGATCAGAAGCATCCAAAGATTAAAGATATTCAAAATCGGTGTAAAAACATGATGATCAGTTCACGTACGTACGTTGCATTGTGGAATAATTCTACACCATGATTGATCCCTATGCATGATAGCATACGTAAACCAAAGACATGCATGCAGCAGGTACACAATTATATATAGATCAGATATGTAGGAACCCATTCAAGACGAGGTAAACCAAAGAACGTCGACGTATAAAGATTGAAACAAATGGGTTTTGTAAAGCCAAGGAAGGAACCGGCCAGCAGAGCAAATTAATGCATTCGGAATCTCAAAATCCAACGTGGATATAGCAAAGTAGGTTAAACGTCAACCCCATTAACTTTTCAGGTAGACCCAAATTGCCAAATTGCTTGATGATCCCCAACTTGCATTAAAAAAAAAAAAATGTTCATTTATTAAATATTTAAGCTACCATCATCCCCAGTAGTACTTCCTGGTGCCCACACTTCAACTGATCATTGAAAACGTTTGTTTGTTTTGTAAGTTGCATATATACGTTGCTATTAGGGTTTTGCTATTGAATCGAGCTAGCAATAATGTCTGCATGTACTTCTAGGTTTTTTCACCAAGACTTTTTGTGGCTATTACGGTTTTGCTATTTCAGCTTTAATATTTCTTCGTACACAAAGAAAAGAAAAAAATATGATAATATAATATATATATATATATATATATATATATGCATATATAAAAGAAAAAGAAGGAAACTCATGAAACTAATCATTCTCATTTCTTTTCCCTTTGTCGGTGTCCCCCAAATTCTGGCTCATGAAGACAAAAAGGACCAGCTTACTTGCAGCTCCAGCCTTGAGAGTTTGTCGATCGACAGATAAATTTACCACAGCTTGTATGTACAGGCGCTAGCGCAGTACTTGATCTGTAAAGATAAGAGTACTCTTGAGTACTACTACTCTTTAGCGAAGCTCTAATTATCTCTCTTTCCTGGTAATTTATAATGTATATGACTTTTATTCAGCAGATCTTGCGGGTTTAAGATCTACTTTAACCAGCGGAAAAAAAAAAAAATTGTTACATACATAAATAGATTACATAAAGTAAACTCATAAACTGATATATATAGTTTCATGAAATCCGTTAAATCTACTTTATAATAAAAGTAATTTTACAATCTGGCATACCACATCAATTTGTAGATTTATTTTTGTGTAATCACTTTGTGACTAAAGTATTTTTCAAAAAAAAAAAGAAACTTGCATTAATAAATCAACAACTCAGGCTCCGTTACTTGGATTGAAAGTTCAGTCTAATTTTAAGTTAAGTCTAACATCTAAATACCTAACTTTTAAATTATTAAATTCATCTCAACTCAAAATATTTTTACTCGTAGGGCCCACAACCTTTTTCAACTCAACACCTCTTTACACCCGAGACCCACAACTTTTTTTAACTTCGCAACCATAAATACAATATGATCTAAACTCATTTTAAGTGGATCCTATAAAATTCATTTCAACATCTTAACTCACTATTATTTACAATCACACCTGTATATATAATTTACTGCATGTACATGTACTGTTGCCTATTCTTGTCAAATAATTTAGGTTGCTCCCTCCTTTCACAAAAATTAAAGAAAAAGAAAAGGGGCCGGGGGAGCATCGTCGCCAGAGCTGGTCATGATGAGATGGAAGTTCTGGATAGACGTTTATTTGTTTTGGTTCTAATATAATATTATTATAATTAAGTTAAATATATCCAAGTATAGAAGCAACTTGACAGAATCGATATTAATTAATTAAATTAAAATCATTATTGTCGCCGGCCACCGATGACTTGGCCAAGTTGCAGAACTACTGTTCTTCCCACGAGAAAACCTAAAAATGGGAACTCAGCTTTAGGTATTGCTGATCTTCTAATTTATCTTTCATGATTATAATAATTAATGAGAATATCATTATAAAACTAAAAAAGTTTGGACCGGACCAGATCGGACCGGCCCCATATTCAAAGCTGAGTGATTTACTGTATATCGAATATAATCATATATATATATATATATTTTTATGGGGTTGATCTGCACCAAGAAACTTGGAATTCCTCGTAGCAATGGCCTAAATTCAATGAATAGGCTTGAGGAACGGTGGTGAAATCCGCGTCACATGAACTTCTCTCCCATTAGGTACGGTCTTGATTAGAATAATTTTGCTGGCCACCCAACACCATCTTATTCTCTCCTCTCCACGTGTTTAGTTTTCTCTTTAATTATTTTTCCATTTGTTTATTCTATTAAGTGTTTTTCATTTCAAACTAATTAAAAATTAGGTGAAAAAAAAACACGAATTCCGTACATTTAAAATATTATATATATATATTTATATGACTGAGGTATCTAATAAAATCGGGAAAAAAAACAATAAATATCAGAGATATGAGCAAGGAGGTATACAGAAGTCGTTGAACGCTTGTATATGTATGAATATGTGGGGGAGAGTTAAAATTAGAAGAGACGATGAACAAGTGGGTGGTGGGAGCCCAAGTTGTAGGAGAGAAGGTTCCGTGGGGCCCAATGCAAATGCGGCGACACGCAGCATTTCAGAAAAAGCCGAACCCTTAGCCGAAGCAAACCCATTTCCACCCAACCAACCAATCAAAGCAACTCTCTCTCTCTCTCTCTCTCTCCCACTATCGCTCTTCTGCTGAGTCTTTCTTTTTGTCGTTAAAAATAAACAAATGGTGGGTTGACGATGACGTGTACTCCACCCACTGGTTCCCCAAGATAAGAGGAGAGGAGAAGGAGACGATGCCCGCAAGTGGAGAAGGATAAATAAATATTTTATTAATGTGATTAGTTGAGTCATTTTTAATTAATATAAAATAATTATATTAATATAATATATAAAATTAAATTATAAGTATTAATTTATTTAAAGAAAATAATAGAAAGAGAATACGTAAGGACAGCCAAAATCGACGCTGACAAAAGGTCCCCCAACTCTTCGGCTTCCCCCATTGGCTGAAAGGGACGCAGAAACCGCAAACGTTGTAGGTCCCACTATTTCTTCTGCTAATCACCCCCACCCCGTCCTTGATACCTTCTCCGTATCGATACGCCTCTTTCCCTTCACCAAAAGCCGCAGATCCCCATACCTTAATTCCGCCTCTCTTTTTTAAACGTAAGAATTAAGTTTATTTAATATAAGATCGCCTTCATGATCTCATATTTTAAATCTTTTGAGTCTAGATTGTGCTAAGTTTATATCATAATTTACCGATTCAACCTTTATATATATCATAAATATATAAACTACAAATAAACAAGTTTCATACAAGTCTTTTGTAAAACAATGGGTCTCACTAATAAATAATAATTTTTTTTACACTTTTTTAAGGTGGAGTCTATTTTTTTACAAAAACTTATATGAGACTTGTACAAATCATTTCTCATTTGTATATACTCTCTGGATAAGATCTACACTCTTTAGTGTTTATTTTAAAGGAATGTTACAGAAGTTTTGCGACGCTGCATAGTATGAGAGGATTTGAGCCTTCAATTGGTTTTACCGTCCAAGACTGCATATTAAAATTAGAGTAATGCTAAATATAAGTTTTGTGCGTTTGGATGTTAAACTGAGTTGAGTTGAGTTGAATTGAAATGATAAAATATTATTATAATATTATTGTTTATTATTATTATTATTTTAAAATTTTAAAAAGTTGAATTGTTTATTATATTTTGTATTGAAATTTGAAAAAGTCGTAATGATGAATTGATATGATTTTAAATTCCAAACAAAGCAAATAGACAAATCTTATACAAGTATTTTGTTAAAAAAATGGGTCTAACTAATAAAGAATAATTTTTTTTATACTTTTTTAAGGTGTGATCTACTTTTTTACAAGGACTTGCATAGAACTTATTTATTTGGGGTTTGTACAAATCATTTATCTTAAAATTATATTTAGAATATAGATTCACCTTAACTCATCTCAAATTAATTAGTTATAGGATTTATTACTTTTTTAACTAGCTAAACTCATCTCAATATACTTCATATATTTTAGAGGATGTTTGGAAACAATTTACATTTCGTCATATTTCATCTCATCTTATTTCATTTCCAAACATCATTCAAACATAAATAATTTTAAACTAATTATTATAACTTTTTCAGACTAATCGTTACAATTTTTCCAAAATTTAAAAAAAAAATAATTTAATTTTTTCAAATATCAAAACAAAAATTATATTATAAGAGTTTGTATTTTAACTTTGTAATATGTTTTATTCAACTTTTTCTCTCTTATTTCTCAAAATCCAATAAATGCTAAACTCAAATTATCTCACTACTGTTCACAAATTATTTTATTACTATTTACATCTCAACTCATTCTCCATACATTCCCTTAAGCACATATATTAACCATATTTACATTCAAACACATATCAATAGGATCCACAAAATATTAATATTCTTATATCAAGTAGGATCATCTGAGATCATCTCAACATCCAAACGCAATCTAAGAGATCTTTAGATGGATTTTCTCACAAGACTCACAGCTAAAACCACTTTCATTATGAGTTTTTCTTACACTACACACTATCTTGAAAGGAAAAATATTATTGTAAGGTCTCTTCGCTACACATCATCTACGTAATATAATTTGATTTATAATATTTAAATTTTGAAATATATTCTCTAAGTAAAATTATGTTACATAGATAGTATGTAGAAACCTTATGTAGCTAGCTACTAGATTAATGACTTTTGATCTCATCATATTTTTCTTTTACGTTTTTTTAACGTGTCAGCACCTATATATATTTTGAATATATTGAAGCAAATGTAATGGTCTCAACCCCTACCTCGGGTATCTTAAATTATTATGACAAAATGATAAAAAAAAAAAATATTACTTGTATTTTGGATATATATAAGTCAATCATGACACGTTGCCTGCAAATCAAAGAGAAATAGGGAGTTTTTACCTGAATTAATACATTCCAGCATGCTTAGAAAAAAAAAAATCATTCCAGCCGTATTATATATAATATTAATAACAAAAGGTACGACCGAAGATGAGCAAACGTTTCTCTAGTTTTCCACGACGAAAAGGAGAAAGGAATGTCGTACACGTACATGATCAGCCATGATATATGAATGTATATATACACATGACCAACGTCTCATGTTTATCAACTTGTAGAAAAAAGCGAACGTCTTTGATTAGAGAAATAAAAGAAAGAAAGAAAGAAAACGAGCAGCGGATGTAATGGAATCATTGGACGCATAGCTTATTCGCCACGTAATTTTGAGAGAAAGAACATCGATCATTGCTTAGGTTAGGTCAAACATACATCACTACCCACAGTGCCACACCACTTGCGAATCCACGCACACACAGAGAGGCCATGGCCCCCTCATAAGATTTCCTAAAATCTTTCTACTGTGTCTCTATCTTTCCCTTCTATTTTTTCTCCAATCCAACTCATCATATTAACTCTGTGTGTATTTGTGTTAATATATATATATATATATATACATATACACCCACCCCTAGTCCTATCAAATAAAATGTGTAGATCTCCAAGTTTACTAGCATTAGTCAGATCATAAATATATATTGATCAAAATAATTTGGAGTACTTAGTTCACAAATAATTGTCATTAAAAATAAATTTATAAATTAAAATAATTTAATATGATATGTCAAATTATAAAATTTATTTTACTGTTTATTTTTTTTTATATATAAGGGCATTAGTATTGGTTTATGCATATGCATATGCAAAAGTCATATTTGCATAATATGATCCTAAAATCTCCACATTGGCTTATACATATCCAAATATTTATCTACCTATGAACAGTGTTTATCCAAATTTGGATAACCACTATTAACCCTATAAATCATATTTTAATCATTATTTCTCTCTCCTCCCACTCTCTCTTACAATTCTTTCATTTTTTTCTCTCATTTAACAATACAACAAACATTCACTTGCATATTCATTTTATTATAATAATATATTATATATATATATTTTCATTTTATTATATTTTTAATATAATATACAAAAAAAATTATATTTTTTATTATCGCATTTGTATTATTAATGTCAAATGTATGTAGTGGATGCTAATTACAAAAAATATAAAAAAAAAAAATTGATTTTAACAAAAAATTAATAATAATAAAATAATAATATTTTATTATTATTTTATCTCAAATATGCATAAACTAATGTAGAAATTTTACTTGAATGACAAAGTGAATATACAAAAAATGTAATTTTACATGTGTATATGTATAGACCATTGTTAATGCATTAAGAGAATAGAATTTCGAAATACAGATTTTTTATTTTATTTGAAAAATCGGGTCATAGATTTTTTATTTCAAGAATCGGGTAATATGCCATTAAGAGGCTCTTGGCATACCATAGATCAATTTATGATATCTTTACACAGATCAAATTATGATATCTCAGCATTTATCTAACTTTTCTTTCCTATACACCATAAATTTGCGACTTTGCTCTCCAAAATCACCATGGCCATCCTCACAGACTCTGTAAAATGAATGTGGATAAACATGGAGATGATTTTGGTTTGGATTTCAAGTTGGTCCCTACACGTTTATGGAGCGAATGGATTAGGAAAGCTGTTCTCAGGTTACGGTCATACGGACAAGTAGAGTGTCATATGCTCTGACCCACCAAAAATTCTGACCATTTATGATTCCTAGCTAGCTCTTAAACCCAATGCATCCACTCATGAATTTTTTATAAAACGCAGAACAGTCAAAGAAACAGAAATAATTATAATCATTATTCATGTCTCGTAGTCGTAGCTACATGATACAAGATACCAAGAAACCCAGGAAAAAAAAAAAACATCACCGACAAAACTATCATCTTCCTCTCTCTCTCTCTCTAAATGACAAGAAGGAGAGAAATCCTGTGCCGGTAATTCACAAAATCTCGCCGGACTTGAATTCCGGGAAAACTTTTTCTCCCAAAGAAAGGAGAAAACGAAAACTGAAAGTAAAAAGCTAGTTCATAGGGGCATTACGGCGATCTCGCAAGCGTTAAGAACGGGATGTTCACCCATTTCAAACGAACAGGTTGAGGAGGAGCTTTCGCTCCCCTCCATGTCCATTTTGATCTGCCAAGCTGCTTTCGAAGCACGTGGTCGTCACGGACTCCTCGGAATTCATGGAGGGAGTGCCCGGCCGCCGGATCTCCGGCTTCTGGGCCGATAACTTGGCTGGGAAACTGGGAGTCAGACGGAGATCGAGTGCGGTCGGGTCTTCGGGAGATCGCTTGCGCTTCGGGGAGACCTTGGGCCGGGAATTCAGACTCGGATTCCCTAGTCTCCACATGTCCGTACAGGTGACTTCGTCGGCCTCGGATGTTTCATCGGACGCTGGAGTCGAAGTCGGAGCACCCCCAGAGTGAAGAAGCTCAGGAATCGGACGCAACGCGCCGCCTCGTAGGACGGTCTCGACAGCCGCCTGGCACACGTGCCAGTTTCCAGTCCACAAAAGCCCGACAGCGCCGTTCACGGGATTCACGGTACGTCCACAAGCTTCAAACAACAAAGACTGAAACAAAGCTAAAGTACACCAAACAGAGCAAAAAAAAGGAAAAAAAGAAGAATCAGAACGAAGACTTACTAGCATGGTAAAGAAGACGAAACAGAAATAGAAACGATCGAAGACACGTTTGTCATATCTGAATGAATATATATTTTTTATCAGGTTCTTCTAAATTTCTAATCTTTGACAGAACACAGATCCATGTATCTAGTATTAGACGCTCGCAATACGTACGTACTCGCACAACTTGGAGGTATATTAGATACAGGAAGTAATATTTATATATACCAGGTCTCTGGGACTCGGGGACGTTGGAGATGAAGGACATGAGGCCGGCACGACCGAAGAACTTGGCGACGAAGACGGTGGCGTGTCCTTGGGCTTCGGGGGTCTCGATCCACTGCAAGCAAGGGCGTAGTACACACGACTCACTGCAACCCTTTCGGAGAACTCTGCATCCGTTGCAACTCATGTCTTCTTCTAACCTTAATTCACTGTGTTTAATGTTTCCGTTGGTTAATAGTCAATGATCGAGACTCGTTCTCTCACATGAAATTCAACTACCCCAAAAATTAGATATTGAGGAATGTGATTATACCATACAGCGCAAGGAAAAAGGGCCAAAAGGCTTTCTGGTAAAAGGAAGAAGCTTGGAACGGAGATGGAGAGAGAGAACGAAATTAAGGTCTGGAAGAAGACATGGGAGGATGATATATATAAATGGGAGGAAGAAATGGAGGGGTGGGGTTTTGATTTAACTATAGTTGGGTTAGTTGGGTAGTGGGTTGGGGAGGGTGGGGCACACACACAGAGTACTGTTTGTTTTGTTGGGAGAGAACAGAAGAGAGAAAGGTCGCCGTGTGCTTGTGTCTATGAGAGAGAGAGAGAGAGATTCCAAGGTATTGGGCGCGAGCGGCTCCGTGTCTCCGCGGATGGATGTTCCTCCACCGTTGGATTCTTTCTATAGCTTTTGTTTGTGGATTGGGATAATTGATTGTGTTGGGCTACCTCTTTCCTTTTCATCATTTTTTTTTCTCTCTTCCGCACTCCCAACCCCGTTTTCTTTTCTTTTTTAACAAGAGTAATGCTGGGATAATAAAGGGATTACATAAAAATAATCTTACAAGTAGATGTGTATTTATGTGATTCGTTAGATCTATTTTACAATAAAAATAATTTTATAATTTGACAAACGATATCAAACCATATCAATTTGTGAAATTACTTTTGTATAACTACTTTGTAGTTAGAGTATTTCTCTTTTAATAATACTACATGTGTGGTATGCTCAAATAACATATAATTATTTTGAAAAAAAATAAAATAAATTATTAATTTTTTATACGAATTCTGTATTTATTCATTTTTTTTTAAATAATTATAGATGCTTGTACACTTATTAGTATAATTATCATTTCTCTTTTTTTTTCACCATATTCAAAAGTTGCAAGTTTCCTTGCGTATGAGAGAGCTACGAAAACGGGTCCTTTTAAAAAAAAAAATCGTATTATTATTTTTAATTATTAATTCTCTTGGTCGATGCACATCACATGTATGAAAATATTCGCGTGTTTGTGTGTGAATGTGGGGTTATTAACTTATTATATTGCAAGTGGGGGTGAAAGATAATGGTATTTTATGGGACTAATCATTGAGGGGTTTTGTGTGAAATCAGGAAACACAACCATGGTTAGCAGGTGCAAACTATATTAGGTTTACTAGGTCTGATTTATGTATGCTGCTCACAAGTTAGGTGGCACAGTTGGGAAATCAAATTAAACTTTGTAATTAAACTTTAATCCCCTTTGAGTTTAACTATAATCGTGTAATATTTCAAACCCACGTATACCGAACCCAACTGAAGTCCATATCAAATTGAGCCCATCTACCCAAGTCCAGCTCTTAATAAAGGTAAAATGGAAATAGTGACAGAGCAATGTTATATAGCATCTACTGTAGTGGTACACACAATGCATACACTACATTCTACTAATTTATTCTCTCTAGATGAATGGTTGGGATTATGTCACATAGAGTGTGCAAAGTGACTACTCCCAAATAGTAACTTCTCTCAAGATTGTTTCGCTATTTGAAAGTCTTTATCCTACACATTATATTATTTTTTTTAGGATCTCATATATTATATTTAATTTGATTTGTAATATTTAAATTTTAAAATTTAATAAAAAAAATGTCAATTTTCACAAAAATCTTATGTGTGTGAAAGAGTTGAAATGAGTATCGTCATATAATGTGAAATTTATGGCAAATCATTTTGAAATGAGTATCGTCAAGTTGTATCGGATGGAAACCAAAAGCCGAGACAAAATAAGAGGGAGATGGATGGCGGAGGAGTAGACCAACGTAGTGCACGCATGTTATGGTACATGAGTATAGATTTGGGTTTAGATATCGCATGTGCTGCAGATTGCAAAAAGGGTACAATGAATGACTTAATTATGCGGCGCGTGAAGTGCCGAAAGAGGACAAATTCCTTAGAATGACCTACTCACTCACGATGTGGCATCCTTATCCTCTACGCCCCCCCACTTGCTGCTAATTACCGTGCACCTGTCAAAAGTTAAAACCTACACAGTCAGTCACAAGGCTACGTATATAACTAACTACTCTTTCAAAAAAAATAAAAAAAATTGTTCCACGAGGCTTCGTTTGATTCTATTTCTTCGAATTTTAATATAAAATATAATAAATAATTTAATTTTTTTAAATTTTAAAATAATAATAATATTAAAAAATAATATTTTAACAATATTTCATCATATCAATTTAATTCAATTCAACATTTAAACGCAATCTAAGGAGAATTGATATCAAAATCATCTCAATTTATTCTATTTAATTATTATATTTTTTAAAATTTTTTAAAAAATATAATAAATAATTTAATTTTTTTAATTTTTAAATAAATATAATATTAAAAATAAATATTTTAATAATATTTTATTCTACTTTTAACTTTTACCTCATTTCAACTCAACCCATTATTCAAACACCAGAAAATGAGATTTGGCCTTTTGGATAATAAGTATAATTTGTGAATGATAATAAAATAATTTATAAATAATAATAAAATAATTTAAGAATATTTGAATTAATTGTGTTAAAAATAATTTTAAATTTCTATTGATTATATAAATAAAATGAAATGAAAGTTGAATAAAATATTATTAAAATATAATTTTAATTTATAATTTTAAAAATATATAATAATAAAATAAAATGATTTGCAAAGCGAGGAGTCTCAGAAGTCAGAATTGATAACATTGTAACGTGAAGAACTAATACGTAACGTCTTTCTGAGATTGGGATTCAAATCTGATGTGACCCATTGAGTTGAGCTCTTAACGTTCCTGAAATCTAGCGTTTCATGTGCAAGTGCTACATTTATATGTTCTATGTCATATCATTTTCTCCAATAACGTGATTGTGGGAATATTACAGAAAAATCTTCAGAGCAAAGTAATTATATCTCAGATAAGATTTATTAATTACTTTTTTAAACCATTAAGAGGATAGATATATAAATATTTCAGAGAAATATTATTCATACACTATACATTTGATAAGAAAAAAAAATAAAAAATTATATATAATGTATGATGTGAGAATGATGAGTAAAGTTTTTCTTCGCACTTAAACTCTCTAACAATACTTAAATGGGATTATTTAATTACTAAGAAATTAAGTTGCAAATCTCACCAAATGGAAATATTTTACACGCTCTATAAGGAAATAAAATAAAAAGGTTGCGCTCGTACCTTGTAGTTTATATAATAGAAGAATAAATATAGATAGAAATTATCATCGATAGTATCCATTTTGTACATATGATGTGGCATCATGTAGACCACACATATTTCCAAATGAGTGTTGGAAATAATCAACTAAAAACAGTCATACAGTGAGTGTAAAGTGTACACTGTTATAATAACTTCTCTCTAGCATTACTCATAATAGAATAATCAACTCCGGCATCAAATGTTGATGTAAGATAAAAAGATGGGTCAAAAAAGGAGGAATCTTCGGCTTTGCATTGGGTTCTCCTGTCTTCGTTCTATAACCAAAAAATAAAAAAGGAAAAAGGTTCGTACTTGTTTATGTTGAGAACATGAATTATAAAACAAGGATATTGAACAAAAGGGCGCCGTGTAAATTAAGTGATATGACCTAGTCCTGCCATAGGCCGGTAGTAGATGGGATCGAGCTTATTTATTTTTGAAGGATAATTAAGAGAAATATTAGATTATAAAAAAAAAAAATTATAAACTGACGTCATTCAATTCGATATTTCTCTCAATAGCTTTACTTGACGACTCTTTACGTACCTTGATGTCATCTTCATGATCTATATATCCCAAATGTAGGAAATTAAATAATCAAAATAATCCATGATCTGAATTTGTTTGATATACAAACATCTTGCATGCCATGAGAGACTTCTGGTTTCTCATTAAACAAGTTCGAGCCATTAAGATATATAGAGCACATATCAAGAATGGATTGCTCCGATCGAGTAAGGCAGCAGGGTTTGATCTCTTTTCTTCTTTTCTTCTTCGGTGTTTTTTTTTTTTTTTATAAATGCTTCTATTTTGTTTGTTACAATAAAATCTGGGACATTTTCATTACATTGAAAAGAAAATGGACAAGTTGGTTTGGTTGCTTGAGGTTGAGGATCACAAAACTCCAATTACATATATATTTCAATAGGTATTATTAATTTAAATATTCTGAATTATTCTAATCCTTTGTTATCATACAAAACCACGTTTGAACTTGAGATTTTCTTTTTTCAAGGAAGAATATATTAGTGTGCGAAATAGTTAAAAAATAGTACTACCCTATATCAGTAGCCAAATTAAAGCAGCTATACCAGCTAGTTGACATGAACAACCAGGTCATGCCTGCCCCACCCCCCACCCCCCCTCCCCCCAGAAAAGTCCTACTTTCATTTCCTTGCAATAATGCTCTGCCAATTTATTTATAATCAGATAAGAACTCATGCAGTGAAGAAAGTAGTACAAGATCTATGAATAGTTTCTGGGGACCAGCTGATGATCTCATGTAATTAAAGCAAAATAGAGAGATTTTTTTTATTTTTTTTTTATTTTTTCCTGTGTCTGTAAGAACAAACAAGAGTTCAAATCAAAATCCATCAAGAATTTGCTGGCTATATCTTCAAGATTCCGATATGTGGGGTCCTTTTGTGAGGTAAGTTGGATTAGCTTGAAGCCATGAGTTTCTATTCCAAAATGATGATTGTACATCAGATCATACACCACAAAAATCAGCTTTGATTAATTCGATGCAAGTGCGGGGCATTATTCCTCGATGAGGAGCTGAACATTACTCATCTTTATGTAATGTTTAACCTGAACAGAAGCCCATTGCACAGTATGGCATTCTCTTCTTCTCTCACCATATATATTATATACGAGTAAAGTAAAGAAAAGAAAAGAAGAAAACAGTGCCAAAAATTCAATCACGTTTATGTATGTGGTCCATCCATCCACAATGGAGGAGAAGCCAGAATTAATAAAAAGAAGAAAAGAAAAGAAAAAGAAAAAAGGTCCTACTCAATGGTACCTATCATGGACGTCAAAATTTTCAAACGAAAATGAAACCTTAGGTGACTCTTCTTCCATCAAAGGATGTATTGGTTCACAAGATACGTACCCAACTTTCCTTGTCTTGAACAAGACCACGACTGAGAATTTGGACAGAGCCATCAGCCATGGCTAGCTATGGTTGCATGGTCCAACCTCCAAGACTGGTCCAGTGGTTGTGCCTCATGTAGATGTGAAGAAAAAGCAATGGCAGCAGAAACTTCTGATCTGCACGTACGACCGGTGGTACCCGGAGCCGTAGGTACCTCCTGTTGCTGAGGTTAAAACTAGGAGAGGTTCTCAGAGTGAGATGGTAAACTTTAGTACTGGAGATGCTATAACCCAGGACTACTCTGCAAAGGATCATATCAAGCATGCCCACCCATCTATATTGTGAGTTCCTTATAATTTATTAGCTTTGTACGGTATTTGAAAAATTTTCTAGTTCTAGTACTTCATCAATCTTTATAAGCAATATCATTGTAAAGCCTTATCTTTCTTTCAAGTATTTCAAGATGAAAACTAAACGTTTCCCAATCATGCATGATGGTCGGTACAGCCTTTCGCAGTAGGAAATTTCCTCTAGACATTTAAGTTTGCTTAATGTTGAAAGAACTAACATGATCAACCCAGGGAATTATCGTATAGAATAGGCGATTATGGAGTAAATTCAATAATACGGGGGGCGAGAAACTATGAGATTGCAAGGGAAATTTGAGGGGATAGCTAGCTAGCTGTTTATTTCTTGAGTCCATAATTTCCTCTACTGATATCTAGAGATTTTCCTGCCATGAATAAACTAGTAAACAATCGTCATTAAACATGAATATTTGTCGGAAATACTCAGGTGGAGAAGGAAGTCCTCTTTTTTTTTTTCTTTTTTTTCCCTCTTTTTAGAACTGATTATTGGATATGAAGGGAAGGAATATCTATCAAACCGTTGAGGGCCCTTCCTATTGTCCTTCGCTGGATTTCTTAAAACTCATTTCCCAAGTGCTTTCCGGTTAAGATTAGGGTTCTTTTTTTTTTCTTTTTAATCATTGTTTATTGAATGTAACAATGATTTGAGATGACAATCCTAACGTTCTCTTAGTTCTCTAATTATTTATTTTTAACATGATTCCATGAACATGTTGGTCGCCATGTCCAAACATCGGTCTTCCATGAGTAAATCTATTCCTTCTCCCTTTTCTCATCATCCTCTTATCATTTCATGATGTGACATTAGATGATAGGTTCACAAGTTAAATATAATTAATAATTTCTAATCATCTAATGTTACATCATAAGATGATGAAAATTAAAATAATGAGTAGCATTACTCTTCTTCCATGTCTAGAAAACTGGAGATGCAATTGGACGAAAAAAGCGTGGGTAGTTTTGACATGATTTAAAACAAAGTCTACACGGGAATCCAAAGAATATCTCTGCATTTTTTCAAGTGTGGAGCTCGTGTTTTTCGGACTCCTTTGAATAGTGAGATGAAATGATTTTAATTGAATTGAATAAAATATTATTTGAATATTATTTTTTAATAATATTATTTTTTAAAAAATTGAATTATTTATTATATTTTATGTGAAAATATGAGAAAGATGCAGTGATAAAATAAGATGACATGAAATGATTTCTATATTCAAACCAGCTCTCCCAAACTTTCCAAGCGTTAATGGTATTTGTGCTTTTGTTGAAAGCCGGGAAAGACGTCAGGGACCATTTCGAAAAATCGTCACCATGGCTCCTCCCAACTACATGATACATCGACTAGTGGTGATGGGTTCCCTGCATGGAAGTCAACCTCCTTTTGTCCAAATAAGGCTACTGAATTACCCCTAAAAAGTACACAGCAATAATCCCATGCCATGATCTTCTCTTCCACTAAACTCGACATGGCTCCTCCAACTCTAAAAGACTAGTGTTTTTGCCCATAGACTTGACAAATAAGCCATGGGAGCAAACTTTCCTGTCCAAAACCATTGGCATTCTCATACCCCAAGTTTCAGAGGTAAAAGCTGGGGACCGGAGGTGTCATTAAAGATAATGATTCTGCACTTGATTTGAAATTCATAGACCTCTCAGCAGTAACTGTAAGGATGAGCTTTAACCTATATACTTGAGAAAAACGAACCCTAGAGGGGGATATGTTGCCATCGACCCCATAAGAAGAAACTACTAATTGAGATTATCGTATATCCTATGAGCAAGATAATTTTGAGTAGGGCAATGATCACTGGTCAGGAAAGTGGTCCAGGTCCATTACCCAGCGGACCGATCGGAGTTGTGGATGAGGATGGGTTACCGGCCAAGCCAGGTAATCTTCTGGTAGTCGAAATATAGATCTTGGGTCTTCTACCTGGAGATAAATGGGGTTAATATAGCAGCATTTTGACACACAAAATGGAGGTCGTTTCCTGACTTGACCATTTTCCCTGCGCAACCAGAGCTATTTGGTATTTCAGTCGAATATATATGCCTGCTCACGTCACATACCAGGTAAAGTTTCTACTTTCTATCTTCTCTTGCCTGCTTGTAAAAGCTTCAAATGGTACTACACTAGACGCACGTACACCTATGCAGAGAAAAGGAATAAAATGCATTTCATATTTTAAACTATGCATATAAGTAAGATTTGCAGGCACAACTTACCCTGAGTAATTAGAGCTGCTCACACATGGAACGAAAGGGAAAGATCACCTGAAGAAAACTGGCTCCAAACTCTCAAATAATGTGAGGTTCGGCACTCACGGCCATTAATTAGCAAACCTACCAACAACTGAAAGCCACCACCTTGGAAATGTATAATACATCGAATACACGAGTACCAAAGCAATGATATTACTTTCAATAATTCCAGTAGCATATGTTAGCCACCAGAGTTGGAACTGACCCACCTTCCATTCAGCAAGAAGTAGTTATTCATTGTCATGGTCATATGTAGATTTAAGAAGGCATTCCAGAATCGGAAAAGATTGTTGGGGAGGCTGCAGAAACAATTCCAGGAAGAGAGTGGTGGAATTGTGACATCAAAGAGGTTCAAGATATACCTCCCAGCATTTGTAGACAGCAAATCTCAGTACTGATGACAGAAAAATGTGACGTTGAACTCTCATTCTGTGGACTCAAAACACATTTCTTATCTCTCAACATTGATAATATTGACAAAAAAAGTAGACTTCATGTGATACCGAGGATAGTTTCATGAGTTTGAAGATATTCTAATTGAGTGTATTATTAGAAAAACTAATTTATGATTCTTAAACATCTTAAGAGCTGAACTATCTAAACGTCCTAAAAAATGCCGCTTTAAACCAAAATAATATCACTTTTGATGTCATCCACGATGTTTGCCTATCTTGCTAACCTACAAAATCATCAACTACTTACCATGCACAGAACATAAATCTCACAACATTTTTTTACACTTGCATGCTTTCACCTATTATAAACAACCCTCATTCTCCGTTTATTTAAATATGCAACATGTTGAATAAAAGAATGAAACAACTATTTCCATCACTCAATGTATTGATTACAGCTTATTGCCTAACCAGGGCATGATGCTTGTTATCTTGTTATTTCAGGTGTGAACTAATCAGAGGTGGAATGAAAGAGTGCCTTGTGCCAATGGGTCTCACTCCTCTCCATGTGAACCTATCAAGGTAGTGGGAGGCAACACTACCTTGGTGCAAGTGTTGCTTACCAGTGAGTAGTATTCGATGCAGTTGACCACCCCTCCAAATTTAAGCACTCCAAAGAACAGGTTTAAGATCTCTCTCTATGTCGTAACAACAATGCTCACACAATGTCATGCATGCACAGAGAAGCACCCAAAACATGCATATGGTAAATTAGATTTAAATTGCATTTCTGATCTAGCAGATATGATAGTGACTATCAGGTTCATGATGTCCATGCGGAGAAAATTTTCTGGAATAGTTGATTACTTGATTCTCCTAATGCTTGCGCTTATCCCGACAGCTATCTGACCAGGTAGCCCTTTAAATAGACTAAAAGGGATTACCTATTTTGAACAAAATATTCAGCTTCGCCAAAATTACATGCCATGGCACTCTTGAAGACTACCAGATTTGTCTTTTATAAATTTTGTAAATTATAGTCAAATAAAAATAGGATCCAAAGGAAAAACAGCATCAAGTATATCATTTGAAAGCTAATCACGTTTCATAAGATCCACTGGTTCATTCATAGCAAATGAAAAGTAAATTAGTTATAAAAGCATCCTCCATAAGATGTGACCATCTAAAAGGAGTTTTAAAAGGCTGTTATGAATCCGTTACCTCGTTACCTACAACTTCAATTCATAATTTTAACTAAATACTTAAGAGGAACACTACCATAGTGTAAGATGCACTTAATAATATATTGAGAGCGTTCGATGGTGTTGCAATGATGAACATTGAATTCCAGAAGCCCAAAGCCAAAGGTCTAACTCCACGCTCAACACCTGTAGACAAAAAGTCCTACAGTTAGGATATGATGAAAGCAGATAACCAATGACGTACTGAAAGAGAATAATAATGTGTCATTTTCAGTCACAATTGCAGAAGAACAAGACAGAGAATTTTCCAAGGAAAAAAGAATGCGTCACCGTCAACTGTAGGCCATCATATATCACAAACATGTATACTTTGCTGTGTAAATAAATCAAATTGTCCGAAAGCATAGCAGTTAGTATATGGAAATACAACATAAAATGGAGTTTTCCAAGGAAAAAAGAATGCGTCGCCGTCACACTGTAGGCCATCATAAATCAAAAACATGTATACTTTGCTCTGTGTAAATAAATCAAATTGTCTGAAAGCATAGCAGTTAATATATGGAAATAAAAGAACATAAAATGGAAATGAACTGTAGTTAATATGTCTCAAACTTTGGAAAACAAAAGGAAGAAAACCCCATGTGCTTGCAACTGAACTGAAAATAGAAATGGCACCAAACAAAAAAGATTAACCATACCGGCTTTCCTAATTTTGAACTGATTAATTCCCTCATTTTCTCCACAGCATGTACAGAGCAAGCTCGCAGTTCAACTTCCTCCTCACTACCTGGACCTATTTCACTATTGGCTTCAATCATGCTGGCAAGGGTTGAACTATATTTTAGTGCACCGAGCTGTCGAAGCACAGCTGGAACAATATAGTCCGCCATTATGGTGATGGAACCAATGTCATCAAATTCTCCATATGATTGGCCTTTAAAGGCACCCCATAAATCTGCTACAAATATCTGAGCTCTTTTATACAAGAATACCTGATGGCCTTTGTATACCGAGTGGTCTCGAAAGCCTAGAACAATTTAGTTTGTTTGAAATCAGATATATAACCATATAAAAACATATTCATATTAAACAGATGGAGAATTTACGGCAGACAATATGTACACAACCAAAAGAAAGAAAAGAAACTATGAGCAAGTGATACCGGGAAAGTGACGTGTAACAAGAGCCACAAGGTTCAAAGCTGATTTTCCACAGGACTTCACCAGATTGGATGCTTTGCCATCGAAGCTTCTTTCCAGTTCAAAGCCAACCTAGAGCGTTGGAGTTAACAATATCAAACAACTAATTCTGCTGATAGCAAACTAGATATCTAAGAACTAGAACATTTAGAAACTTGCAAGTACTGCTCTCAACAAGGGTGAGAAACACACAAGAGATGGTGTGACAATGCAGCAATTAAAACTTTAGTAAGTACAAGTATTTGACCTCATGCAGTAAACGAACACGTTCCTCCTCCAAAGGAAGCGGTCTGGGCCATTTCAACAGCTCACGTAACTGAGGACCTGACATCATACAATGTTCCCATTACTTAACTATGTAATCAAATACCATTTCATCTCTTACAAAGAAAATATTTCCATTGTCTAAGATATACATTCCATACACATGCATTTAAACAATTAGGGTCCGTTTGGATACTTAAAATATTTCAGTTTATCTGTGAATAGTAGTGAAATAGTGTGAGTTAAGGTGTTTTATTGGGTTTTGGGAAATGAGAGAAAAAGTTGAATAAAAATATTATAAAGTTAAAAAATTATTTGAATATAATTTTTGGTTGAATCTTGAAAAAGTAGTATTGTTTTTTGTGTTTTGTTTTGGAGTTTGGGAAAGTTGTAATGAATAGGTAATAATTAAATGAAAAAGTTGAATATTTGAAATTGAAAAATGTTTTGTGTGTTTGGGAAGGAAATATCTGATAACAGTTGTGTTGCTAAACGGGCCTTTAGTTTTTTTCTTAAAATAAACTCATTACAATTTGGTACTCTTGAAAATCAAAACATCAAAATCCTCATCCCAAAATTCAAATATTAGCCCTTTGCAAACATTTTTAGCAGGCAACATTTCCTTATTTGAAGTCTAATTTAATACAACAAAAATTCTAGGGACAACCGCCCCTACGTCCCCGTCGCAGAACCGGCTGACGTGGCAGGCTGCCACGTTAAAAAAATGAAAACAAAAACGAAAACTAAACATCTTGTACGCGGAAAGGAGGGAAATCAAAACAAAAACACAAATTGCTTAAGGAAGCTTGCAAGAGAGCCCAAAACCAAAGAGGGAGATCTCATCACCGTCGTGCATCTGAAAAAATCTGGTGGTTCAGTCCGCGCATGGTCGTCGTCGCTGATCTGGAGAGAGGAGGGGCAAAGGCCAAGAGGGCGAACGACAATTTCTATGTTGGTAACTCAGATCACGAATGGACTTCTTGGTTGATACCAATCTTTGTGGTGGCCAATGTTGCTGTCTTCGTTGTGGCCATGTATGTCAACAACTGCCCAAAGAACAATCTGGGTTTTGAAGGGGGTTGCGTGGCCAAGTTTCTTTGGCCGGCTCTCTTTCCAGCCTCTCAAGGAGAAACCTCTCTTTGGACCTTCTTCTTCTACGTGAGTTTTCTGGCGTATCAATTTCCTGTGTTTTACCCATTTGTTATGAAGTGGGTTGGATTTAATTTGTAGGTTTGCTGCATCTTTTATATGTGTTTGGAAATGAAATTTGGTGTTTTGTCTCACTAATTAGGATGTTGGGCTTGTTAGGGATGTTGAGTTTTGTCTAATATCAATGAACGCTTTGGGAGTTTATGAAGTCTTTTCCTTTTTATGTGTGTCAGTATTTGTTCTTGAGGTAATTTCTTGTTCTATGTCAGCCTGTGTTTTAATCCTTTGGTTGGAGATCTTCTTCTCGGGTCTAGGCTCCTGGAACTAGAAGATTCTGTGGTTTGCTTATTATTCAACTATACGATGTTTATGTGGACTGGAATTTTGAACTCATTTTATGGATCACCGATTCACCATCTATCCTAATGAGGAGTTGAAACAGATACATGTAAATGATCCTTGTTTGTCATACTTCCATCATAGCTTGCGAGTCAACGCTATTACTTTATCATAAGCAGGTTCAAGATGGTCTATGGATGTGATATTCCGTCTTGAAGTTCAAATATCGTAGTCAATCTCATGAGTCATTAGCTGGAGTCAAGCAATTTATGTTTTTGTTTTGATTTCCTTCCTTTCTGCGTACAGGATGTTTTGTTTTCGTTTCATTTTTTTTTTTTTTAATATTAGCTGCTGAGCCAGTTCCGTGGCGGGGACGCAGGGGCGGTTGTCCCTAGAATTTCTCTTTAATAAAAATATCCTTGAAAAGAAACCATAGCAATTGTACAAGATTTAAAAGCATAATACCGGTGTACTTTTGCAGACGATCAGCATCGAATGCAGATCTTTCATTTTGTAGAGCAGCCTTTAGCCCCGAGGCCAAATGATCATAACTTAAATCCTTATCTGTAAACAATAAACAATTGGGAAAAAATAAGGATGTCAGAGCAAAAAACATTTTTTTAAGAAGTGGAAACTCGCCAAGGCAGAGCTCTTCAGACTACCCAGGGGAGTAAACCACAGCTACACAAGCGCACCCTCTAATCCAGGGAAACTTCTAATACGGAATCAAACCCAGGATGTCTGAGTCTACAGCTCATTCACAGATGCATTTGTAAGTTCCTACACAATATTGAGTTAATGCACGTAAACTAAAGTTCATGCCATGGAATGTTCAAGCCACATGACAATCAACAAAAGCAAGTACAGAGAAGTTGCCCTTGCTGGCTGCAATGCTTTGATTCTAGTCTCTAGATTTCATAAACAAATTAGGGGATCGGAAGTTCTGTTTCCAATACAAGCCGCTCTGCAAGTGCATTCTATTAAATTATAACAGGACACGGCTGCTTTAGAGCTTTTGGCACCAGAAAATTTAATTAATCATAACACCATGCTCAACGAAGACCAGCTCAATATTCTCTCCTCACTTCTTCTACCTTTTTTTCATCTGTAGGAAACACAGGCCATAGGGTCTTAAAACCATGAACCTACCCTCCACCCAACTCTTAGAGGAGGAGGAGGCGTTGTTTGAGATATAGCTTATTGGCGAAAATCCCCAAACCGTGACTCAGTTTATCCACTCCATGGTATGAATAATCTGGCTATTTAAACTAAATGCACCATGATCAATTATATAGCATTTCTGCATAAACATGATGAAAGACTAATAATGACTGTCATTTCCAGAAAATTACAACCAACGAAATCCATTTACAATTACAAGCACTTCAGTCCAGCATAGACAACTTCTTGGCCATTTAATAAAGTACAATTAAGTATACTTCAAAAGAATCGAGCGTCTTTGTTGAAAAAAGGAAAATATTTTGAAAACAGGTCGTCGCAAAATTTCTTGTAGCTCTAAAATCAGTTTCACTAGAACGCAATAAAAATAACAAAATTAATATTAAATACCATCAAAAAATAATGTCCCGTAAAAGAAAAATAGAATACCAGGCCAAAAACAGAAATTCATAGCATCGAGCACAAACAGGTACTGAACCGTGAGCGGGCCATTGTCGAAATAGTGAATCCCTTCGAAATCCCAATCCACTTTGGGAATAGACCCAATATTCTCCACGATTTTCTCAATCCCTGCACGAAGAACAGAACCACCTAAACCTCCCCCGAAAACGCAGCATTGCAATGTAACCAAACGACCACGCTTTTGTATGAAATTGGAGAGATGAATACGAACCTGTGGAGTCGACGTGCACGTGAGAGGCGTGGCTGGCGACCCAAGCCGAGCTTGCTCTAACATCGTCCATGGCGTCTGAGGGGGGCGGACCACACTGGGTATTGGTATAGTGTTTTTAGAACCCTAAAAATAACAGAGGACAGAGTAATTATGATATGGTTGGGGTGGGCGGACGAGGAGGTGTGGTCCTCTTAATTCGAAGTTTCCCGCTTTTGTTAGTTTTCTTGCTCTGGTCTGGTCTGCTCTGGTGGCTTTTTTTTTTTTTTTTTTCCCCTTTTTTTTGTCGTTTTGACCAATCTGCCACCGTCAATGTCTCAAATCTCACTGATTCGGAGGATCTTCGGGCGACGAAGTTTCCGGAAAAGAATAGGCACGTTTGTTTGTTTTTTTTTTTTTTTTAAGTTTAGATGAATTGGGATAAAAATTAGAAATTAAAAAAATTATTATTAAAATATTTTTTTAATATTATTTTTATTTTAAAATTAAAAAATTAAATTTTTTATTTTATTTTGTGTAATAATTTAAAAAAATTATAATGATTAGATAAGATAAGATGAGAATAATTGTGAAAATAAATGAGGTCAATTCTAAACTCACCCAAGGATGAGTCCCGATGATTTTTTTTTTTGCTTAGTAATTAAAAAAATATTTTTAAAATAATATTGTGATTTTTTTAAAATATTTTTTTAAAAGAAATATATAAGGATATGAAAAAAAAATGAGAAAAAAATAAATAAAATAATAAGAAGATTTAAAAAATGCTTAAAAAATGTAAAATAAAAAAGTGCACCAGCTGATCTTAATTTCATCTATTTAATTAAATGACCTTTCAACTCCTACTTATTATTTTCTTGTTAAGTTATAAATGTAATTAAAAGATAACTATTACATCTATAAATAAAATTTATAAAAACAAATTTATAAAATGTCATGTATTAATTAGGGTTTTCAGTGAGAGTTATGGAATGTTTTCTTCAAAAAATAAAAAATAAAATCCCTCACTCTCTTACCTAACTATAAAAAAATTGATGTTAGATCAACTTTACAATGATCAAATTTATAATTTAATGTACTATGTCAAATCATATTAATTTATATTTAAAAAAGTTATATCAATTTATAAATTTATTTTTATAAAAATTATTTATATATTAAACATTTTTCTAATACAAATTATCTATTTGGAAACAAGATTTGAATTGTGTCAAGTTGAGTTTAAATTATATGGGAGTCAATTTTAATTTAATTCACTTAATTCAACGTGTCAACTTTTTTTAATTTTAATTTAGGAAAATTTTATACATCATATTACCATCTTACTTTTATCTCACTAAATAAGATGTGGCATATTTATCACTATTAAATGATCATTTATTGCATAATTCTTTATCATCTAATGATGATGAATATACCACGTCCTATTTAGTATGATCAAAATAGAATGAGAGTGTTGTATATAATATTACTCTTTTTTAAAATGTGTTTTAAATAATGGCTTCGTTATTTTGTCTATTTTCATGTTTGCCAAAGTACATATGCCTTGATGGCATAACACTCAAACCTTCAAAATGGAGATTTTGGATTCGACCCCCCTCCCTGACTAAAAAAAAAAAAAAAATCCTTCTCGCCATTTATAGGATTAATGACCTCTCCCCCTAATCAATTTGTAAACGTATAAAAAGTTGTTGACAAAATATATAAAGATAATGTTAAATACAGTTTTGAAATGTGCAATCTTCGCATATTTATTTAAAAAAAAAAGTATGGTTTGCTATTAAAAAATAAATTTTTCATGTATGTCTCAGATTTATCTATTTTTTTCAAAAAGAATGAGCGAAAC
Organism: Juglans mandshurica; assembly: GCA_022457165.1. Classification (NCBI taxonomy): domain Eukaryota; kingdom Viridiplantae; phylum Streptophyta; class Magnoliopsida; order Fagales; family Juglandaceae; genus Juglans; species Juglans mandshurica. The sequence goes on from CM039619.1 coordinate 51,563,742, forward strand.
TTACACATTGTATAACTGAAAAAAAGATTTATCAACACATAATGACTATTAAAATACTATTTGAATGGTAGAGAAATTTTTTTTTCATATTTTCTTTTTCTAAATTAATTGTGATTTTTATGTGTTGAAGTGAAAGCATAACATCGAGAAAAAAAACTTAATTATTCACTATTGAACCATTATTTTGTGAGTATTAAATATTCTCACAATGATATTTTAAATTTATTATAGAATATCAAACAGTTGAGATATTGTTTACTTTTTTTTTTTTTTTTTTAATCTTAGATATTGTTTACATTAATATTGAATATCAAAGCTATAGCCGCCTATCCTATCTACCAAACCTTTTTAAACGAGTTTCATGTCTCAAAAAAAAAGAGAGAGAGAAAAAAAAGTGTATAACCAAATGTCGGTCCAATGATAGGTGGGCTGAATGTGGACAGGATTGGCCATCTGGTACACTTTTTCGGTCGAATGCGAAACCTTATAGGCCCGCAAAACTGCGTTTTCAACGACGGCCGTGCGTGAATAATCTCTATTTTCCCTCTATTTGTCCTATAAAAAATATCAATCCACAATACTTTTTAAAATAATATTACTTTAAAAAAATTATTATTTAAAAATACAATTATGAAATGTGTTAGGTAAGTATGCGGTATAGTAAATTTGAGATTAAAACCGTTTTGTATATGGTCTTGGGGTTTTGCTATTCAACATATTTTAGGTGACAATTTATGACTGATATTATATATACAAATTATTTAGAATCAATAATTATAATAAATATAATTAAAGAATAAAGATAGCATTTTTTTTTTATAAATTCCATAGATCTCAACCATACTGTACAAAGAAAATAATTCCCAGTTGATCTATTTTGAGTGCACCTAATGCCCCAATTAGCAAAAGGTAGATTTTCAGGTACCGACCATTGTGTCATTAGAAAAACTCTATGGTTGTTGATCCCACACCCCACACGTCAGTGTGGGGTTTTATTTTATTTTTTATTCTCTTGTTTTTAACAAAACTCGAGGAGAGAGAGCTTGAGAAGAGAGAGGCCGAAGAGAGTTTGAGGAGGGAGAGAGAGAGGTCAAAGAGAGAGTGAGGGGAGATAGAGGTTGAAGGTGATGGTGATAAGTCTGACATCAAGCTGAAAAAATAAAAAAATGTGAGATGTGTGGTAAAACAGTGACTGATCTATAGCATAATTCTATGTCATTATCTTTTAAGCTGTCTTCAGTAGGGTAAATATACTATGCCTATTTACGAGTTTGGAAAGGATTTAACACCACTATAAGGGCTCGCAGAGTGTCGCCTTGGGCCTAGATCATGGTGACCTCAAATCACTATACTCAAAACTTAAATCACACTGGCCCAATAGAGTTCATGTTGGTTTGTTAAGGACAGGAATACCCAGCTGCTTATCCTGGGACAATTAGGATATTCACTCATTCAAAATGAGTGGATAGCCCATAGACTTTGTGGTTCAAATTTCATCTAAACTCAAAACCCACCTCAACTTATCTAAACTCATCATTACAATTTTTCTAAATTTTCATACAAAAATATAATAAATAATTTAACTTTTATTTTATTATTCACAAACAATCTCAACTCATCTCTGAATCAAAACGACTAGGCCATCCTAAAAAGGCAAGTCCTCTATTTAAATAATCCAATTACGTTAATGAAAGTTCTCGAATAATTTTGCTCTAAGAAGATTCCGATCATTACTGACTTAGGTGTCAAAGCGGCCTCGTCAGACCCTCCAAGCCATCTTATTCTTTGGTTGTAGGAGATCGGTAGTGTGTAACGGTGAAACACGTCCTTAATAGAGTTATTATTCAAATTCTACTTTACTACTATCAAATTTATCATTAATGTGAAAAAATCTATTGTCAGTACAAGAAAATAATTTTGTTTTACACATCAATAATTACTAATCAGTAAAAGATCCATAAATAAATAGGTAACACATTGTATCTTAGTTATTAAGCAAAGGAAATTGGAATGGTAGAGTTTAAGAAAAATTATATTTATGAGTCAACTTGAAATACACACTCTCTGAATCTCTATATAATTGACTTTGCATGATTTAATTTGTAGAAAAAAATTAAAAAATTAAAATTTATACTGATAAAATCTTGAATGAGAAGCACACGAACTTTTAAATAGAAAAATTCTGAATTTAATATTGGTATTGGGGCTACTAATAGTAATAGGATGTATTTGTAATCACAGCCTGCCATATACGAATTTGACAAATAACTAAGAAAAAAATAATGGCCTATAAATATATAAAATCGAAAAGAAGAAAAAATAAAAACAAAACGAAGGGTAAAGAATTTAGGCATCCTTGCCGGTGCAGCTGTTTTATTTCCCCTATTTTGCAAAGATTTGATGGCCATAAGGCCTTTCCAGTACTTCAGGCTTTCCCACCATCATCATCACCACCAAGACCACCACAGCCATCTCCTCTCTCTTTTCCCCACGCCATCTCTCTCTTCCTCCTCTATTTCCCTCTCTCCTCATCTATCTCCCTCCTTCCCCTTCTTCCTCCGCCTCTTCGTCTCCTCCGCCACATCCCTCTCTCGCTCAAAGCAGCAGCAGCCGCAGCCGCAGCATCAATCCCCCCGCCAACACTATAACCCGCCTTTGCTTCCCTGCCTTCGTCAGCTGCCAACGCTATCGGAAACCCTGGCGCAGAAGATCGGTAAATCCATCCGCCGCCCTGGCGCCCCCTCCAAGGCTAGGGTTTATGCTGATGTCAACGTCATTCGCCCCAAAGACTACTGGGACTACGAGGCCCTCACCGTCCAATGGGGGTACTTAATCTCTCTTCCTTCGTTTTACGTGCGTATTTTTATGTATAAGAACATGTATGTTCCTAATTTTACAACAATTTGGAGTGTTTGCGTTGCTTTCCAAAACAAAATTGTTGTAATATTCTTCCGTGGTGGAGTATTTGGTTTGCAAGTTTGCATAAAGTATAAAAGTGGAAAACTTTAGGGTTTCGAATTCGAAATTTGGTTCTTACTGTGGAGCTGGAATATGTGTGTTTAACGGTTTATATGTGGTATTGATTGGCTATATAGGGAGCAGGATGATTACGAGGTGGTGAGAAAGGTTGGGAGGGGAAAATACAGTGAAGTATTTGAGGGCGTTCACTGCACCGATAACGAGAAATGTGTTATTAAGATTCTTAAACCGGTAAAGAAGAAGAAGGTGAGTTGCATGATTTCCATTGGCTTTGGTTCGGAGTTTTATACCGTGGTCTTCAAATTCCATGATATAATGATAGACTAATGCTTCGTATTTTTGGAATTTTATCATTTTAATGCTTGCTATATATAGTATTTGTGGTCTGTTTCAAAGATATTGCTATTGTGAGTCGTGACGGTGCTGGATTTGATACACACTAATTGATTCAATCTACCATCCTTTCTGAACTAGACATAACGATGCTTCTGCATCATCGAGCCATTGTATATCTTTGGAAATGATTGAGATTTTATTAAAAACAACCTAAAATGCATAGCTACACGGGAAACCAAGCCATTGTATATTTGAATTATTTACGTTTCTGTTTCAATATTATATTAATTTTGTTCTAAAGACTCACTGTTGGTAAAATAACCCTTTTTTTTCCTTTAAGTTTCCATTTCAATATTATATTAATTTTGTTCTAAAGACTCACTGTTGGTAAAATAACCCTTTTTTTTCCTTTAAGTTTCCATTTCAATATTATATTAATTTTGGTTTAAAGACTCACTGTTGGTAAACTTATCTTTTTTTTCCCCTTCCCACCCCCATTACAAAAAAATGCAGATTAAGAGGGAAATAAAGATACTACAGAATCTTTGCGGTGGGCCGAATATTGTGAAGCTGCTCGATATTGTTAGAGACCAGCAATCAAAGACCCCAAGTCTTATATTTGAACATGTGAATAATACAGATTTTAAAGTGCTTTATCCAACACTATCTGACTATGACATTCGATATTACATCTATGAGCTTCTAAAGGCAAGCTTACTGTCCCCTTCTCTTCCCCTTCCTTAAGATTAATGAGTTGCAATTATCATTCTTACCCTCATTTGTAAGTTATGTTCCATATCTCCTTTTTGATGAGTTGTGGAACCATGGAAGCTTATAGACATATTGTGTAAATTTATTTTTTCAGACTGATTCTCATTTTTTTGTATATTGTTCAGAATTTTCCTTTTATTTATTTTCCTTGTTGAGGCTTGGATTTGGGGCTAGATTGTTTAATGATGAAGCTAGACCTAGTTAGCTTTTACTTTACAATCTTATTTCAGCAACAAAGCAGGAGCAGAAAACATTTTGAATCATGATGTTGCATTTTTCATTCTTATCTTTGACAATATCAATTGTTGTGGATTTAATAAAAGAAAGCGAAAATACAAGGACTGCTCATAAGATACAACAACACTCCCAATATTGATTTCCATTCTTCAACTTTGTGGACTCATATAACTGGAGTTGATTTTCATGGGATTTACCTTGGATTTTTTGTGGTAATTTTAACATTGTTCGGTTCCCTAGTGAGAGGGCAGGGACATCTACGTCGACAAGATCAATGGAAAACTTTTCAGAGTTGATTTTTGAGTTGAATCTCGTGGATCTTCCTTTGGTTGGGGGGGGGGGGGAGGCTATACTTGGTCTAACAACCGAGGGTGGTCAAGGTTGGATAGATTTCTAGTATCCCCTTCATGGGAGACGCACTTTCCGGACCTATGTTAGAGTGGTCAAGGTTGGATAGATTTCTAGTATCCCCTTCATGGGAGACGCACTTTCCGGACCTATGTTAGAAAAGGTTGTCACGGGTATGTTCCCATCATTTTCCAAATTTGCTTGATTGTGATGGCATTCATGGGGGTAGGCGTCTCTTCAAATTTGAGAATATGTGGTTGGAAGTTGATGGATCTGTGGAGAAGGTAAGGGCTTGCTGGGAAGCTTATTCTTTTGATGGAACACCTAGTTTCATAGTGGCGGGCAAACTTAAAGCTCTAAAGGTTGACTTAAAGAAGTGGAATGAAGAAGTATTTCGACATACGGAAGTGCAGAAATATTCTCTGGGATGAGCTACAAGTATTGGAGGAAGGGGAGGTGAATGAGGACTCTTTGTCAATAAAGAATGTGGTAGTACCCGAAATTGAGAAAGTTTTGTTGATGGAGGAAATATCTTGGAGGCAAAAATTAATGGCACTTTGGTTGAAGGAGGGAGATAAATGTACTAAGTTCTTTCACAAGGTGACCAATTCTCATAGGCGCCACAATGCTATTGAAGTCCTTCATTTAGGCTCAAATGTGTTACAATCTTCCGAAGAGATCCAAGACCATATAGTGCAGTACTATGAGGAGCTCCTAGCTGAAAAAGTAGAGTGGCGCCCCAAACTTGATGGTTTAATTTTGACCAGCTCAATTCGGAGATAGCAAGTTGGTTGGAGAGGCCGTTTGTCAAAGAGGAGGTGCATCTAGTGGTGAGAGGTATGTGCAAAGATAAAGCCCCGGGCCTGGATGGTTTTTTTATGGCTTTCTTTCAAGAGTGTTGGGAGATAGTGAAGGAGGAAGTGATGCAGATTTTCCATGTTTTTCATTCTAATCTTAAGTTTGAGAAGTCACTAAATGCTACTTTCATTGTTCTTATCCCAAAAATAGTTGGTGCCCATGATTTGAAAGACTTTCGGCCTATTAGCTTGGTAGGTGGGATCTACAAGATCATTCCAAAGGTGTTAGCTAATCGCATGAGTTTGGTGATGGAAAAACTCATTTCCAAACCTCAAAGTGCTTTCGTTCGGGGTCGGCAAATTTTGAACTCCGTTTTGATAGCAAATGAGTGTTTGGACAACGGGTTAAGAGACGGCATTCCGGGAGTTCTTTGCAAGTTAGACATGAAAAAGGCTTATGATCATGTGTGTTGGGATTTCCTATTCTATATGTTAAGAAGATGTGGTTTTGGAAATAGGTGGTGTGAATGGATTAAACACTGTTTCGATCGCTCGGTTTTCGGTTTTAGTCAACAGAAAATCTCGTGGTTTCTTTCAGCCTTCAAGGGGTTTGCGACGAGGGGATCCACTATCACCATTCCTCTTTGTTTTAGTAATGGAAGCTTTGAGCCGCATGGTGGAGGTTGCCTTTAGGGGGGGATTTGTTATTGATTTTTCGGTGGGCAATAACAGTAATGATGTCAATTCTATTTCTCACTTATTATCTGCGGATGATACGCTTATCTTCTGTGATGCTGTTAGCGACCAGATTCAAGCTCTAAGGGCGGTTTTGTTGTGTTTTGAAGCTGTTTTGGGACGTATGGTGAATTTGGGGAAGTCGGAATTAGTATCGGTGGGGGTTGTGAGTAATATTGCTTCTCTAGCAGAGTTGTTGGGCTGTAAAATTGCTTCACTTTCTATGGAATATCTTGGATTTCTCTTGGGGGCGTCATTTAAAGCAAAGAGCATTTGAGATGGGGTGGTAGAGAAGATTGAGAAAAGATTATCGGGGTGGAAGCAGCTATATCTATCAAAAGGGGGGAGGTTAACATTTATTAAAAGTACAATTTCCAACCTTCCTACTTACTACCTTTCCCTCTTTCCATTACTGGTGGGAGTGGCTAACTGTATTGAAAAGTTGTTTAGAGCTTTCTTGTGGGGGTGGCATGGGGGAGGAAATCAAATTTCACCTTGTAAGTTGGCAAAATGTGTGTTGTTCGGTAGCGAATGGGGGATTAGGGGTGTGAAACTTGAGCATCTTCAACAAGGCCCTTCTTGGTAAGTGGTTGTGGAGGTATCAAATGGGAGGGAACTCGTTGTGGACAGGTAATTGAACACAAGTATAGTAGTGAGTGGGGGGGATGGTGTTCTAAGGAGGGTAGGGGGTCATATGGAGTAAGCCTTTGGAAGTTTATTAGAAAGGGGTGAAACACTTTTGAAAAACATATTAGGTTGGGAGTGGGTGATGGAGCAAGACTTTGCTTTTGGTTCGATGCTTGGAGTGGGGAGAGCCTTATTTCCATTGTCTTTCTAGTCGCATTTAACATGGCTGGAAATCAGCAAGTGGCAGTTTCAGATTTGTTGTGTTGTGCCAATGAGACGGTAACTTGGAATGTCACTTTTACTAGAAATGCTCAGGATTGGGAACTTGATGAGATGACAGCCTTTTATAGTTACTTGTATTCAACAAAGGTGGGAGGGAATGAGGGTGACCGTATGTTGCGGATTCACACGGGGTGAAAAAAGTTTAATGTTAAATCCTTTTACAAGGCTTTGATAGTACAACAACCCACTTTCTTCCCGTGGAACAGTATTTGGAAGGCACTAGCTTCGTCTAGAGTTGCGTTTTTTATTTGGACAGTTGCACTTGGGAAGATTTTGACGGTTGATAATTTAAGGAAGCGGGGTATGGTGGTCATGGAGTGGTGCTACATGTGCAAAAGGAATGGAGAATCGATAGATCACTTGCTTTTACATTGGGAGGTGGCGGGGGAATTATGGGTTGGTATCCTTGATAGAGCCGGACTGAGTTGGGTAATACCTAAGAGTGTGGTGGAATTACTAGCGGGCTGGAACAGGAGGCATATTAGTGCACAATTGGCAGCAGCGTGGCATATGATACCTTTGTGCTTAATGTGGTGTCTATGGTTGGAAAGGAATGATAGCTGTTTTAACAACAAGGAGGGTGCAGTGGGGGAAATTTGGAATATTTGTATATTCTCTCTTTTACAATGGTTTTTTGCTATTGTATCGAAGGGTGTGAATGTCCATGAGTTTCTATCTTCTTTTCAGTTCACTAGAATGTAATTAGGTGTCTCACTTTGTATACTTCCTATGTACTTGGACATTGTCTAGTTTCATTCTATTCAATAAAGCTACTCATTTGCTTTAAAAAAAAAGTGTATTTTTGGCATAAAAAATAAAAACTTGTAAAAAAGAGATAATAACGATCAGCACAAAGACTACATCAAACACCTCAAAACTGAACAAGAAATAACATGAAAAAATATAAAGGGGGATGGTGCTCAAGAAAAACACAGTTCAGAACTCCCACAAGAAGTCAGAACACTAAGACAGAACAAACAACAAAAAAATACAAACCAGGCCAAGAAAAAAAATACCCCTAGAAGATCACAGCAAACCTAGAATACCATAACAACATCCCACAAACAATCATCCAAGCCCTTACATGAAACATAATGCCTACATAACACCTTTCTGTTCCAGAACGAGAACCATGCATACTTTCAAGGTCCAATGTCAATATCCTCATCAAACCTTGTCAAAACAACATTGCCCAAATCACTCGAGAACCAAAAATCTCCAAATTGATGAACTAAAAGTATCTTAAGGGTATGTTTGGGGCATGGGATGAGAATTTTATGAGATATAAAATTCTATTCTCATCTCATCTCATCATTACAACTTTTGCGAACTCCCACACAAATATAATAAACAATTCAACTTTTTCAAATCCTAATTCAACTTTTTCAAATCCTAATTGCCTCGCGCTCTTTGAACAACTCTGGGTTTTATTTTTTCGAAATCTCACTTAGAGAGAGAAGGTTTAGTGGTGATGGGAGCCATAAGGGGAAACAACAGGGAAGAATATCACAAACCAAGGAAGTGTTGGTCAGGTTAAACTCTGATTGCTTTCTTGTTTAAGATCTGAGGCATTGGGTGTAGTCAGATTTCTATGCCTTGTTCCCCCCTTTTTTATGTTAATTGTTTCATACACAACACTACTAGTCAAAATATTCTGCTTAAAAATTGCACCTTGATTTTCATAGTGTTCACGTGCACGAACTGGTCCACTGATAATCTAACCCTTATTTCTAACTTGGGGGGAGTCTTGCATTTCTATTGATTGAATCTGTAGGCATTGGATTACTGTCACTCACAAGGCATTATGCATCGAGATGTGAAGCCCCATAATGTAATGATCGATCATGAACAGCGTAAGCTTCGTCTTATAGATTGGGGCCTTGCAGAGTTCTATCATCCAGGGAAAGAATATAATGTCCGTGTTGCTTCAAGGTTTGCTTTCTTTTTTGGAAAGATCTTGATTTATATTTGTGCGCATGTTTTCTCTCTTTCGAAACTACCCTTTTCTCTTTTCCTTTTGGTTTCTTGCATCTAGAAATTGCCTGATAGTTGCATCTTAATTTGGATCTATTGGGGTTATTATTTGGGATGGAAAAGGAAATTTCTTTTTACTTTTTGATGAAAACTAATGAATTAGCGACAACTTGAACATATCTGATTTGAGAAATTGTAGATAATGGATTCCCTGCTGCAAAATTCATCTTTACGGATTCATGAGTCTAGTCATTGGTGTTCACTTGGCTGTCTAGTCCTTGATTGCATCTTAGGATGGGCCTATTATACATCACATTACTTTGGGTGGCACATTCTTACAAAAGAAAAAAACGTTACTTTTGGTGGCACAGGAGATTGCTTTCTCTTTCATGGGCAACTCATTTTTTGAAGAGTGGAAGGTGAAAAAAAATAGAAAAGAAAAGTGGGCAACTCATAAGATAGGGGAAATTTTAATAAAATCACATTCAAGGAGTTGTAGATATTGGATTAGATGTTTCAGAACTTATGAGTCTAGTTTCTTAGGTTTTACTATACCTTGTTAATTTATGTTGAGGTGAACAGACATTTGTAAGAAGAGGTAATGTGATACATGTAGTGTGTGTTGCATTATTTAATTAATTTGACATCCTTTATAGTTAGCTTTAATTTTAATTTGGGGTTCATATCGAAAGCTTTAATTTATGAAATTGGAGTTAGGATCATTGTTGGTTTAGAATTCTATAAATAATCCTTAAAGTCAAAGGTTTAAAGATAAGCAAGCTGACTAGAGTAAATGCTATTTAGTGAAGAATCACTGAGTAATGGATGGGAAATAGCAAAGAGTTTTTTTTTTTTTTTTTTTTAAAAGTAAGAAGACAATTTTATTAATACGAACGAAATAGGTGAAGCCCATGTACACAGAATGCATAAAAAAGAAAACATCTAAATACATTCTAGAAAACAGAAAATGACAACAAAGTCATGAGCGGAAGCTCCATTAAGCGCTAAAGCAGAAAACCATTGTACTAAAGAGTACACAAAAAAACTCCAGATTTCCACAAAGGTGCGCTTCTTATCATTAAAACACCTCTCATTCCTTTCCAACCAAATGCACCACATAAGACACAAATGAACCGTCGTCCACACTTTAGCCACTTGAGAGCTACCATATAACCCGTTCCAACACGCAAGAAGATCCACCACTCTCAAAGGCATCACCCAAGCCAACCCAACTCTGCTAAAAACTCCATCCCACAAGGCCTTAGCGACCTCAGAATGCAACAGTAAGTGATCCACTGATTCCTCATGCTTCTTGCACATGAAACACCACTTCATAACAATAAGGTCACGCTTCCTTAGATTATCCATTGTCTTCCAAGTGAGGCATATAAGAACGACGACTTTGGAAGACATGTGAGTCTTCCAAATGCACTTCCAAGGAAAAGAGGGGCTATGCTGAACAGTCAACACCTTATAATATGAACGAACTGTGAACTTTTTACTTCCCATAGGCTTTTCCACAACATCTTATCTTTCTCATAACCTGTGATACCCCATATGATATGGATAAGGGTAGGTGGTGTATGGGATCCCACATTGCTTGGGAAGAAGAAGTTCTTGCTCTTTATAAGGTTCTAGTGGGGCTCCAATTGTATCATTGACTAGTCTTTTTGGAGTATAGGCCAAGTGGTTTGGGCCTTCCATTAGGGCATTACATAACCCCCTTATTCCCAGGGAATATAAGAAGCTGAAAAAATCTAAGACATCATCAAGTTCCCAATCCTGAGCATCTCTAATAAAACAAACATCCCATTGCAAAGAACCATTAGAATGAATAACAAATCAGAAACAAAGGCGTGCCGATCAGAAACCATATGGAAAATAGTCAGGAACACCCTATTAAGGGCCTGATCTCCACACCAAACATCAAGCCAAAAACGTATCCTAGAACCCTCTCCAACATCATAGCTAACATATTTTACAAAACGCTCCCACCCCTTTCTAATGAACTTCCAAAGGCTCACACGATAAGCCCCCTTAACCTCCGTAGAGCATCAACCCCTCCAGTCACACCCATATTTTCGATCAATCATCTCCCTCCATAATGACTCCCCTTCCGCTTGATATCTCCACAACCATTTCCCCAACAAAACCCTATTGAACAATTGCAAATTACGAACCCCCAACCCTCCATTCAAGATAGGAGCATAAACTTTATTCCAACTAACAAGATGAAATTTAGTTTGCTCACTCATACCGCCCCATAGAAATGCACGAAATAACTTTTCAATCTGATTAGCCACCCTTGCAGGCAATGGAAATAAAGAGAGAAAGTAAGTTGGAAGATTGGAGAGTGTACTTTTGATTAAGGTAATTTTACCTCCTTTTGATAAATACAACTGCTTCCAACCAGTCAACTTTTTCTCAATCTTCTCAACCCACCCCATCCCAAATAACTTTAGCCTTAAAAGACACCCTCAACGGAAGGCCTAAGTATTTCATTGGTAAAGAAGTGAATTTACAGCCTAAAAAGTTCGCCAAATAATTTATATTCTGCACCTCCCCACCCAAAACCATCTCCGACTTACCCAGATTCACCTTAAAGCCTGAAACAGCTTCAAAACATAACAGCACATCCCTTAAGGCTTGAATTTGATCACGATCCGCATCACAAAAGATCAGAGTATCATCTGTAAAAAGAAGGTGAGAAAGTGTGATAGTCCCATTATTGACATTTCCCACCGAAAATAAACCCCCCCCCTGGCAACAGTTGCCTCCATCATTCTATCCAACACCTCCATGATGATAACAAATAGGAATGGAGATAAAAGGTCCCATTGTCTCAAACCACGAGAAATGTGGAAGAAAACACGTGGAGTACCTCCATTAACTAACACTTAAAAACGAACAGTAAAAACGCAATGTCTAATCCACACGCATCACCTCTCCCCAATCCCAAGCATATAGAGAAGGAAATCCCAATTCACATGATCAAATGCATTTTCCATATCCAACTTACAAAGAACACCAGGGACACCCTCCGTCAATCGATTGTCTAAACATTTAGTAGCAACCAGAACAGAATCAAGTATTTGCCTTCCTTGTACAAAAGCATTTTGGGGCTTAGAGATAATTTTTTCCATAATCATACTCATACTATTAGCTAGCATCTTCGAGATTATCTTGTAAACCCCGCTTACTAGGCTAATAGGACGAAAATCTTTCAACTCAAAAGCCCCAGATTTCTTTGCAATGAGAACAATGAATGTGGCGTTAAGAGATTTTTCAAACTTATGGAAGGAAAATAATTCTTGGAATACCTGCAACACATCTACTTTCACGACATCCCAACACTTGAAAAAACAATAGAAAAGCCATCTGGACCTAGGACTTTATCTTTGGCCATCCCACTTACCACCTGAAAACCTCATTTTCATCAAACGGTCTCTCCAACGAGCTTGCACTAAGAGGATTCAGAGAACCAAAATCCAGAATATCTAGATTAGGCCTCCAAGCTGCTGGTTTGGATAAAAGCGATTCATAAAACTGCACAGTATGTAGTAACTCTATGGTGTTATAATGCCGATGAGAGTTAGCGCATTTATCACCCTCCTTCAACCAAAGAGCCATTGACTCTTACCTTCCAAAAATCTCTTCCATAAGCAAAACCCTCTCAAGGTCAAACACCACTTCTTTTTTCCTCAACAATGCCTCCTCAGAGATAACCTCATTTTCCTTCCAAACCTCCAAAATATGCAGCAGCTCCAAAAGAATTTTTCTGGTTGTCAATATTCCCAAATACTTCACAGTTCTACTTCTTCAAATAAGACTTTAAGGCCTCGTTTGTTTTCGCAGGTGAGATGAGTTGAGATTAAAGTTAAAAAGTTGAATAAAATATTTTTAGAATAAATTTTTTTAATATTATTTTTGTTTTGGGGTTTTAAAAAGTTGAATTGTTTATTTTATTTTGTATGAGAATTTGAGAAAGTTGTAAAGATGAGATGAGTTGAGAAATTTTCTGAAAGCAAACGAGGTCTAAAGCTTTAAGTTTACCAGCAAGGATAAAATTGGGAGTGCCTGAAAATTGATAAGAAGACCACCATCTCCTAACCCTATCAACAAACCCATCAGCTCTCAACCACACGTTTTCAAACTTAAAATACCTTAGACCCCATGAATACCGCCACAATCCAGTAATGGGGAAATGGTCTGAGCAAACACGAGACAATCTCTTCTGCTACAACTCTGGATAATGAACCTCCCATAATGGAGACACAAGAAATCTAACCAATCTTGACTAACCTTGACAATTGGACCAAGTGGATGCACCCCCTACAAGGGGTATTTGTTTGAGCTAGTTCTGTCGACGTCGGAGCAAAGAATTGACGCCGACATGTTAGAGGGAGAAACTGATACCGGTACGCTCGAGACAGAATTGACATGAACACCCATTTCGGGCTTTTAGGCAAGCCCGACCCATCCACCTTTTTCTTTTTCCATTCGAGACCACAACCATCTTTGGATCCACCCCGAAACCCAGCCCACTAGCTGCTGTGGACTTCAGCTTATTCCCAGAGCCCACCATAAATCCCTCAAGGCCCATAGAACCCAGGCCCCCATTGCAACCCAATACAACATAAGCTCTATTTGTTCCTTCTTGCCCAATAGGGTGCTCTGCATCGCCATCAAAGAAAACCCCTCACCAACCCCTAACGAGCCATCCTTGGAAAACCAACTGTCACCCTTGAGTGCATGGTTCAAATGCAATCCCGGTTGCACCACCTCCCCAGCGGCCACCCTACGGACCTCCCACTAGCCCTCCACCACCATACACGGAGGCACCATCTTCAAAACCTCTGCAAGAGACCCCTTTGTTCTTACAATAGATGAAGAGACCTTCACAGGTGCTCTATTTTTCACGCCCGAAACAGAGGAGAAATCGACAACCTCCCTCACTGATTCTGCAAACCTCTTCCAACCCTCGCCCTTCGATCCTTCTGGAACAGCGATGAAACCGTGCCTCAGTTCATGTCCATATTCCGACAAAGTCATGTACCGGCCGAACCTATTGTTACATCTTTGCACCACCAACACATGATTCCCCTTCGAGTTTTATAGAACTCTGAGGAGCCTTCAGACGCTCCACAAGCTCCCACCATAGATGCCAATCAATCCCTAGCAAAGGTGTCAATAGAAATAAACTTAGTCACCCTACAACTATTCTCAGTAATCCTCCACCACTGGTCATTTTCACGCTTGAAATCGAAAAGCTTTTGGTTGATACAAATCTTCCGATGCGAACCCATCATAAAAAACCAGAACCAAAACAACCCAACACGCTCATAAGCTATAGCAAAGAGTTATAAAATAATCAGGAATAGATTATGTGACTTAGGGATGGCAAAGAGTAAGTTTTGTTGTCTTGTCCCATCCAGAAAGAAGAGGTATATAAGGTGGATGAACTGGATGGCATTGTAACAAAATAATTGGAAATTTGTATTGCAATAGAAGCACACTTGCCTTGGATGAATTTCAATTTTTTGGGATCAGAGAAACTGAGTTTTAAAGACTTTAAAAATGATAAAAGTAATACTAGTTAAAATTAACGAAGGCTATTTAGTTTAAATTGTGCAGATCCAAGATTATATTTTTATCATTTGGGAATCATTGATTTAAATGGTTAGTGTAGATTCCACTCATTTATGGAAGAAGATATATTGTGTACCTATGTATGTTAGCAGCAGTAGTCCTTGATAGACCAAAGTCTACTGGTTGAGTTTTTGATGATATAGAAATTGAAAATTTGGTTCTTTAATTAATAGATGTCCTTCTTCTATCATCACCCCACATTGTTTTGCAGATATTTTAAAGGTCCTGAGCTCCTTGTTGATTTGCAAGACTATGATTACTCCTTGGACTTGTGGAGCCTGGGCTGTATGTTTGCCGGAATGGTGAGCATTTTCCTACCCATTTTAATTTTCATTTGGTTGGCCATATCTCTAAGCATTGTGGAGATGGGCTTTATATTTGACATTCTCCTTCTACATAGTCATTTTGGCGTGTTCAATTGGCTTGGATCAAGTGGTGGGCCTCCTCTCTGTGAAATTTCATTCTAATTGTTTTCTTATGCAATCCTTAGCCCCTATATAGTGCACTTTTGACCTTGAATGGTCTGAAAATGGTATTTTGTGTCCAAGTAGTAGTATCGTAGATATGTTTTGGTAAATTTGTGTTCATGTATATATTAGTGGTTCTTCATCTGTGTGCCTATTCATCAATGGGTGGGAGATAGCTGCGTATTTTGAAGTTTGATACCTTGTCAAGGTACGTGATGCTTACTATTGAGGCTTGTGCTATACAGATATTCCGCAAGGAGCCATTTTTCTATGGGCATGATAATTCTGATCAGCTGGTCAAAATAGCCAAGGTAGGCCTAGTTTTCTTTGGAGGTTTGTACATATGTTTTCAAACATCACATTTTTTATGTGAAACAAATCTTAACTGATGGGTGTCACAACGAAGAGAAATATCGAGTTCAAAGTTTGTGTTTTTTCTTCTACCACAGGTGCTTGGGACAGATGAATTAAATGCTTATCTGAACAAATACCGAATAGAGCTAGATCCTCATCTTGCGGTCCTTGTTGGGAGGTTGGGATTATTCTCACGTTTCTATCCTTTTTTATTTTTATTTTTTTTAAGTTTGTTGCTATCAGGAAACATGAGTTTTAACAGTCAAATCTTGGTTATTGAACTGAAATAGGCATAGCCGAAAACCATGGACAAAGTTCATTAATGTTGAAAATCAACATTTGGCTGTTCCTGAGGTAGAATTCTTCATTATTAGTGATATATATGTACATATTAAATTGTCCAAGTTTAAAGTGTTCTCTTTATAATGCGAGTGCTTTATATTTTTTTAGGCTGTCGACTTTGTAGACAAGCTGCTACGTTATGATCACCAAGAGAGACCTACTGCAAAAGAAGCAATGGTAACGCCTAATCCTTAACTACTAAGCAAAAATTACACCGCTACTGTACACAACTCGTGTTGCTGTCTTTTCATTATTTGTCAAGCTTTGTCACTGGAAAGTGAGAATACTCGGATGGTTCTTGGTTACCAAGATGAATAGTGAGACTTTTCGGCTTTCGATCTACTGCATGAATATGAGTGACTCTGTCCCAATGAAGTGGACTGTGTATGTGTGAATTATGATTAATGGGGTTTTCAGTCACGTGTCTCTGAGGATTAAGTTTTCTGGTCTGTTCTTAGTGTGGTCTTGTTGATTCTTAATGTTATTCTGACGTTAATACTGTCCGTATGTTTCTTCAATTTTTATGACGTTTGTAGAATATATGGTAAGTGATGGTGATGTCTTGCAGGGACATCCTTATTTTTACCCAATAAGAAATGCAGAAAGCAGCAGAACTCGTACCCAGTAGATTGAATTCCAGATGCTTATCAAGGTATGGTGTCTTCTTTTTCTTGGTCGGGACCTTTCTACCAGGGTCGCAATTAGGATGGTGTGTGCGCCATGTGTTTTTTTTTTCTTTTCCTTTGAAGTTGGTAATGGAAACCGTCAATTTATTGAATTCTATAATTTTATATGACAAATTAGGATTCTGTGAACTTTCTATATCTGTTCGTGTGTGCTCTGAAGTTGTGAATGTAACTTTGAAACCCGATCCCTGGCTGGATTGTCGGCTCTGGTTTATTTTGTTTTCACCTTTCTCATGTAAAACATTCACATGTGCAATCTCTACTATATATTTTTTTTTTCACAACTTTGGAATGAATGAATCAATATTCATTCAAAATGAAGGTTTTTTTAAATAAAAAAAAAAAAAAATCCAATCAGATAATATTTTTGTTAAAGATTCGGATGTTATTAATAACGTTATGCTATTGCATATGTCCAAGTGAAGTGGTTTGGGCAACGGCCCCATATGTCCAATGGGCTAGTCTTCTGCATGTGCCCCTATTCATTTGGTACCTTCATATTATTAATGCAGCTTTCCAACTAATTTGAAGGACAACATATGTACAATTGGACTGGTCCTTAACGCATCCTACATTAACTCAAAACAAAATTAAAAAATGCCTTACCTTTTTAACATATTCTTTGTTTATGTTCAAAAATTAATCATTATCCCTAAACCAATTAGTAATTTGGAAATGATGGTTGGCCCCCCCCAATTGAAACTACTTGATCTTTTTTTTTTTTATTCTTTTAAATTTTGCATTATCATGAATAAAAATTTATTTTTCTTATAAATTTATGGAATAATTGTATTTTAAAACTTGAAAACTAAAAAAATAAAATAAAAAATTGCGGTCACTACTCAGTCAATTGCGGGCCTAGTAGCACCATCCTCAGTAGCTCTTTTGGGCGAATGCATGCGGGAGGAGTTTCTCATTTTAAGATTGTTGTTTACTTTTGAACGTTATTATGATATTGTTGAAACGGTTATCCCGAAAGAATGATTGAAATGGGAAGAGTATTTTTATCCCAATGTGACAACAAACTTTGACATTCTAATTATGCAGCTACCCAAAATTACTCCAAACTATTCAACTTAACGATCCTATTCCTTCTTATCATTTAGTGAAACAATCCAATGATATATTGGAACGATCAAAATACTTATTTGGGAATGTGCATATATATATATATATATATATATATATATATATTTCCTATGTGAAGTTGATTTTGTTGAAAATGTTATATCAACAAAAATGATTGGAATGGGGAAGAAAGTATCCTATCCCACCCAAATCCAACGACAACTTCGACATTTTAATCTCGTTGTTGAGATTATTTTTAATCATTCAACATAACAATTATCGTTGTCGTTTAAATGACGTATTCGAACAACCAAAATACTTTTATGGAAGGTGCATATTTCCATTCCAAACAAAACCATTTAGCCAAATCCAAAATAGTAATAATTTTTACCAAAACTTGGAGAGAAGAGAGGGGAGGGCCAGTGAAAGAAAACACTAGACTATATAGATCAGAACTTCAATAATGTATAATGAGAAGGCTTTACTTCTGTCACTCCAAACCTAGAAAACTATCTTATATCAACTAGTTCTCAACCTTTCTTATTGTAGATAGTTTTACAATGGCCAAAAAAAATAAAAATTATTGCAATATATCAATTAGGATGTGTATACTAAGACCAGCTTGTTCTAATTAAACAGGTGATATTTCTGGTCAGATTTGAAAGATCACATTTTTCTTTTTGGGTAAATTTAAGATTACATTCAAACAACAACTTTAGGATAAGTATAAATCCCTCACAAACTTATATGTCAATTTGGTGAGAGAGAGAGAGAGAGAGAGAGAGTAGGGGTTGACATTAGGCAGACAAAGATCCCCACTTCCACTAGAATTAAATAGTCTCCAACCCAAATTTAATGTTAAAGAAAAGCCTCCCTTTTAGCCTTTCATAGAATTCCCCACTAATAACAAACCCATTGCTTCACCCAACAACCTTTTTTTTTTCTTTTTTCTTTTTTTTAGGGATTTGGGTTCCTCCAAACCCAATTCACAACCCCACAAATCCACAATTTTTAAGGGATGTGTCTTCCCTTTACAAAATACTACTTCCACTTTCCAAAAGCGCGTTGCTTTGGTTTAAACCATGGGCACCACCGGTCTTTTGGTTAGGCTTCTCATGTACGTGCCATTTATGCGAGTACGGATGAATTGGAGAATTAGCAATTGGAGACAAAGTTAGAGCATTGGAATCTCAACCTTCCCTTGCTTACGAGACATTTGGCATCTAATCCAATCCATTGGACCGCCATTGTAAGGCCCACCAAGGGACCATCCACCTTCGATACACATTGGCATCTCTCTCCTTTTATTTATGTGAAAGAGTAATGCTATATGTAATCGTATAGTGCGTAATATCATACAATTATTTTGAAAAAGAGTAGAGTCAACTATTCAAAAAAGATTATTTTTTCATGTTGGTCTTGTATTTATTTACTTTTTTTAAAGTGATTGTACGACACTTACTCACTCACTACTGTAACTATCAATTTAAAGTAACTGTATGACGCTTGTTCACTCTACGACTGCATATTATTCTTTATTTATTGTAACTTGTTTTATATTTTAGTTTCGCTAAAAAAAAAAAAAACTGATAGAAAATTATTTATAAAAAATATAAGTTTTTATTTTATTTTATTTAGAAGAATAGGCAGATATTAAGGATGGTAAGGAGAGGTTTGGATTGGGAGATGAGTTGAGATGGTTTGTGAATAGTAGAATAAAAGTTGAATTATTTATTATATTTTGTGTGGGAATTTGAAAAAGTTGTTTTGAGATTTGAAAAAGTTGAATTGTTTATTATATTTTGTGTGAGAATTTGAAAAAGTTGTAATGATGAGATGAAATGAGTTGAGATGAGTTGAGGTGGATTTTGAATCCAAACCTCTCCTAAATCTAACTCTATTTAAAAAAAAAATCATCGCATGCCTTTTACCGACCTAATAAATTTATTTTAATATTACCTTTTTGGGCATGGCCGTAAATCGTAATCTATATTTTTAAAAGAGAGAGAGAACACTTGAGGGCGGATCTAATTGAAGTTTGGTTTTATATGTTGGTCCTCCCGAAAGCCTATATTTTCACTTACGGCCTACAAATTTCAAATTTCATACAATCACATCTATAGTGTTTGGTTCCTATTTGATTGTGTCTTCTTCGTGATAATACCAATTTTGTAGAGAATATTTAATTGAATTCGGAGATAAAAATCATAGAAAAAAGGAGAAAAAAAAGGGAATACAAAGGATCGGAGGAGTATATCCGATGATATATGAACTTGATCTAGACAAATTTCTCAACAAATTAGAGCTGTTTTGAATAGTGAAATGAGATGAAATGATTTTAATAAAAATTAAATAAAATATTATTAGAATATTATTTTTTAATATTAATATTATTTTAAAATTTAATAAATAATTTATATAAAAATTTAAAAAAATTATAAAAATAAAATAAAATAAAATATTTTTTAATCCAAACCCACCCTTAAAAGGTATAAAATAGGTCAATTCAGTAACGAGCACCATGTCAACAATAACAAAAATTCTACTCCCAAGTCTCATTAATTACACACCATCATTTTTATAATTTCTTTACTTTTATTCTCTTATCAAATATGTGATATATAGATTATGAGTAGAATAATTCAATTATTTTAAAAATAATAAAACCAAAAAAAAACTTTAAAAAAATTTTAAAAAAATAAAAAATTTTTGATGTGTGGTGTATAGACTTATGAATAGTAATGTTCCAACAATAATATCCATCCGAACCACGTCATCATGCATGGCATCTATATGAATGAATGGGTGTATGTATGGATGCACGATGGGAAAGATATGGGGCCCTCATGAGGATGACATTGCCAAGCTTCTGAATTTGTTCTTATCCGCAATAGATGAGACCCCCGCCCGCTGTCCCATGCTTTCCGTTTCAGTAGTTCCTTTTGTCATCTTATGCCTTCGCCGATGAACGTACGATTTTTGAAGACTGATCATAGAGGCAGCGTGCGTGCGTAGATCATCACCATCATCATCCAGGTAGATAGATCTAATCTATATACGATCCCACGACGGGATCGAGCTCTTGATTTCTGATATATATATATATATATATATATATATATATATATATATGCATGCCTTGTTTTGAGATAAACAGTATATATTCAATTATTTGCTGATTGGACCGACAGGCAAAAGTAAAGTTACATGATAATATTGTACGTAGCACAAAGCTGGCAGAGGACGTGGGAACAAGACAACAAAAAAGAGTTGTTTTGTCTGCGGTTGTTTTACGGAAAACAAAAGCATGCATCGTCGGCCTTAATTTTTTGGAGTTTTGTAATGTAATGCAATGATATCACGCTTGGAAGAACCAGAAAACAATGGACAGGCAAAAAAGATATGAGTGGTACATATAGTCATAAAGTATATATATTATATGATTATTAAAAAAAAAAATTTATTATTAAAAAATTATTATTTTTTATATAAATCTTATATTTATTTATTTCTTTAAATTAATTATGCGATAGTTACACATTTCTCGTAGTGCAACTATCATTTCTGTAAAGAAATTGGTAATCATCATTTAATGTGACTTAACGTACGTAATCTGAACAGTATTGTAACGGAAGAAAGGTTTGAATTCCAGCATCCTCATCATTAATCATGCAGAGATCTGAATTTATTAGCTGGTTGAATTTTCTTTCTTACTGTTTTGCCTCATCATCATATATAACATATATATATATATATATATATAGATTGGTCAAAATAAGAAAAAGAAAAACTATAAGAACTAAAGCTGCATGATGTTAATTAACTGTTCTATTGCTTTGAACAATCATAGAGCAGTACATGTTGCAGAATGTGATCGATAGATATATAGTAGGGTTGTGATGCATGTGAAAATCTCGCTCACTTTGCACTGGTGAAATGCATGGGTTTTCTCCACGTGTCTCGATAACATGATCATTATATAAATATATATATATATATTATACATATAGGTGTTTGTTTTTGGTTTTTCGATAGAATTATTTCGAGAGGTCATTTCAAAGGAATCAAAGAAAGACAAAAAAAAAAAAAAAGAGATCAAGAGATGAGATATGGGTAAAGGGCAAGGGCACGTCTCAATGAGGATTATGGAAGAGACATGGTGCATAATCTTAGGGAATCGGCCGAGCCAGGGCCGCACCCTAGTGTCGGACTCTTGGCATGCAAACTGCCCTGCCGAACCGAGCCTTTGCAAAAAACAACAAAACCCCAGAAGTGACAGCTCCTCAGCCGTTTCAAATACGTCCCCCCCACCCCCCCACCCTTCAACCCCCTCAAGTACACCACCAAATCTACCCTATCTCTGCCTTTTGTCCCCTCTCTTCTGCCATGTCCCAACACTCTAAGCTGTACTCCATCTAAATAAATGCGCATGGCACTGCTATTCTGAGCACCAAAATCTTTCAGGCCGGGTTATATACTATTTTCTGCTATGAACATCATTAATATTGAGAGTATTTAATTAATTTCTTCCATGTGATCATCAGGCTAAAGTAATCATGTGTTTTTAATTAATTTAGGGTTTTAGGTATTTGTAATATTGTTGGTCGTCATGGCGTGGTAAAAGGTCAAGACCCTTATCTTATGTCACCGACCCTAAAAACACGTTACGAGTAGGGAACAAGGGTCTGTTATAAGGTTGGGGTGACAACTGATCACTTAAAAAAATATTTGCATTTTTCTTTAAGATTTGGACCGTATATATGAATGATGTAATTAGTTTTGCCAGGTGGTCAATTTTGGGGTCTCGATGCCAAAAGATACCTAGGTGGAGGGAGTGGAGCCCTGCAGATCACGAACATGACCAGCTCAGTAGTCATACACTAATTGCCAACTTTGTTTGATCTTCAGACAAACACTGTACGTACAGAGCAATAGACCCAGCAAATTTAAAAGAGATCTGAAAAAGGGTCCCCAGCTTTTAACTAAACTCTCTTATCATTCCTCGAGCCACATGACTACATATAATATATATATGATTTTCTCTAATGATTCTTAGCTAGCTAGGTGGTCAACTAATTGCTAGAATTCAACTACATATCCAACTGTCTTTTAGATTTTAAAACACCTGTCCTCCATTAACAACCTTGTTATCTCGCTCCTCGTTCCCACTGAGAAAGACAATTTGCAAAATCATTGTGAAACATGTTGCCTAGTTGCTGTTTTCTTTAAAATTCTTCCATTTTGGTTCGCCACAATTAATGGCGATGGAGGGGCTTATAACCTTCTTTGTTTTGACACGCATGCAGTTGGTCCCTCCCCCTCACTAATTTTCCCCATGTGAAAGAGGAGATCATGAGACGACATAGCCGCCTAATGTAAGGACTAGTTGTTTCGCACCGGCCCTACAGTGTTGGTTTTGCCTCGTAGACATTAAAAATCGACATAATGCTAAGATGATGAGGTAAAAATGCAGAGACAAAAGCCTATACTAGATTACACCAAAAGGCAAGAAGATCCTCACCACGAACATTCCGAGGCAATTGTCTTCGTATTTGTCCCTAATTGTTCTCTTTCTCATCTGTTAGTTTTTTCATCCAGGTGAACATATAATCAACACAATATATACGTGTCGAGGACTCATGTTCTACCACCTTTTGACTGAGCATATTTTATCAAAATGCTAATACCATAGCTGGGTTATTTTTTTTTTTATCATTTCAAGGGGTGTTAATTTCTACTTTCTATGCAAACGAGGTTGTGGTCCTGCCCTATTCCTACTTATCATATTCAAACACTTGTATATTTTATAGGACATGTCGTTCATATTGAACAGGTTGGTCTTTAATTTGACCCACCATCGACCTAATCAATCGTCACAGTTCTAGAACTTGATTAAGAAATAGATTGGTGCATGAAAATATTGGAACAAAAGCCAAAAACTTCGCATATATGACTCGTCATGTGTCCAATATTTATGATCAGCGTGCTCGTCAAGGATCTTAATTTAGACCTAACATTAATTTGTTTATTTTCATGATTTGGTAAAAGTTTAATTGATGATGCCCAATAATTACCTGATACGAATAATTTATTCCTAAGCTAATAGATCAGAAATACTCATGTTTCTCATCTTAATTTTTATCATCTTTGATCACACATGTACAAGTGATACATTTTAGTAGCTGTCTACTTAAATAATAAATATGAGTAATTCTACATACAACCGTGAAGTGCGTAACCGCCGCGTAATCGCTTTGAAAAATAGTGGGGTCCACTATTAAAATTTTAATTTGTTTCATGTGGGTCCCATGTTTTATTCATTTTTTTCAAAACGATTACGCGGCGGTTATGCAATTCGCGGTTGTAAATATCTTTTCTCAATAAATATATATACTGTTTCAATAGGTGTGATTAAAGATGATAAGACATAGAATAAAAATATCATCTCTCCTAATAACATGCATGAAATGTGATGCCGGATAGAATTTAGATTAATTATGACAACTAGTTTCAATAGAGAATCGAGACATGAAAGACAAGAGAATCACCCAAAACATAGAGGCAACAACTATGTTTTCAATTGAAATTTATCAAAATTTTATAATAATATCCATTAATAGTAAAATTTGAAATTATTTTATGAAGCCACAAGCCAAACTTAAATAGCTACAAAATTCAAAATTATGAAGATTTTTTCAAAAATAGAAATATCTTAACTATTGCATGAAAAATACATGCATAAATGAACAAGAATCCTACAAAAGATTTGGTCAAAATCGAAATCAGAATACTTCCAAAACTTGAAACTAAATATTTACTAATAAGGAAAAATGAGCGTAAATATATGATTTGATGAAAAATAATTAATATTGCCATAATCGAAGGAAGATATTAAGTGTTTCCTTCCATATTTATACGGATTCATCTTCTTAAGGTAGTACTTCAATACAATCAATGTAGAATCCGGAACTGGATACGTCATATCAATTTGGGTTTGAACAATTCTCACAGGGTTGGAGAGAATTTGTCCTCGAATTCTAGAATTTTTTGCCTCAATTTTATGCATATCCAATTAGACCAATCTTTCTTTTATTTTGTTGTATCATCCTGATAATCATGAAAAAACTAAAACTGATTTGATCTTATACTCCAAAATTAAGTTTCTATCTCACATCTCAAATCCAAAAAAAAAAAATGAATAGGAGAATTTAAAAAAAAAAACCTTCAACTCCAAGAAAATCAACATAATTAATTGCATGTCTCAAAAGTTGTTTCATGATCTTCAAATTTAAAAACTTCATAACAATTTTCTTTTTCCAAATTTTCTATATTTTCAATAAAAATAGTTACCTCATCCACTAGGTTATCTTCAACAGCATAGATATCGTAGATTGATATAGAGTCTCGCCCTATGGAAGAAGGTTTATCCTCAAACTCTTCTTCATCAGTGTAATAAATCCACTCAATCTCATGCAATAAATCAATGAAACAATCAGCTTGTAACGTACTAGAATACTCAGGCAGATCCACTCTAAAACCAAGGTCGCCATGATGCTCCTTCGTACCACGGTACTCCCAAAATAGAGGACGATTATGATACGGGTTCTTGAAACTGGAATTTGAATCGTGACCTTCCATTTCACAATTACCGATATTTTCTGTTGCTAGATACCAGGTTAACTCTGCAACCTATCTCTGCAAATCCTCAATCAACACATTCTGAATGCTACGATTACGGTGATGGACTTCCTCATTCAGAATATGTCCACGACGACTATGACCATGACCACCAACCATGTAAACTAATGAGAAATCACCCCAGGAAATATGCTAAAGCTCTGATACCAACTTACGTTAGACATAATTTAGATTAATTATGACAACTTATTTCAATAGATAATCGAGACAGGAAAGACAAGAGAATCGCTCAAAACATAGAGAAAACAACTATGTTTTCAATTGAAATTTATCAAAATTTCATAATAATATTCATTAATAGTAAAATTTGAAATTATTTTATAAAGCCACAAGCCGAACTTAAATAGTTACAAAATTCAAAATTATGAAGATTTTTTCAAAAATAAAAAAATTTAAATTATTGTATAAAAAATAAATGCATGAATAAACAAGAATCTTACAAAAAATTTGGCCAAAATCAAAATTCGAATCACTTCCAAAACTTGAAATCAAATATTTACTAACAAGGAAAAAATGAGTATGAATATATGACTTGATGAAAAATAACTAATATTACCCTAGCTAGTAAGCTTTTCATTTCATATTTGTGTAGATTCATTTTCTCAAGATAATATTTCAATGCAATTAACGTAGAATTTGGACCTAAATACTCGATATTAATTTGGATTTATATTTACACCAAAATGTCAATGTATTAGGTACCATGATTAAAGGATTGGATAGTTATTAATTCTGATTGGCAGAATTATTCTCCACCCAAGTTAGTCAATAAACAAAGGTGGTTGAACACTTTATAAGTAGGACCAAAACGCATTGCAAATATTTCCCTTGATTTCATCATGTCCAATAGCGTCGCAAAGCAAAGAATATTATATAAATTCAGTAGTAAATTATAGTTGGATTTGTAGAATCACCCTAAGCAAGCCATAAGGGATTGATCATGAATCAAAAAATGAGCAAGAATGTAATCGATGATGATCATGACCTAGCTAGCTAGCTAGCTATATCTAGCTTGTAGCACTACTTTATTTATTCTAATCTCATGCAAATTCTATTAAGAATGAAGTATATCATGAATATGTAATATCCTCCTGCATGGCCTCGGCCTCTTTATTATATTTTGGCAACAAATCATTCCAAAGTAAACTTTTGAATCGAAAGATTGATTTTCTGTCCATTCATGATGATATATACCAAAGCCCTTTTATGCATTAGAATTAGATGTTTATTCTATTTTATTTAAACAAATTTACAATGATTATGGAACCCATTCTTCCCCAGCTTTTTAATTACCATGTTAGCTAGTAATCTAAGCATTTACGTTCATGATATCATCATGTACACACATAAATAAGTGTATACATCATGCATACATGCATTCATAGCAACATATGTACATTCATTATTAATTGACTAATTTGTGCTGATGATATTCTCTATTATTATATTGTTTTATACAAGATCCATATAATTTATCATCATTTAATTAGATAAATTAATGTATATTTAATTTATTGGCAATAAATTTATTGTGTAGTACAGTATACTTATGAGTAATATCTATTTTAAATATTTAGGACAGGTTTGGATGGTAAGATGAGATAGTTTTCGATGAGTTGAATAAAATATTATTTTTTAATATTATTATTGTTTTAAAATTTAAAAAAGTTAAATTATTTATTATATTTTGTGTGATAATCTAAAAAAATTATAATGAGATTAGACCAAACAGAACCTTAATTATATTATAACCGTACGTGTAAAGAGTGTGAGATGGGCTAATTTGCCAAGGTATGGCGTACACTTCCCAGCAATAAAAATAAATCTGTTTATTATAAACCAATTAATATTACTCATGACGTACACTTCCAAGCAACCATTATCGATCGGTTGGAATCCCTATTTTGCTTTCACTGATCATGATATAATGATCAGTACTCCTGGGCGCAGCTTCAACCCTATATCATGTGACATGATTCATGTCGCATGCAGTTTTCACATGCCACAGTACTCTTCCATTGCAAATCATGATAAGTATTGAAAAGTTCTAATGTTAAATAATTAAGCATATATACCCTTTACATGAATTAATCTTAAATTCTAATATTTTTTTATAATTTTAAAAAATATAGACACAATTTAAAGATTTAAAATCTACATATTGTTTCTACAACTATACAAATTGTATAAAGGGCGTGTGAACAAATTAAAAGAAAAAATCATAATGCCGACAGTTGTCTCGAGACATTTCAAATACTATTATGAAAAGTACAACAGATACAAAAAAATTATACAAAAAAAATTATAAAGTGACGTGATTTCATATGATTCGTTAGATCGACTTTATAAGAAAAATAATTTCACAATCTGATTTATCACATTTAAGTTATATTACTTTATAAATTTATTTTTATGTAACTTATTTGTGATTAAAGTATTTATGAACTACTATTATTATTCGATCAATCTATTGTCAATTGATGAGGACGTAGATCACATGGCAATAGTGTATATGCCAGCCAAATCATGAACTGTTAATTTCTT
This sequence comes from Juglans mandshurica, assembly GCA_022457165.1. Taxonomy (NCBI): domain Eukaryota; kingdom Viridiplantae; phylum Streptophyta; class Magnoliopsida; order Fagales; family Juglandaceae; genus Juglans; species Juglans mandshurica. The sequence continues at coordinate 51,591,636 of CM039619.1, forward strand.
TTATAATTGGTTTATGTCATGTTTAATCACCAACAGGATTCTTAATTGCCGACCATCAACAACAACTTGGTAAAAGGAATTATGAATTTGTGTCATTTTAACAGTAGTCTATATATATATATATATATGAATATGGATTAATTCCCAGTAGCTTAGGCAGCCCCCATCAACAACAGTGTATCTAGTATCTACTACACCAGACTGCAGTAGTAGGGCTTCGTTCTTCTCTCAAATATCCCTTTCATATATTTGTTGAACATAGCACATCTGGCTATAGCCGTCGATAAGGCCCCTGATCATGACCGTTCATCTAAATTTTAGCATTATTAAGATGATCAATAAAAGCTCTAACTAATTTTTGCAGGACTCATGCGAAAGATCAACGGCCGAAAATGTGGGGAGTTGCTACTCCGAACAGACGGTAGCCGTTTCGCCACGTTGCCCGTAAATTTAACTCAACTCATGATGGACTCGAAACGCACATGACATATATACATGCAACGCGGGACAAGTACCCAAACTGTTATGAACTATGATGATGATGATGATGTTGATAATGATGATGCATCATAAAAAAAGCGTCTAAAAAAAGTTAAAAAAGAAAAACACATGGTGCTCAAATGGGGGTATCAAATGAGAAGGAAAGGCGCGCATGGATGATGATGATGAGCTTATACATGAGATAATATGAACAACCACGGATCCATGATAATGATGATGCGGATTGGGATGATGGAGGTGAGAGAGAGCATGAAAGTAATGATTATAAATGGGGTCATGATGGCTACGCCTCCGTCCGTAGAAATAAATGATTAAAACTAAAGAGAACAAAAGCCCCCCACAGAACTGCGCAGCCATAGCCGCCATTTCCTCTTCCTCAACCCTTTTCTTGTTATGATTATTATAAATTCCCCATTTTTATTTCTGTATTTTATTATTATTATTAACACTTCTGGTCTTCTATAGACTACCCAGACCTAGAGAGAGATGGAAAGTTGTATAGACGGACAGAGAGAAGATATACAGACAGAAACACACGAAAGAAATAAAAATCAACTCAATTAAATTAAATTAACTTTTTTTTTTTTTTTATAGTAAAAAATACCCCAAATAAAGGAGGTGGGGATGATTCGCAAGACAGAGAAAAGCCCAAAATTCAAGTATTTAAAGGGAGCACAAGATCAGCACTTGTACTTCCGCAATGATGAACTACTCACTGCCTAAGAATTAAGAAAAGCAAGCAGCGGAAGAAGCAGAAGCTCAACGGCTCCCAAATCTTCTTTCTTTACTTCTTTTCCGTCCTTTCTATTTTCCGGGATCGAGATTGTGACCAGTATTATCAGCTGTGTGTCATCCTCGTCTTTTTTGTGTTCTCAAATTCCGATGTTGTTCGTATAGCCAAAATAGCTTTAGCTCTCTTGCTTACAATACACGTTAATTCAGTCTATATAGCTATATATTCTGTATTAAGCGGCCTTGAAAAAGCTGCGATTTTTATCCCTCAGAAATTCAGAATACAACTCTCCCTTCCCCTCTTTATATATGGCACCTTCACTTCGCTAGTTTTTTGTGGGGAGTTTTTTGGTTAGTACTCGATCAGATACTGTTCCATATACACTGATCAAACGCATAGGAAGAGAACAAAGAGAAAAGGGTTGGGTGGGACGAACAATATGGGAGAGGAGAATCACGAGATAGTGGTGAGAGAGTTCGATCGTAAGAAAGACCTTTTGGGAGTGGAAGATGTGGAGAGGAGGTGCGAGGTTGGACCCAGCGGCAAGCTCTCCCTCTTCACCGACCTCCTTGGTGACCCTATTTGCCGGGTCCGCAACTCTCCTGCTTTCATCATGCTGGTAAATACCAAAAATGCTATTGCTTTTCCTTTTTCCGTAACTCCATCCTCTTCCCTTTCACACCACCTCCATTCCGACTTTTTCAACAGGGACAAAAGAAACTAAACAAACATCTAACGTTGGGTTTCTTGTTGTTTTGTGAAATGAAAAACTGGTATCATGTCTCTCTCTCTTCTCTTTATTTGTATACGACTTAGGTGGCTGAGATTGGCGAACAGAAAGAGATAGTTGGCATGATAAGAGGTTGCATCAAAACTGCTACTTGCGGCAAAAAACTCTCCAGGAATGCCAAAATCAGCAATAACAACAATGAACTCATCAAACCCGTCCCTGTCTACACCAAGGTCGCCTACATCCTAGGCCTCCGAGTCTCCCCCTCCCATCGGTAAACCTACGATATCAACTCTTTTTTACTCTGTTTTCTCATCTCAATTTTTTATAGTCAGAAATCTAAAAATGGCCAATGGAGAATGCCCCACTATCATAACCACCCTCAAAAGACATGCTTTTCAATTATTGGGTCTCAAGCTATTACTCTCTCTAAGTTTTCCTTATTATATATATTTATTTATTTTTGTGCTGTATCATTTATTTATTAATTTATTCTGTATGGATGTATTTATGCAGGAGGTTGGGAATAGGTTTAAAGCTGGTCCGTCGAATGGAGGAGTGGTTCAGAGATAATGGCGCTGAGTATTCTTACTTAGCGACCGAAAACGACAATCTGGCTTCCGTTAAGCTGTTCACCGACAAATGCGGTTACTCCAAGTTCCGTACTCCTTCCATCCTTGTCAACCCCGTGTACGCTCACCGAGTCCGCGTCTCCGACCAAGTCACCGTCATTCAACTCTGCCCTTCCGACGCTGAAATCCTCTATCGCCGACGCTTCTCCACCACCGAGTTCTTCCCTCGCGACATTGATTCGGTCCTCAACAACAAACTCAGTCTGGGGACGTTTCTCGCTGTGCAACGTGGGACGTATACGACCGAGTCGTTCCCCGGGTCGGATCGGTTCTTGTCCGATCCCTGCGAGTCGTGGGCTGTTCTGAGCATTTGGAACTGTAAGGACGTTTTCACGTTGGAGGTCCGCGGCGCGTCGCTCGCGAAACGAACTCTCGCCAAAACGACCCGGATCGTGGACCGGGCCTTTCCATGGCTCCAAGTTCCTTCGGTGCCCGAGTTGTTCAAGCCATTCGGGCTACATTTCTTGTACGGTATCGGAGGGGAAGGCACACGCGCGGTGAAGTTGGTGAAGGCGCTATGCGGTTACGCTCACAACCTGGCGAAAGCGCGTGGGTGTGGGGTTGTGGCCGCAGAGGTGTCAAGTCGCGAACCGCTCAGATTAGGAATTCCCCACTGGAAAAAGCTATCGTGCGCCGAGGACTTGTGGTGCATCAAGAGGCTCGGGGAGGACTATAGTGATGGGTCAGTCGGTGACTGGACCAAATCACCACCTGGCTTGTCCATTTTTGTCGACCCCAGAGAGTTCTAATCTCGTGAAAAGATAACCAAATTGGCTGTTTTGAGAAAAGATGGAGATGAAGATATGGGTTTTTGTTGTAAAGAAGAAAGAGAATATCCCCCCATAAGCTTTTGTTGTGTTTTTCCTTCTTTATTTTTGGAAGCTTTTTGAGTAAATGGATGTGGCTTTTTAGATCCTCCTCGAGCAAAACGCAGCCTTAGTTTCATGTGGGGTTGGTTGGTTGGTTTATCTCTTAGATTGTGGTGGTGGTAGCCTTTTGCTTTCCTCTTTTTCTTACTTTCACTTATTCTAATCCAAATTGATCGAAAGAACTGTTCTGTAAATGTGACGTTAGAAAATCAGGTGGTAGTGTTTCTTGGGGGGATATCCTATGCATGTATGGAGAAAATCACCTTTCCAAAAGGACCTCCCTTTTTGGCCTCTCTCTCTCTCGCGCCTTGATTTATATGCCGATCGACGTCCTCCATAGGGGAGGAGGGGACCTTATCTTATCCTACACATATCTTATATATTGATCATTAATATATAATCAATAATCATATTGTTTTCGTGAATGGCAGAATATCGCAGAAAAACATGTTGTTTTCCTTTAGGTTAATATGATTAATGATCTCTTCTTTCAACAGAGTGATTTGGGGTTGTATATGTATCAAACATTATATATATATATATATATATATATTAATACGATCGAGTCATATGGCATTGACATGGATGTGTAGTATAGTCATTGATGGGTACTTGTGATCTGTGCATGAACCTGGGTGGTGTCGGGCGGATTCTTCTTTTGGGAGACTTGAGAGAGATTTTCTTCTGGTAATTTGATATATTCTTGCATATATTTTGGTCTTTTATCTGATCTCTCACTCCATAAGCATTAATTAAGCACATATTCTTTTTTCTTTTTTTTTTTGTTCTTCCTTTCCCTCGTAGTAGGTGGTGGTCCTATTACGGATATTTGGATCATACACGTACACGAGGAGCCGGAGGTTCTGCGATTGGGATAATATTGTAGGACGAGTAATGCTACATACAGTCGTGAAATATATATAAATATTGTGTAATTATTTAAAAAAAAGTAAAATTTATTATTAAAAAATTAATTTTTTTTTATGTGAATCTCATATTTATTTATTTTTTTTAAAATGATTATATAGCACTTAATATTTTTCTTTTAGGATGGCTAGTCGGTACCAATGTATATTAATAAAAGTCAACAAACATGATGATTAGGAGACTTTTGTTCTATTTGTTTGTGCTTCTTTGATTAAACTTTCCTAGCAGTAGCAATACCTTCCAAGGTGAAAATGCACATCTCTAGTTGCTTGCTTGCTTTGCTAGTGGAAGACGACAAAATTAAAAGGTCCGGTAAACATGTTTGCATTTAATGCATGAAGCGGCAATTGGAAAGTACAAGTGACCCAGAAACAGGTGATGCATGCAATGGACACCACTTATGGTGCTCAGTCAATGAGCCACCAGTCCAAGAAGTCGAGCCAGCCTCCTTTGTTTTTTCACGGGGTTTGCACTAAAAATAAAAATAAACCAAAAAGAAAAGGAAATATCATGTGAATCATGGCGGAGGGGAAGGTGGGAATGGTTGAATTAAGTAACATATTAATGCTAGTGCTAAGTGGCAACCATTCTTGTTGCTGCCTTCTGACATGTGTCTGCCCTCTGGTTTCCTGCTGCTACCTAGCTATTTGAATTCAGTGTGTTCAAACTTCAAAACCTCCATCCCTGCATCCTCTGATCTCTGTCTCTGTCTCCAACTTATATTATTTCCAAGTAATGATAATCCTAACTGCTGATCATTAACATATATTATTGACAGGGACGTGACTTTCCAGTCACCTCATCCCCCAAGATATACAAAAATTTCGAGCTTTGCATACATAAATTTCGAGCTTTTCATTAATGGCGATTCCATTATGGATAATGCTGGACCTCCCGCTGGGTTCCGTTGGAGCTCTAGTGATTACGTGTATTTTTTAATTTTTTTTATATAGATGTTTTTAATAATTTTAAATATTTTTAAAAAATAAAAAAATTTATAATATTATTAAATAATACTTACTTAATCACGAAGTAAAATATAAAATATTTTTTTATAATTTTTATTTTACTTCATGATTAAAGAAGTATTTTTTAATAACTTTTTTTTTACTTATTGATTAAGAAAGTGTTTTTAATGATGTTTTAAATTTATTTTATTTTTTAAAAAATTTTAAAAAAATTATATAAAAAATAACTTAAAAAAACACATACAATATATGCCTACAGCCCTAACGGGAGCCCCCAGCGGAGGGCTGTAGCACGATCCTTCCATTATTTATATCTAATAATTTGATTTGTTTGTTAGGCATACTTAGCGCAATACACAAATTATCTCATTTTATCTAATTTTATTATTATGATTTTTTTAAAATTTTTAAACAATATAATAAAAAATTTAATTTTTTAAAAATTTAAAATAATAATAATATTAAAAAATAATATTTTATTTAACTAATTTAAAATTATCTAATCTCATAACCAATCCAAACCAGCTTATATCCCCAAACTATCAGAATTAGTCTTGCAACTAATACATCAAAACTAACATTTCTGCATCTTTAAATAATATATATATATATATATATATATATATATATATGATTATATATCCATTTTTTTTATCCATCTTAACAGTAATAATTGAACGATAGCGCAACGTGTAAAATTGTAAAAATTTGACCTCTCTCAAAAAATATAAAATTACATTAACCACCGTCTCATACTGAAATTGGTTCTGATTAGTTAATTCATCTCAAACTAATCATTGATGAGACTCACTACTTTTTATAAAAAAATTAAACGCATGTTAACCTAAAAAAATTAATTCCATCTCAACGAGACTAGTTTGCGTTTGAATATTGAACTAAGTTGAATTGAATTGAGATGAAAGTTAAAAATTGAATAAAATATTATTAGAATATTATTTTTTAATATTATTATTATTTTAAGATTTGAAAAAATTGAATTGTTTATTATAGTTTGTGTTAGAATTTGAGAAAATTATAATGATTAGATAAAATGAATTGAGATGAGTTGAGATGTATTTAAGATCCAAACTGACCACAAAATATTACTATTTATAACTCAATTCAACTCATCTCAACGTTCAAATATATTCTTAAAATTGTGTTTCTTGCAACCAGCTATTTTATCTAAGTTAAGCAAGGATGGGAGTACATAGTAGCTGGTAGTAGTCAAATATTGCCATGTTTGTATAGTAAAAATGTTTCATCTCATCTCATTAGTATAATTTTTTTAAATTCTTACACAAAATATAATAAATAATTTAATTTTTTTAAAAATTTATAATAATAATAATAATAATATTAAAAAATAATATTTTATTTTATTTTTAATTTTTATGTGATCTTAACTAGTATCCAAACGGAACAGGAGTCAATCCATAAAGACAAAGAAGTGCATTACAGCTACTGGCTCAAGCTTTTGAGGTAGGTTAAGTGGGCGTGAAAGTGCAAGGCAAGTACTGATGATGATAATTTTAATTTTTAAAGGAATTATTAAGTATAGTACTTCTAGTCCGTGTGGAAACTCAAGGTATCTTTGAATGTTGACCACATCTATGCTTATTTCGAATTAATTATTGATGGATTTATTATTTTTTTTAATTTATTATTTAAAGTTAAAATATATTTCAATTTATTTCATATATTTAAACATATCTTAATAGACGTCTTATAATTAAAACTCACTTAAATATCTTAACTCATTATTATTATTATAAATTAACTTAAATAATCTGAAATTATCTCAATATCCAAACGCTGATACAATCTCCACTCAAAACTCAAATATATATTTATATATTAAGCGTATAATTAGGAGGCAGCTTCTACGTCATATAATTTATTAATGAATATACATTTATTTCTCTCAAGATCATGGGTGGGTAGCGTCTCATTGATCAGCTCCGATGGACTTGACCTAATGACGTAGTATATAGTGGTGTAGCACTGTAGGTAGAATACGACGACTGAGTGACTGTGGGGGACTGAGAACATACAAGTCAAACTTGTTCACCTTTGGCTAATTCCCGATATTTTTGAATAAATGTTCGTAACCTCCTCACAATACATATTTTATATTTTTTTCTTTTATCAAATATTTATTATATGAATAATGAATAGAAAATTTAAAATAATTTTAAAAAAATAAATTCAAAAAAAATATTAAAAAATTTAAAAATACGTAGAATGTGGAATTTGGTGAAAATTGTGTTTACCTACTTCTTGGTTAGTCTTTGGTTGAATGGTCAAAGTGGCTTATTAAAGTTAATAATATTAAGGTCCCTTCAGGACTGAGCATCTCTCTATCTCTGTATGGAATATATATATAGGAATAATTGGGAAGTGATTTTTAGGTAAAATTTGATGCGAGAGTTCAGTGAACTGAGCTCCAAAATGCAAGAGCATCTTCTGAGGTAGTGAGCTTGGTCGTCAAACGTATATGCTTTTTTTATCTTTAGAATTTGATAAACATTATTATAGGGAGGGAAGGATAAATTAGCCAAGATCAGTACCCCACCTTGACTAGATGCTTTTTTTTTTTCTTTCCCCTTTTGTCCTAATTATATAAAGGCTTTTTATTTTTCTTTTGTTAGAACATTTGTTTAAATGTATGGCTATGAATCTCGATTAAGACTCCGGAGTAGCTCTTAGGTCCCGTTTTGATGTTGAGCTGAGTTGTGATGAGTTGAGTTCTTTATAAATATTAGTAAGTTGAGATGACGGAGTGAGTTTTGTAGAACCCACTTAAAATGAGTTTAGATGTGTTTGTATGTTAAGATGAGTCTAGATGTATTTATGAGAAATTGAAAAATATGTGGGTCCTGCATGTAAAGAAGTGTAGAGTTGAAAAAAGTTATGAGTCTCATGTATAAAAAGTTTTTGAATTGAGATAAGTTTATTAATTTGAGAGTTGAGAGTTTGGTGTTTAAATGTTAGATTTATCTTAAAATTAAACTGAACTGAGTTGATCTTAATTCCAAACGAGACCTTAATCTCCCACTAATATCAAGTCAAGCTCAATTCATTTTTAAGCTTTGTTTAAGATGAATCATTACCAGGTCTTTTTGGAGAGGAAAAAATACAGGGTCAGTAAAGGTGGGGCTATAAAGATGAAGACATTAAATTTGTGGTTGCAAATGAGCTGAAAACGACCCATTAATTTCTTAGAAAATGTTATCTAAAAAGAGAATTATAAAAAACAAGTCTTAGAAAGCGAATGTGATTTGATTTGATTTGATATGTTAAATCTACCTTATAATTATATATGAAAAAGAAATTTACAATCTGAACTAGTTTACAAATTAATTTTCACTTAATGCTAGAAGATCCCTAATAAGTTTAATTCATCTTCATTACCATTCTCTTTATGTACTTAAACATAGGAGAATCCCATGTTGGAAGCCTCCGACCAAACTTCACTTGTTTTCCAATCCATTTTGTAGCTGCCAAAAATTTCATTTAATTTCTCTTAGGTCTTGTCTGGTTGTACACTTCAGATGAGATGAGATGTTTTGTTGAAAGTTAAATAAAATATTGTTAGAATATAATTTTTTAATATAATTTTTTTTTTTTTGGAATTTGAAAAAATTGAATTGTATATTATATTTTGTGTGAAAGATTGAAAAAGTTGTAATGATGAGATGAGATAGTTTTGTGTATCCAAACCGGGCCTTATATTATATAATTTTGGGTCATAATTTTAAGGACAATATTCGTAACAGCAGCCCAAAGTTAGTGGACTACTACAAAAGCCCAACTTTACAATGAAGTGGAGGCCCGTAGGTGACAAATCGGTCCATTATTATTATACTTCCCTCCGGCGACCAAAATAGAAAGAAACTCAATCTAAATGCTTGATTCATATTTATTTCATCCTTCATACATTGATTGATGGGTAAGCAAGAATCTATTGGAATGGAATGTGAAGATGCCCGTTTGAAGGGTCGAGCTTGAGCTTTCCTTTGAAAATTGAGCTTCTATAATGCGTGTTGTAAGGCCGTGATGCCAGTTCCTCGTAACAGCCTTCGTTCGGAGCTTTCGTCGGCGGCTAGGGCGCTGTTGGTGGTTTTTTTGTTTGTTTGTGTGAATGTCTTAGGCACTTGGAGAAGCAGAGCGAGCTCCTTGATACTTTCGCTTGTGAAGTTAGTCTCAATCCCATTGATACTGTCGTTTCGAGATAGGCAATTTGCAAAGTAATCATCGTTGCAACTAGCAATTCACAACAGTAAGGAGATGATGTTGGATTATTACTGTCATGGATCAATGTAGATGTTTGTACTTCATCTTGAGAAATACCTTTTCTGCATACTCTTTAAAATGGTAATAAGATACCAAGGTTTCTATTTTCTATGCTGATTATGAATGACACATAACATAGTTGTCCCATTGTGTTTTTTTTTTTTTTTTTGAGCAATTGACCCTAGATAGTTACATAATCAAGCACAAGGATCACGTAACCAAAGGCAAGTGATGTCAGACAAATTCAAAGCTCGATAATCTGGAAATGATATGCTATCAGGGCACAAAGCTTCTCTACTAGAGGGCATGGGTTAGAGATGGAAGACGGTATAAACTACACTTACATCCAATCCAACTTCTGTTTTACTGTGTTGATGAGCAATCTTTACAAGTACCCTTGGATCAATTTTTATTATTTGAAGTAAAAAAAATCAAAGATTAATGGATAAGATCATGTCAGTACAGTAAGATGAAAGTAAGAAATGCAGCATATAGGATGATCGCTTAGGAATTGATGCTATAAAGTATGATATGAAATTATTCCCACATCAGTGCCTTTGTTGAGGCATGGGAACGGACGTGACATTTGTGGTGATGCATGTCTACACTTTTGTGTTGTACAGTCATAGCCCACCACATCAAAATGGGTAATACAGCCTTTTAATTTCCCTACCCAATAAAGTTCTTAATGGGTACCGGAAACAGCCAGCAGCTGTTCATGTTTACCTTGAATTTAAAAGGAACTTAGCTTTAGCATGGCATAGAGCAAGTTGATATAAATGATCTCTTGAAATGCAATATATAATTGGGTATGATTGAGGATAATAATAACTAGAGAAATACTTCTCTTATTAATACTTCGAGTAAAATGTTTGAGCAGTAAGTGCAAAAATCCAATGAAATTACCCGAAAGCTGCCATAACTTAAAGGATCAAACTGGCGATTAAAAAAAGTGTAGACTGCCTACAAAGAGAGAAAGAAAATAAAAGACAGAAAAAGTTGACAGAAAATAAAAGAAAATAAAGCAGACGAAAGTCTCACACTCTCTCCCCTTAAATAAAGCATTTTTCTTTATTTATTTCTTTTGCCTTTGTGTAAAGCATCAATTAGCTAAATGATGACTCAAATCATTTGGCATGATCTGATATGAAGAATATAAGACACGGATATCTATATTCTCGTACTTGTTGTCTCACCTTAACATCATACTTAGCTTAAAAAAATTCTAGATATAAATCTCACATCTTGCACATCACTTAAAAATATATTATTTTATTTTTTTTATCCTCATATTTCATATTGAATAGAAATATAAAATATAAGAATAAAAAAATAAAATCACATACTTTTAAGTAGTGTGTAGGGATGTGAGATTACTGTGTAGCACAACTCTTTCGCTTAACTATATTTAGGGGCATTTTTTTTTTAATTATTTTATATTAAAGATTATGATGCATCCAAGTAAAAAGTTATCACATCAACTAATATATAAAAATATTAATAGTCTAATAACTATGACTCTACTTTCACAATAAATGAAGAGAGTTGTTTTGCGTTTAGAACAATTTTATTTCATATATTCATGTTGTCTAAGGGAAATCTAAATTTCAATTTACTTTAGAAGAGCACAACACATCTAAAATGATTGCAATTAAAAGGAAAATCATCAATCCAATCAGGTAAGCTTTGCTTATAGGTATCTTGAATGAAGATTCTCTTATTGTATATACCATTTTAATAAGGATATTATTATAATTTTAAAAAAATTTAAAAACCAATCTTTACAATATCAGTCAAAAAGCATGTCTATGTTGTTCTAAATAGATTCAAACAGTCTCCTCATGAAATTCAAAAGTTCCCCCACCACATCAATCTTTATCTTTTAGCTTCAAGGATAATAATCCTTGAGAAGAAATGCAGTATCCAATGATTTTCATTTGCATAGGAGGGGTGTTCAGTCTATTATTCAATGAAAAAGTAATCTCTGTTTCCATACCAATCTAGATCTATCAATCTTGTTGACATTTTAATTTCAAGAATCAAACAAGAACAATGGAGAAAAATAGGGAAAAAAACCGTTCCTTTGTCCAGAAGTTTGATAGGGAACTTTGAAATCTCCATCTGTTAGAACCACGCCCTAAACCCTCAAGGTAATATGCAAAATTTGACACACAACGAGAGCATTTTAGACCATCAGCCGGTAATTCCCACTTTATGCTAACTTTGTCAAGGGCCAAATATTACAAAAACATCATATCATCGGCGAAACAAAGGCATACAAACTTAGAAAGAATATCATCGATTAGAAGCATAAGCAGTACTATATTATCCAGGACAGAAATCATAAGAGTCTCTCTTTTCTTTTCTTTTTTTGTGCATAGGGTACCACATAACTAGTCTTAACGACACAGAACTCCCGAGTCCCTCCTTATCTAACTAGAACAAAGTCACCACCTTACAGTCAGAATCCCCACATAAACTGTAACAAAACACAGAACAATCTCCCTCGATGCGTCCTCTACCGTATCTAGCTTAGAACAAACTGACAGTGAAGAAAACCTGCAAGAACCACCCTTTGTCACTACAGATTCAAAAATCCAACCAGTATTTTAAATGATAAATCTTCAGGGGTAATATTTAGATAATATGAGAAACCAGAACAAGAAAGAGATGGCCACTTGGAAACAAAAACTTTAAGGTAAGAGAAGTAGAGGAGGACAATTACTTGGGTCAGCATTGATTAACATAGCAGTTCCTCCGAAGCTACAAGTTCCTCCGCTCCTCTTGGTCTTCTGCCAGTAGCTATTGAAGGCATAAGAAGCATGTGCAACAACAGTATCAGGATAATAACAGTTCCCATTGGGCTGGATCTCCTCACAAGCAGCACCGCCTTTTCCACAAGCATAGTCCATTGCCTGTTGTAGTGTTTCTGCAGGAACACTAGGCTTGGCCACACACCACAGCTTCTGGACCACCCCTATCTCTGGTGCGGGGGCACTGTAAGGAGCAGGATTACAAGGAGGAAACGTGAAACCGAAAGGTGGAGTCGCTGGATCGATGACTGGAGGCATCTCTGGAGCAAAGGGGAACGACAACGATGGCGGTGAAGCTATTTGAGAAAGTGGAGGATGTGGGTTTTTGGCTACGTTGGAAGGAACAGAAAAGCCAACAGAGGATTGGAGTGGGGATTGTGCAATTTCTGGTAATGGGGTTGGCCTCGCGGGAAATGGTTCTACAAACTTGGACTCGGTGACCGCGAGCTTCCTGCGCATGGATTTTTTCTCTTTTCGACTATTGACCAACACATTGATCTTCTTGAGCTCAAAAAATCCAAGCTTTCGCATTGACTGTAAGTGATAAGACACCAGGGTCACGCTTTCATCTGACAAAGGTGAGAAATCTGGATGTGGGTTCAACGAGTACGTCGAGTTGGTACTCTGCAGAAACTCTAGCAGAGGTTTGATAACCTTCTCCGCGAAATTACCTCTGTGAAAAGCAGAGTACGGGTGCAAACAGTTGGAAGAGAAAGCAGAAGAGACTTTGATTTCATTCTCCAAACCCCACCTTTTAAGAGAGTGATAAACGTTCTTGAGGGATGGCAGGATGAAATCCAACTCGTGTTCGTGGGCTTTGTTGCAAAGCACAGTGTCACCCACAACAATGGTGGTGATTTTGGTGGCCGGGTAGTGAGCCAAAACATGGGTCCTGAGCCACATTTCAGCCATTAAAACACTACTGGAGACCTCATTGAGGTTTTCAGCACCCACAGAAACAGCAATGGGAAGAGCAGAGTGAGAGGAGGCTTGGAAGAACTCTGGGCCCGTTTCATAAAGGTTTAAATACACAACAGATTCTTGACCTGCGCCTGCAAAGAAAGAAACACAGACAATAAGGTCTTCGTTCAAGGAAAGCAAAATAAGCCCACAATGTCCTGCAAAACGATGCATTTGTTGGAACTGAGGAGATGGAGCTGTGGTTTTGGTTACCTGTTCGACTAAGTGCACAGATAAAGAAGAGTTGAAAGAGCAACACCATCTTCAACATTTGTTCTGCAAAGCCCATCGCCGGGAAGATTAGAAGATGGAAGTGGAATGGCAGTAGAGAACACCGAAAACCCGCTCTCTGTGTCCGTCTCCCCAATGTACAGTCTTTCTAGGCTGGGTCAGAGAGTGCGCTGCAAGCCATTGGGACGTGTCACAAGATTACCTGCCACCCAATTTCCTACGGTCGGTGCTATTTCGTTCCAACCGTTGTACCTTCGAAAGAAGGATTGCCCTTTCGCATGAAACGAGAAAAAACAAAACTCAATTAAATAGTGAATCAACCAATTTGAAGGACGATATGGCTGCGTTTATGTGCGAGGTGATATGACATCATTCGAGACGATGCGTAAGTAGTAATATTTTCTGAATTTTATTAACATGTATTTGAATGTATTAAATAAATTAAAATATGTATATAAATGAATGAAATAAGTTAAAATATGTTTAAAAGTTGAGAAAAAATATTTGTAATCATTAATTGTGTAACTGCTGTGTAATTATTTTTAAAAAAATGAATAAATATGAGACTCACATGAAAAAAAAAATAATTTTTTAATAGTAGACTTCACTCTTTTTCAAAACGATTATGTAGTGTTTACGCACTTCACGATTATATGTATAATTACTCTTAAAAGTTTAAAAAATAGTAAATCTGATTGATTTGAAATAAATTTGACACCCTTTCCTAGCCTTATAACTTATAACAATATCAATACACCCCACTTCATGGTGAATATTGATGCGAACTATTTAGTATTTACAATTACAATAGTACTTTGTCTAAAAAGACCAATTACAGTAGCAAGCTACAGAGATAGCGAGAGTTTTACAGATTTTAAGAAAGCATCTAACTCAATTCGTCTTATATTATCTAATATCATAAATTTTTTTAAAAAATTTAAATAAAATATAATAAATAATTTATTTTTTTAAAATTTTAAATTAAAATAATTTTAAAAAATAATAATTTTATAATATTTTATATCCTTTCAAAAACGTGCCTATGGAAACGAGCCATGATTTGCTTGAACTTTGAACCGGACTAGACCATCACGGGACGCGCTAGGTGAACCACATAAATAAATAAATAAATAGAGAAATAACAAATAAAACGTTACTTCACAGCGGGACCCTCTCGTACAATTATTTAGTGCCAATAAGCAACAGAGCTTTTTATTAGATTTGGAACGTTGGAGTCAATACAATCTTTGACTTTACTGTTTTTCCCGATTCACTTACCCAAATAAATTTAAATTGAAAAAAATAAAAAACCCACTTTATAGAATCCTCTTGGCTGCCATGCCACACCACGCCACGCAGAGCCTTGCGGCTTGTAATGCATATAGCTGTAACATATAACAATTGAAAAAATATTCTTCACATTTTACTATTTATCACACACTCTACACATTTAATATATTTAAATTTAAAAAAAAATAATAATAATTTTAATACATGATATGTGGAGAATATCGATAGATATGTAGAATTGCATTTCATCTTAGCATTGGAAACTGTATTGCATTTATCTTAACATTGGAAACTGTATTACTTCTTGGCTGCCGCTGGAGGCTCTGATATGTGTTTTTTACATATTTTTTTTTAGTTTTTTTTTATATAGATATTTTTTTATTTTACTTCATGATTAATGAAATGTTTTTTTAATAATATTCTAAATTTATTTTATTTTTTAAAAATATTTAAAAGTATTAAAAAATATTTTAAAAAAATAACTAAAAAAAATACATAAAAAAAAATACATACTAACCAGCGGTAGCTGTCAGCAGTATCCACCAACGGTGGCTTTAGCAGTAATCAATCTAAAATCCCTATTTTGAAACCAACCAAGGCTTTTTGGCAATATATATATTATTTTATTTTGTATTAAATGGGAGAGAGTGCTGGTGGCCCTGAATAAAATACAACTCTGAACATTCTCAATAACTTTTTTATTCTATCATTTAAAATACATCATCAAATTTTTTATTTTTTTTTATTTTGTATACTAATTTTTACAATATATATACATCAGTTTATCTACTTTTTTTTATATCCTTTAAATATTATATTTTTTAATTATTTTATTTATTTCAAATATTAATATTCTCTACATATCATATATTTCAAATATTTCTCTTTACATTATATATTTTGATATTTGTAATTTTTTTTACGTATAATGTAATATTTTAAATTATTTAAAAAAAAAAGAGAAACGATAAAAAAAAAATACTTACTTTTATTATTAACAATATCAAAACTTGCATAAAAGTCGAATGGACTATAACCGAAATGTTAGAGAGTAGATAAGAGATTGGGGCATGTGCAAAAATGATAAAAGGGTAAAATGAAAATAAGATAAAAATGAAAGAAGATAGAATGAAGGAGAAATAATAAAAAAATTATTTAGAAATAATAACAAAATAATAGAAGATTTACTGTAGTTGAATATAAAATAGAAATAAAATAAATGATTTAATAAAAGATATTTTGAATCATTTTTCTTTATATTTTAAAAGAAATATTCAGACAAGAGTCATTGGGAGTGTTCTTAGGAGGGCCGCTTTCTTAGGCCCAACAATTATCTGGCCTGCCGAATAATATGGGGGAGAGTTTTGTTGTTGTTGCAAACTACTTACAGTTGTGCCGCCGCTAAAGCCACACTTAAAAAGACGAAAATGACATAATATAAAAGCCAAAGGACGAAATATTTGGCTTGTAAACTGGGGAAATGGGAAACGCCTTGGAGTCACTTTCATGGAGGCAAAAAGGGGAAAGGGCTTCGTCTTGACTCTTGTCTAATTCAAAGAGAGCACTGCTACGGTCCCGAATTCGGGACCAAAATTTGTCCCGAATAGTGTAATGTTTTTTTTTTGTTTTTTTTAATGTACTTTTTTAATCATTATAAACATTTTTAAAAAAAATAAAAAATTCAAAATATCATTAAAAAATATTTTTTTAATCATTCGTTAAAAAAAAAAAAACTCATTCGGGATAAATTTTGGATCCCGAATTCGGAACCTAAAGCATTTATTTTTCAAAGATACAACCAAAACTTAGATCTCTTTATTTTTATCGATAAGATAAGATAAGTTGAAATAAAAGTTAAAAATTAAATAAAATATTTTTAAAATATATATTTTTTATATTATTTTTATTTTAATATTTGAAAAAGTTGAATGTTTCTTTTATTTTGTATGTAAATTTGAGAAAGTTATATTGATTAGATGAGATTAGGTTTCGTTTGGAAAGTAAACCCATCTCAACTCATCATTACAACTTTTTCAAATTCTAAAATAATAATAAATAATATTTTAACAATATTTTATCATCTCAACTCAACTCAGTTTAACTTCTAAACGCACTCTAAATGAGTTCATAGATTTTGTGAAAACAAATGAGGCCTTAATCTCGTTTGAATTAATGTGTTTCATCTCATCTAATCATTATAATTTTTTTAAATTTTCACCCAAAATATAATAAATAATTTAATTTTTTCAAATCTCAAAACACTAATAATATTAAAAAATAATATTCTAACAATATTTTATTCAACTTTCATCCCAACTCATTTCATATCAACTCATTATCTAAATCTCACCTAATGTTGGTTTATTTATTATTTATTTTATATCTTAACATTTCTCCTTACGTGTGGGTCAGACTCTTTCTCAATGAGTGGTCCAACATGTAGAATATTTAATTAAATGAGATACAGTCAGGACTGACTCAAGGGGTAAGGCTCCCCACCTTGAGTAGGCCCCCAAAAGAATATATATATTATGACCTTAAAAATAAACAATAGAAAAAATATTGGTTAGCATAAAAGATGTAAATTTTTTTGCCTAAAATAAAATCAATCTTAAATGGTAAAATTTAGTTAAAAAAACAGTAAATATAGAAGTTTTACTAAAAAAGATCTTACTCAAAATTTTCAGAAAATAGTGAAATTGGAATAGAAGTAGCAAAAATATAATGATATATTACTCTTGAATATTTTATAAAATATGATGTTTATTTTGATATAGATGGTCTTATTTGTTTTCATAATGAAGTATTAAAAGAAGTATATATATGAATAAAGAATAATACTCTATTTACAAAAAATAGATTCTATTTCAAATTGTTATAGTACTAATAAATATAATTATTTAGAATAATATTAATATTTGTTTTGCATTTCAGAAAATTTTAATATTTAATATTTAAATATTATTATTATTATTTTTAAATTAACTTGTCATGTACTTGGTGGTCGTCTTAGGCCACAAAATATATTGAGCCGTCTTTAGATAGAGTGTAAAGTCAGGATTCAAATTCATAACATTTGATACCATATGAAATCATCACTTATTTCAAAAATTTAAAATAATAAAAATAAATAAATTTTATTATTTATTTTATACGTTAACATCACTACCTGGTATCCTATGCTGTGGAGTATATATGGACGGACAATGGATATATGTTAGTTTTTGCCATTTCATTCTCTTCCCATGTTTTTTTTTTCTAGAGTCCCAATAGTTTTATTGTGTCTGTGTTTTCCAATAAAAATAATTTTCATTTTCCTTCCATTTTCTATATAATAAACATTTTTTTAATTATTTTTCATCTTTTCCAAAAGAATTATCTAGTAATTAGTGCATCCCATTCCCTGATCCATTCTTACGAATCTTAACCATGATTGGCATCATTATAAAACCGATCCACGAGTAATCATACTTATAAATGGCCCCAAACATCACACCCCTTTGCGTACGATCTAGGTTGATCTTAAGAACTAAATATTAATTATTATTTTTTTATATGTTGAATATATAATTAAGTTCTCAAATAGAAAACAAAGATCACCTTTTTTTTTCCCTTCAATGTATGTAATTAGATTTAAGTTAGTTTAGCATGTTAAAATTGATACCAACGATGAGAGATCAGAAAAAAGTAAAATAAAAAGTGAAATTAATCACACATGACACATGATTTATGTGGTTTAGTTATAACGTGCTTAAGCTGCAGAGGATCATATTAAAAGAAAATAAAGAATACAAGTGTGGCAGTTGTACAAGGATTTAATATAGAGCAATGCCAAATGGGGTCTGTAATGCAAGTCTAGGTAATTTTATCTTTAAAATTTTTTAAAATTACAAAACTATCATTCCTAAAATGATGTTTTTTCTCATTTAATAAAGAATCTGCACATACAATCTCTAAGTGTGGATTGTAAATAGAAGTTTTCTTTAATATAATATATAAGAAACCTAAGCAGCATATCCGGTTAGGTCGGATTAATAAATCCTAATTGACGGGCCAAGTTGGATTAGGAGAAAAAACAAGTTATCGGACCATGCTTGTACTTCATGGTTCAAATCTCGTTGAAAATTTACCAATAGATCGTAACAAATCCTTATCAAATTGAATCATCAAACACAAGCTCCACACAAACAAGTCCAACAAGAATGACCTTGCATTGGCATGGCATAGCATAGCTTACTCTCTCTCTCTATCTCAAATCATTCCTCCCATAGATTATTAGAGCCAAAAATGGTATGAGAATTGGGACTTAGTAGTTACTAAAAATTTATTAAGATACCTCACATGCATTCTGGGTAATCCAATCACCTAGTGGATGCCGATGGAGCATTATTGCCTTGATGTTTTGGCTTGTCTGATGACCTTGACCTATCCCCGTTAATTGCCAGCATACACTTCCCATGCATAAAACAAGCAACACTAAACAAATCGCGAGGCTCACTGTTCCAATCTCTCTTGGCCGAAAAGTATATAAATACTACAACAATAACTGGCCATGCATATATATATATATATATATATATATATATATATATATATAGACGTGATTTAACCTGACACGTTATATTATAAATATATTTTTATTATAAAATAAATATAATCATGAAATCATTTAAGTTTAATGATTTATTTTTATACACGTATCAGTTCTTTTTTTTTCTTTGGAATTTTCTTTTTCCCTACGCGTCCTTTACCCTAGTCTGGTTTGATTGCAAGGCTATTTTTTTTTAAAGAGGATTGCAAGGCTATAAAGCAAAGCTAGATGCTTGACTTGCTGCATTGAGATTAGAGATTGCATGTACAGCAAAACATGGCATAAGGGCGCCGCACTGTAGCTCGATTAGTTGTTGGAGTAGTACTGGTTCTTCCTTTTGTGATCCAAAGTTCGCTTGAGATGATGATTCTTACAGCAAGAATCAAGCATTAATCATTATGATTTAGTCCAAAAGTTGATTTCGGGGGAAGAAAACTGAAATTTGTGATTAAAATATGCATTATTTTTCCTTGAGAATTACTTGTTCGGCATTCATGGAACAGAAATTGATGTTTATAACTCCGGAAAATATTGTTAATATTCCCATACCAAGACACGCAGATCAAAAGAGTAGTGCAATGTTAAAACTAAAGAACATGCCCAAAAAGTACTACAGTACATGAACAATATTCATTGTAGTTATTTAGCACGATTTATGAAAGTTGAATCAAAGATATCATAGAGATGCTGATCAAGTCCCTTGATTAATTGAAATATATTTTTTACTTAATATATATATATATATATATATATATATTGTATATAATTCCATTCAACCACTGGGGAAGTTTGTCATATTCATTTGGATTGTAAGATCCCAACCGGCAAGAAAGTCCAAATTAAAATAATATTGCTTAGCTAGCGTACCCTTAGTACATTCCAGCTTTAATAATTTAATTATTAAGTGCTGCTTTCCTTGGCAATGTTGTGTATGGACAAAGACTACTATGATGCGAGATACTATGATAAAACAAGGCACTTTTTCATGATTTGAAGGTTTCAACATAGTCTCCTTTGATATAAATATAACAACCACCAAATAATTTGGACCAATTATCAACAAGCTCATGAAGCTGTACGAGTCATAAGGTCTTCAAATCTACAGTCTTGGAAAGTTGTCGGTCAATAGGAGCTAAGTAAGAACTTGTACAGGCAAATCAATATTTTTTAATCTTAACCTTAATCTATGCCTCCTTTACATTCTAAAACGTTACCTAGCTATTGTGGAGTCTAAGTGGCCAATTTCACCTGATCTACAATGACGAGTTATTTAGTTGGGACGAAAATGATTTCATTTTGATAAGAAATAGTTATTTTCGTACTTAATAAATGATTGATGACAAAAGTATTTCTCTTTATAGTGCATATATATTTATTTGAATTCTACCTTTTTTTTTAATGATCAATTTGAGAGATTTTGGTGATGAAATTTCATAAAATTCTTGAATTGAAAGCAATTTTAGACTAATCCAGTTTGTATTTTTTTAATAATTAATTTCACTTGTGAACAAAAATAAATCATTGTAGATAGATTCTTCCTATGTAAGACCCAGATGGTAGTTACTTTTGATGGTCTATTGCCAAAGCATAACTTAAATATCTATAGGCTATATAGCCTATAGTTAACTCAATTTGTTTAATAATTAATAAAAATAAATAAATCTTTATAACCTCTTCACACTACACACTTCATATATTTTTTAATTATTATTATTATTTTTTTTATCAAATATTTATTATATAAATAATGAATAGAAAATTTGAAATAATTTTAAAAAAATAAATTCAAAAAAATTTTAAAAAAATATTAAAAATTTTAAAAAATATAGAATATGAAATGTGATGGAAGTTGTGTAACAAAACTCAATAAAAAAAAGATAAAAGGGTAGATAGGAGATTAATACTCCATACCTAAACATAATTATAATTACACTCGACTGATGCAATCCTTAATACGTTTCTTCTATCTTGTCAATGATGTTCCTACAAAATTATTGTTGAGTAAATGGCTTGTCAAATTTAGGCCTAGTTTGTTTTTATAATTATTCTCATCTTATTTAATCATTATAATTTTTTTAAATTTCTATATAATAAAATAAACAATTCAATTTTTTTTAATTTCAAAATAAAAATAATATTAAAAAAATATTTTATAATAATATTTTATTTAACTTTCAATTTTGTATCAACTCATCTCATATGCAAAAATAAATTAAAACTTAATGAAAATATCAAAGAAAAATTCTATTTACAGTTCTTATTTAGAGACTGCATGTGCAAGTCCTTCATTAAATAAAAAAATATTATTTTAATAAAGATATTATTATAATTTTAAAAAAATTTAAAAATAAAATTAATTAAACTTATAATCCAGTCTCTATTTAGAGACAGTACGTAACATTGTTCAATACCAAATTACCAATCACTTAATAACACAAATCCCCGTTGAAAAAGAAGGAGCGAGAAAGTTATAAAAGGATAGCATTGTCTTTAAGTTCGTGGCGGTGAAAAAAAAAAAAAGAGAAAAAGGAAAAAAGTAAATGCAATTGGACGTGTGCATGTCCCCTTCCTTCCCCTACAAGGAGACTGGGGTCGGTCGGTGGACCAATCTATTCTAACAAGGAAAGCACAAAAGCATAAAACGTTAACTTAGCCCATCCCCAACTTTTCGCCCCCAATTTCCACCTTTGACCTTTAACCCAACCCACCCCTCATTGGCCCAAAAAACTTTAATTTAATTTAATTTAATTTAATTTAATTTAATTTAATTTAATTTTCCCTCTGTTGTGCACGATGTGTTCAGATTAAACAAACAAAATTTTTAGTCAAATTCACAGCAGTGATAAAAATTAAAAATAATATAATTTTTTTATTATATATTTTACATATATATATATATATAAAATGTTTTTTGATTAATTAGAATAATATAAAATTGTAAAAATATATGAAACGGGGCGGAGTAGGGTAGAAGTACTAAAGGGGACCCAAATAATAATTATTAAAAAGTAAGGAGTAAGATGAAAAACTTAACTTAGTCATAGTGGAGATGGAATATGTGCTTTGCTTTGCTTTGCTTTCCCCCTCCGCCTCGGCCTCCCCGTAAAGGAAAGTAAAATTCCATTAACTATATTTTTATATATATATTTTTTATTTTTATATATATATTCCTAACCGAGGAGGGAAGACACCAATGTGAGTTAACTTGTTCCTTTTACAATCACCGTCATCTTCCGTTTCTCCCTTTTTTTTTTAATAAAATAAAATACGAAACGCACAGCAAAGGTGATTCTATTTCTCTCTACCACGTGTCATTTATAGCCGTTTATAAAATTAGTGAAAAATATTCATCATTTAATATACTATCAGTATCATATAACAAAATTGATAATTATATATTTTTAATTTTAAAATTATTGGCATTGTTAGATAAATAAATAAATGAGAAAATAAAAGATGCTGCTATTTGCTGTCGTCAGCTCCTTGGGCAACACAGATCTTTACAGCCCAGAAAAAGAACCTTCTCCTCTCTTTTTCTCTCTCATTCTCTCCCACACGCAGGCTCACCAAACTCAAGATTTGCGAGACGATAACCAGAGATGAATTGGGAGAAAGAAAAGAAATTATTTAGAGAGACCGAGAAAAATTCGCCATGAAAGCAACTCATCATCCTTTGAGCTTCTTTTTTATTCTTCTGTCTTTCGCTGTTATCTCCAACGGGTTTGCTGCTACTCTAAATTCTACCAGTACTCTTCTTCACACTCTAACTCACCGGAGAATTCTTCACCAGCCATTGTTTCCCGTAGGGTCGGCCCCCCCACCTGAGTCTAATCCGCCTCCTCCTCCACCACCACCACCACCACTATCGGACCCGAGCTCCGAGTACCCTTTCTTCCACGAAGGCGGGTCTCCCCCGGATCAGATTCAACCGCCACCTGTCTCGTCTTCCAATGGCAACACTATGCCAATCCCGGTGGCAACGCAGCCTGCGAAGCAAACCAAAACCGTCGCGATTGCAATCTCCGTCGGGATTGTCACTCTGGGAATGCTCTCCGCGCTTGCATTCTTCCTTTACCGCCACCGTGCCAAACACCCCGGCGACTCTTCCACAAAACTCGTAGGAGGACACAGTTCCGAGAGGTTCACGGGCGAAAACCGAGTCCCCCCGTTGGAATTCCTTTACATTGGAAACGTGGAACCGAGCCGGAGTTCCATCACAGAGGCCAGCGGAGCCAATGGAGTGGGAGCAAACAGTAACAGGTCCCCTTATCACAAGCTCAATTCGATTAAAAGATCGGATCGGTACCGCCCAAGTCCCGAGTTGCAGCCCTTGCCGCCTTTACCCAAGCCTACCGAGGTGAATTCCCCGTCAGCCAGGTCCTCGTCCGACGATGAAAGCCACGACATGGCGTTTCATTCGCCCAACTGCTCCTCGATCAGTTACGAAGATACTAGCTACTATACGCCGAGTTCCCGCACTCTAAGCTATACGCCTTATAACGACAACAATGGCGGATCGGTCCAGGCTATTCCCGTCATTCCCCATTCCAAAAGAACTTCCCCTAAATCCCGGTTCTCGTCTTCATCCCCGGTCATGATAACGTCATTAATTAAGCAGGCTCAGCCCCCGCCTCCGCCACCGCCACCGCCCCCACCTCAGCCTCCATCTTCACCACTACAGGCTCAAGTGGTGGAGACCCAAGAAGCAATTGCATATCCTCCCGTAAGACCAAAGTTTTCATCACCACCGCCACCACCAAACATGGCGCGACTTCAGTCGATAAGCATCCCATCCAAGCAAGTTTCCGTAACTACAGTTCCGCCCCCGCCTCCGCCACCGCCCCCGCCTCGGCCTCCGCTATCAACGCCAACTCCTCCTCAAGTATCAAGGAAGTCGCTATCCTGGACTTCAAGCCCCAAAGCCACTTCTTCTTCTGAGAATGGGATAACAAAAACTTCAGCAACTCAACGAATAAGTGAGAGTGAGAGGAGCTCTTGTGTGAGGCAGCTTGATTGGGATGATGACAAGGAAGGAGCAAAACCGAAGTTGAAGCCCCTGCATTGGGACAAAGTTCGGGCAACCTCAGAACGAGCCACGGTGTGGGACCAGCTCAAATCAAGCTCCTTTCAGTAAGTGGCAGCAGTAAGAGTTTGAGTTTATTTATTCCAAAATGCTAAACTGAAGTTATTTGATGAAGTATAACGTTCTTCTGATATTGGCAATGCTTCATTTGCCTTACAGATTGAATGAGGACATGATGGAATCTCTTTTCGGATGCAATTCTGCGAATTCAGTTCCAAAAGAGCCTACTAGAAAGTCGGTTCTCCCTCCTGTTGAACGGGAAAACAGGGTGTTAGACCCAAAGAAGTCCCAGAATATCGCTATACTATTAAGAGCACTGAATGTGACGCGGGACGAGGTGTCCGAAGCTCTTTTAGATGGTGAGTAATCTCTTTTTCTACTTTCGCATGTCCGATCAGCGATTAAATTTCGAATCCTACTTAGTTGATAGAGCAATAGATATGGTAGAATAGCTAACGATAAGGTAGAATAAATAAATTTCCCTGCATCATGGTGTGAATGCTGATAGATACTTCCGATTTACTTTTTTATTGGTTGAACTTGCAATATACTTTGCAATGCTTAAAAGAATTGTCCAAGTTACATATTGTGCTGTGTATATAATTTTCTTGAGGTAGCAGGGACTTAATTGGATCTTGACTTGTGGACAAAAAGGGGAGAAGGTGGAAGATTTCAAAACAAATATAAGAGTTGAAGGACTTAGATGAAAAGTCACCATGATTACAAATTGAAATGATAGTTGAAACAGTTGTAGCGTGCCACTTAACATCATTATGTTTGATTTCAAGTAATCATGTGAAATCCTCATCAATATGACCACACTGCTTTGTAAAATGAATATTTTCCAAAAGCAACCAATTCAGACCAAAAGAATATAAATTGTTTCTGAAATTATGAATGGGTACTTAAGATTTTGGGTATTTATAAATACGAGATCATTGTATTGGGCATGCTACAACCAATAATACTCTAGATGGATTACTCTTTATCTCTGTAGATAAACCCTGACCCACAGTGCTTTGTTACTTTTCACTTTCTCTACGTCAATTTCTTGATCCCTTTGATTTAGGAAAAACTTATGTAAGAACCAGGGTTCTAAAGCCTTCATTCGTGTTTGCATTGGCACACTTAAACACCAAACATTAACCACAATCACTTCCAGAGTCTAAAGAAATCCAATCAAACATAGTGGCCAAGCAACATATTTTTCTTTTATTATTATTTTTTTATAAGAGTGGCCAAGCAACAGCTAGAGCTTTGTTTGGGTAGTGAAGTGATCTCAGATGATATGTGAATAGTAGTGAAAAAGTGGTGAAAAAGTAATGATAAAATATTGAATAGTAGTAAAAAGTAGGTGAAAAGTAATGATAAAATATTGAATATCACTCCACTACTCAAACACAGCCTTAAGTGACACTTTGAATGTATCTGTGAAGTAAAGTGGAAATTTACCATATGACTTTTGCTTAAAAGGGAGATAATTTTCATAAAACCTCTTTTACAGATAGTGCAGCTCAATGGCCTTTCTAGAAATTCACAAGAACCATTGCAAAAAGGGATCCATATTAAAAACTCTACACATATATTACTACTTACAAAGTTACATGGAGCAATGATGGTTGCTCTCAAATTGCAACTACTTTGATAGTGAAAGCATTTCCTGCACTTGACAATACCACGGAAACCACACTGTTCACATATTTACGGTATATTGGAGAACAAGATCATCAGAAGATGTGTATAAATGCTGCGAAATTCAGTTCCTTTCACATACAACATTGCACAAGCACATATATAATCAACAGAAAATACACACCAATGTAAGATCTTATATTCAGAAAAGTTAATTTCACAAGGAGCATCCCACGTTTTACACAATGAGATCTTCTGTTAAGACTATAAGTATGTAGCTTATGCCAAATCAGCATAGCTCCGTCTATCTATTGTTTACCCCCTTACCATCCATGCTAAGCCTTACTTCTATTCAATCGGGTTCACCAAGCTAACCATTTAAGTACTCCCAATAACTGATATAACATATACCGCTGGTTGTTTCCAAATGTTCTAATCTTTTATTATTTTTTCTTTCTTTTTTTAAATGATACATGCACAAACGTCACCTAGAAACCGGTAGAAACTGATGTAATGAATACATATTTGCTAATACATCGGCATTTGGCTTTAACCTTGAAAACTTATATTTTACAATTCCATTCCACTACTAGTGTGTCTGAAGAAAGAGACAAAAGCAGATTTCTCCAAATGTTTACTTATGTCTTTGCCTTTTCATCCAACTTTCCATAGTTCCTGCATTTCCTAATGCTGCATCACATGCATTATGTGTTTGCCTGCAACAGGTAATCCCGAAGGTTTGGGTGCTGAGCTTTTGGAAACACTGGTAAAGATGGCTCCAACTAAGGAGGAAGAGATAAAACTTCGAGACTATCGTGGTGACATCTCAAAACTAGGGTCTGCGGAGCGATTTCTCAAGGCAGTTTTGGATATCCCATTTGCATTCAAAAGAGTTGAAGCCATGCTGTACAGAGCTAACTTTGATACAGAAGTTACATACCTGAGAAAGTCTTTTCAAACCCTTGAGGTATTTTGGCCAAAAGTTAATTATTAACAAGGTTCAATTCTGTGTTATTTAATCTATTAATGTCATCAATTTTGACTCATAGAAGCTCACACGCCTAGATTTATCATCTGTCAGGCAGCGAGTGAAGAATTGAAGAACAGTCGATTGTTCTTCAAACTCCTTGAAGCTGTTCTCAGGACAGGAAACCGAATGAATGTTGGAACCAATCGTGGTGATGCCATAGCTTTTAAACTTGACACACTCTTAAAACTTGCAGATATAAAGGGAACAGATGGGAAGACCACATTGCTCCACTTTGTGGTCCAAGAGATTATCAGATCAGAAGGTACCGGCACTGATTCAACAAATGAGAATGTCCAAAACAAAATGCATTTAAAAATAGAAGATAATTTCAAGAAACAAGGGCTGCAGGTTGTGGCTGGGTTAAGCAGAGACCTCGGCAATGTCAAGAAAGCAGCAGGAATGGACTCAGATGTCTTGAGCAGCTATCTCTCTAAGCTTGAAATGGGACTTGACAAAGTCAGATTGGTTTTGCAATGTGAGAAGCCAGATATGCAAGGGAGATTCTTCAACTCAATGAAACTATTTCTGAAAGAGGCAGAAGAGGAAATTGTTAGAATCAAGGCTGATGAAAAAAGGGCATTGTATATTGTAAAAGAGGTCACAGAATATTTCCATGGGAATGCTGCAAAGGAAGAAGCTCATCCATTCAGAATTTTCATGATTGTAAGAGATTTTCTTGGCATACTGGACCAAGTGTGCAAGGAAGTCGGGATGATGCAGGATAGAACAATGTTGGGTTCCGCCCGATCCTTTCGGATATCTGCAACTGCTTCACTACCAGTTCTCAATAGGTATAATGTGAATCACGACAGAAGCTCGGATGAAGAAAGCTTGTCTCCTTGAGATCCTGTTAATATGACATAATGAACCTCTTAGAGAGACAATCACATAAGTAGATACTTCCTTTGTTATAGACTCATATCAGAGGAGTAGAATGATGGAGATGTGAAAGCACTTCAGAAGGAGTTTGTCAGTCATAAAAATCCCAGTCCACACATAGAGGCAACATTCAATAAATTAACAAGACAAGGCTTCCAGAAGAAGAACTGTGTTCTGTTGTGATCACAGATGCATACAGTCAAATATTGGACATCGATTATTTGTACTACTATGATAGAAGAGCAAAATGAGTGAGTGGTTCATCCAATTGGAAGGAAAAAAGGGCATCAAAAGACAAGGACGTAGTGTATTCCCTTCACCGAAGTGCACGGCCAGCTGAGTAATTTCTAAATGACAAAGGGAAAAACAGACATTTTTTCGTCGATCCAAAGCATATTCTATGGTTAAGATAGGTTCCTTTTTTTTTTAGATCAGATTCCCACACATTTTCAAGAGATCAGATGTTTTGTTGTTTTACCTATGATGCCTTGATCTGCATTTATTTCATAAGTTATTAATAATAAGTTGCAGTTTTTTCAGCAGTTCTTATAATGACCCACCAAATGATTACAGTTGACAAGCACCTCACTTTCAATATGGTATTGGTACCAACATACCATAACCTATACTACTATGTGGCAATTTGCTGAATATCATATCTGATGGGCGCCCCAGTCAACCTCCATGTTGTTTTAAACTGTTCAGAGTGGCAGTGGAATACCAAGCTAGCAGTCCTTTTTTTTTTTTTTCTCTCTCTCTCTTGTACATTTCAGATCTCAATTGCTTACCAACTACGCCTACCTCACACAACCAAAATGATGAGACATTGTTGCGGATTCCTCATGCCATACTTGAAAGTAGGGTGAGAAAACGTCGCAACGAAGTTTTGATCTTATGGCGAGGACTATCACCTGTCCAGGCTACTTACTACATGGAAGGACTATTGCGAAGAAGTAATCACCATTTTCTTGACTGTGATTATAGTCAAATATAGGTTTGAAACCACGCTGTACTATGAGCACTCTCAATGGATTAGTAAAGTTAAAAGATATTTTTTATAAATATAAGAGAAATTTAACTTTTGACTATTCCATTTACATAAATATCTACATTGAAATAGCTATTTTTTCATTATATAACAATAAAATAATATAAGATGAATTTGATTTTGGTTATTCACATCAAATCTCTACATTAGATTATCCATTTATTCATTATATAGTAATGAATAACTAATAATTTCAAAAATATTTAATTTTTTTAATTATTAATTTATTTTATTTTATCATATTTTACTATTCTACCTATTATATATTAATTAATAATCATATTCTTATTAAATTAATATATCACTAACTCAAATTAATATATCAATTGTGATAAAATATGTGATAAAAAGATAGGGAGATAAATAATTAATAAAATATGTATTTGATGTATGTATAGTAATTTTCAAATTTGAAAAAACTTTTGAAAGTCACTGTAGCTAAATTTTAAATATTTGAAATTTAGCTAATCCATTGTGAACATATTTTGTTCTCTAATAGGTAAATACTCAATAGATTTAACTTTTAACTAATCCATTGAAGATGCTCTAAGGGTCCTACCATGTTACTCTTTATTTTAAGAAAATAGCTATAGATAGTCGCCTATTATAAACGCGGGACAAACGGCGGCTCATGTGGCAAAAATAAAAAACGCACCGTTTAGATTGACCCTATTTCTCTACTCCCTCTCCCTCCTTCCAGTTTCCGAGAAAATATATTTACAACCGTGAATTGTGTAACCGTTGCGTAATCGCTTTGGAAAAAGTGAATAAAACATGAGACCCACATGAAAAAAATTAATTTTTTAATATTGAACTCCACTCATTTTCAAAGCGATTATGCGGCGGTTGCACAATTCACAGTTGTATGTAGAATTATCCTTTAATAAAAGCGCCACCCGCCACTTCTTCCTTTAAGAGATGAAAGACTGCAGCGTCTTGAACAATTCTTCTATGTACAATCGGTTGGTGCAAGCGGTGGGAATCGCTGACGTCATGTCAGGCGAAAAAAAAAACAGAAATGCTAAATGTTCCGAAAATGTATTCCGAAGATGTGTCTCGAAACTTTTTTTTTTTTACTTAGTAATTATGAAAGTGTTTTTAAATGATGTGAATTTTTTATTTTTTTTATAAATGTTTATGATGATTAAAAAAATACATAAAAAAATAAAAAGATGAAATGCACATTAGTATTACTAAAAAAAAAAAAAAAAACGTACGAAATAAGAAAGAAAATAGACAGTGTGCCGGACCCTCCTGTTCGAGTCTATGCTGATGGGATCTACGATCTCTTCCACTTCGGCCACGCTCGCTCCCTTTAGCAAGCCAATAAACTGTCCCAAGCACCCATCTGCTTGTTGGACGTTGTAGTGATGAGATCAAAACTGTTATGATGGAGGACGAACGGTGTGAATCTCTTCGTCATTGCAGGTGGGTGGATGAAGTCATTCCCAATGCACCTTGGGTGATCACACAAGAATTTCTGGACAAGTACAAAGATTGACTATGTGGCCCATGATTTTCTTCCTTATGCAGATGCTAGTGGAGCTGGGATAAAAATCTTGCAGATTGTGTGTTCGTTGCATAATGTGTCTCGCCACTTGATCTCTGTAAAGTGCCTTGTAGTAATTGCATGGTTTTGCTCCGTTGCAAAAGCGAATTTTTGTTAAAATTGAAACTTCAACATTCTTTTGATTTTGCTTTCCAAAAAAAAAAAACAAAAGCAAACCTCCTCCTCAGAACCAGTGCTCATATCATAGTCAAAATTAGACTTACTCTCGTCTACATCACCTAGTATAGCTGTAGACACAGAATGTCAATTGAGGGCAAATGCCCGCTTCTAAACTTTGCTGGAGGGGTAGTCCAAATCCCCTGCCGCCACCAATGCGAATATTGATAATGGGATCTATCCGAGATCTCATATTGGAGTTGGAGAATGAGACTTCTTTCTGATTAGAAATAGAGGCCAGAAATTTAATTTTTTTTTAATTGTGAATTTGGATAGACAAATGATACAACCAACTAAAACATCAAAGAGAAAGGTAGATGGTTATGGAGTCGTTTGGAGCCCCATTCCCCCTTCTCATTGAATTCTAAAGATAAATAGCGAGGCATTAACATCCTATGCAATGTTAATGTATGGAATAAAAAATAAAAGCTTCAATTTTAAAAACGTATTTATTTATTTATTTTTGGATGACTGTTATTGTAGTTTGCTAGACAGTTTTTAGCTACAAGTGGATGTACTAAATGTATGGAATGCGATATCCTATGCAATGTCTGACTATTTCTCCCTTTTTTTATTTGATGGACAATGATTTCTCATTTTGTCAAAATAGACAGCCACTTGTTTGTTAAATCAGCCTGACAATGCCTGAGCAAATGTCAAATCAGCTAAAAGGTTATTTAACACCGACTCCAAGTTCCAACAAACAGCCTTTGTGAGTTGCATATCAATGACGAGCGGTGGTACTATGCGGCAATGAATACACGCCAAGTTTATTTTCGAATATAAGATTAGGGTGTTAATATATGACATGATGGTTAACTCAATACGAATATTACGTGATTAGTTTTAATGGATTTGAGTCAAAATAGATTAATCTGTTAAGACACGATTGATTAACAGGTCAATCCATTTTACCTCATTAAGAAAGTTAAAATTACAATTATACATTTATACCTAAAAAATAAAATTGTTGAGATTTTAATTTCGATATTTTTATTATTTAGATTGTAATTTTAGATTTGTAGTTAGTTTTATATTTTTTATAGATATTGTGGTTTTAACATTTATATAAAATTATGTTAAACTTAAATAGGTCAAACATGTTAATTTTAGGTTTGTTCAACTCATTTACATAAACGGGTTGACACGACACGACCCTTTATGTTAATGGGTCGTGTTAAGGTTTGAGATTTTAACACAAAAAGTTTAACAGGTCGGGTTAAGGTTGACCTATATAATATATTATACATGTTTTGACACAACACGAACACGACATGTTAACACGATTTGACACCTCTAGATAAGATTAGATTAATTAAATTAAAATTAATAATTGAAGAAAATATTATTAAAATATTTTTTAATATTATTTTTATTTTGAAATTTGAAAAAATTGAAGAATTGTTTATTTTATTTTATATAAAAATTTAAAAAAATTGTAATGATTAGATGAAATGAGATGAGATGAGTTGAGAGGAGTTGTGAAAACAAACGGGGAAGTGAAAGTGTTTTATCTCATCTCATTTCATCATTACAACCTTTTCAAATTTTCACATAAAATATAATAAACAATTTAACTTTTCAACTCGTAAAACAATAATATCTCATCTCACTATCCAAACGGCACCTTAGAGCTCTCTTCATATTTTGGCTTTTGAAGAATAAAATAAAAAATATTTAAAAAAAAAAAATATGATGTGTAGTGTGTGTGGATGATGAGTAGCTCTTTTAACATTAAGTTCACTATTATGTATTTGCTACTTAATAGAATATTTTACAAAGGATGAAGCTTTTATGTATGTTGGTTGTATCATGAAGTTTTGGTTTAATTTAAGACTATAAAAAATCTGAGTCGTGAAAATGATAGGTTAACCAAAAGAATTTTGTGTCTATTAGGTTCACGAACAAACTTGACTTCAGGGTCGTGAGTCTGTATTTCATTGGGAATGACAAAGATGGGATATTTGGAGGAAGAGCAATTCTATATATCAACCTACACTCTCCACACACCATGCACTCAAATTTTTTTTTTTTTTTTAAACTCAAATACACTAAGTGTGTGGAGTGTGTGATAAATAATAGAGTGTGAAGAATATTTTTTCTTGGAGGAAAGTGATTCTGCTTTATAATTTCACACTGAGATACCAAGACACTCACTCACACACCCCCGACTTGGGGGGTTAATATTTTCTTTACAAACATAATTACAACTAGTTTAAAGTTCAAAAAGCTTATTCTAGGAGAAGGAAACTCGGTTTTCATGAAGAGCTGACAATTTCCCATGAAAAGAATGGTGCTCCAACAATGGTCTTTGTTCTCAATATTTTTTTCACCAATATTCTCCACTTGATCTCGTCCTTCTTGCTCTGTCTCCTGATTCTTTCTTTAAAGTTCCTGAAAAGACGGTATTTTCCCAAGTTAGCCAGATTTTTAGGTGCAAGAAACTATGATCTCCTAAACCACATACCCATGTTATGAAACTGAAAGGAAAAAAGCAAGAGAGAATGGTATGGTTCACCTGCACAAAGGCACCCTACAAACATCAGAATTGGTACAAAGCCTCGAGTGCAATTCCAATAGCTGCCACATTCTTTTGCAATGAACGCAGCCACCAGGGACTCTCAACTTGCAACCAGCAAAATGGCGGACCAGCATTTCCAGTCCCTTACAGGCTGCATAATGACAAGGCGCCTGGTTTGCTTTAAAATCCTTATCATGTGGCCCAATTGTCAGACAACCGTCTCTGCATATATGAACTAGAGCCTCCATTGCCTCATATAATTGCAAATAAATCTTTCTCTCATTTAATTTTCTGATCCTCTCCTTTTGCATCTGCGGATAATTCTAAAGCATTACTTAAAAATACATAGTAGATCATGGGATTCTCACGAGTTGCAGTATGAGGATAAGAAACAGAAGAGGAAAAAGGAAAAGAAAAGGAAAATTAAAGATTACATTTTCTTCATAAATTAGAGACCCCAAAAGTTCCTTTTCTAGCATGGGATGGCTTTGCTTCATCGCTTCCCATCCCTCAGTAGCAGAAACAGCTGTAAAGTTCCTCAGAATCATACGGTGACATATGAAGCTAAGCCGAGGGGCATCACACAGTAATGCAAGTTGAAAGATGTCAACAACATTCTCTATGGTAAGTAATCCCTGCTCTAGTAGTCGCACACACTCTTGCTTCAACTGAGGAACCACGAATGTATGTGACAGCACCAACAAATGCAAGACAAATTCCTCCATTTCTTCTTTCTCATAACTGCATATGAAAACGACCACAAAATTGAAGGGGTGTTTGAATAATCCTCTTCTTAAAAGTTCTAATCTTCACTACTAACAGTTGAAAATTTTAAAAGATGTAATTTGTAATAGATTTTCTCACACCATTTACACTGATCATTGCTTTAACATTCTCTAAAAAAAATCAAAATAGTCTTATAACATGGACTACGGTTTGTAGAGATTGAAATAATCACTAGAAAAAAATAGGATAGATCTGGAACATTTTCTATTGTACATTAAATATAAAGACTCCATGGTCCGGTTCTAAATTGACCTGCGTCAAGATTATTCTTTTGTCAAATCCAGCAAATTATAAGAACTGGTGAGGGGAAAATGGTTACCAGGAAGAGTACAAGAATCTAATGAAAACTCGAACTGCATCGTGTGGAACGCCCCGGATTGCAATTGATCGCTGCCTACCTTGGCCTTTCAATTTCTTTAACATGCCTTTCATCACAGGAGAAGCCATGCCCTGTCAGCAAAATAACTACTAGTTTTTATCATCTGAAACGGGCAGTTCAATGCTACAGAACATGTTTTCTCAGTTCATTTTTACAATTTATGCTATATTATCTGTTCCCTCGAGCAGAATCATCACGAACCATACAAGAACAGCCTTTTATAAGTCAACCTCAATTGACAAACTAAAGGATGCTAGAAAGAAATTCAGGATTAATCAATTGATAGTACTGGATAAATGAACTTACAAGGATGCTAGCATGCGCATAGATGATGCCACCATCGTCATTATTGATGGTAACATCAGCTCGATAACCTTCATCAAACAGGCGCTCCCACAAATCTTTTGTTGCTGTAGAGACATGGCTGTATCCTCTTAACTTTGATCCATTCCTCGCTAATCCCTTCTGACAATAAATGGTTGTTGCTGGACTAGGCAATGGAGGTGCTTCCGGAACACTTTTCTCTGGAACTACGGGAGATCCTTCACTGATGCTGTCCACCTTTCCCATTAAATTCAAAGATCTGCAGCTGCCTCTGCAGATGTTAGTCAGCGATCAAAATCAGTTTCTCATTCTCCAAAATGACATACATGGGAGCCTTTTTTATATATTTCCTACAAAATTGTAAATGTCACTTTTGTCCTCTGGCAGATTTAGTCTAACATAATCAAACCAATCTGTTTCTTAGTTGGGGTGGAATTTGCAGGGTATGCATCAAATCATAAGCATTCAATTGCAGGCCTAAATGAAAACATAATCCAAATGTTGATTTTGTTCACAGGTATGTAATTAAGATTCACCATCAGAGGGCTATATGTAGATTCACCATCTGGAAACCAGAAGCCATGAAAGAGAGCAGCAATATAGGCAGATGTGCAGCAGAAATGGTACAATCAAAAGCCAACAGCATGAAAGTAATACTACCTAAAGATCAAAATTAAAGAGTTTTGAACACCAAAAGCTAGGCCCTTGCGGTAACTTGCAATTGCTTTACACTGCAATGTAATTAGATCACAAGGGTCCTGGTCTTTATGTGGATCGATACGAGAAGCATATGCTGATATGCAGCTCATATAATTTGATTAACAGCACTCAAGTGTTGAAGGTATATATAGATCAGTACTTCAGGAAGTAAGATTTTTTTTTGTCAACTTGTCAAACTAATGCAGCCAAAATTGAATGACGCAAGCAGAAGAATAGGTGAAGCTGCCAATGTAAAGATCCTAAAATAGTCATTTTCACAGCTGTTAACAACATAATAAAGCAGGTTGGTGACCCATTTCCAATATAACGACTGATTGCAACACAAAGTCGAAATGAACGGTTAGAAAATTTCTCAATTTTTTTCTTTTTTCTGGTTTTTATTAAAAACGTTTTTTATTTCTGTGAGATGAGATGAAAATGAGATGAGAGTTGAATAAAATATTATTTTTTAATATTAATATTATTATTTTTAGATTTAAAAAGATTGAATTATTTATTTTATTTTGTGTAAAAATTTAAAAAAATTATAATGATGAGATGAGATAAAATGTTTTTATATCAAAACTGACCTCATTTTGAGACCCGGATCAAAATAACATGTACAACGAGAGATCCGACCCAATTCCTCCAAAGAAAATATCAGAATATGAAAGAAAAAGATTCATTGAGTTGACATGACTAGAGAGAGAGATCACAAACCTTATAATATCAATACTCTGCCTGTCGTTTCCACGAATCCTTAATTTCAACCCTGTTCTTATGGAAATGTATCGATCGACAACGCAATTGGCCTCCTCGGATCCCTCAAAACGTCGGCTCCCTTGCAAAAGGCTCTATTCTCTTAACAAAACTAACGTAAATGATAAAACCAGGTACCTTATCGTCAAAGACAGAAAGAAAATTGGGGTAATACGATAATTCCCAGAGAGAAAACTCCGAAAGAGAGAAAGAGGGAGCAACTATTTTCATAAAATATATAATCTCTGAGGATGTTTGGTTTAAGAGCTCTCTCTCTCTCTCTCTCTCTGATCTCTGTCTGGAGGCGAAACTTCGCACCAGAATTCTTCACATAAAACTGAACCTATAAAACTGTCTTTCAGTTTCAGATTGCCTATCTGTCGGTCTTCAGTTTCTTGCGTCAACTTCGGTAAGCAAGCAAGAAGAACGTGTCTATTTTTTCAACAGACAAACAAATAATAAAAAAAGCCGCCATCTCACTAGAAAGATGAATAAAACAAAATCAAACGTGCATGGTTTTGCCATTGCTGATACATGTACACGTCAGAACACCGTCGTAAGTTCTATCTGCCGTCAATTACTACTACTTCAGAGGGTCAATAATCCTTTATAAACATTTTTGTTAATAGTCTTGAAAGAAATGATAATTAACAGAAAAGAAAATTATGAATTCAGATATTATTACTTAATTTAGATTTTAATAATTATTATTATTTATAAGGCATGCAAAGTACTGATCATCAAATCCAATTTCTCTTTCTCTCCATGTTCTGATCTTATCTGTAATTTCAGGATTAATTATTTGAGTTGTTCTACATAAAATTTTCAAATGAAGACTGTTTATGTAAATCTATAAAATTATGTTTAAAAAAAAATTAAAATTACAATAATATTTTTTTTAAAATGATATTTTTTCTTTTTTTACTTTATTCATCAATGAGACTGCACATGCAGTCCTCCACTAAAGACTGTAAATAAAATTTCTCTAATTATTTTCTTTTATTTGTTTGCTAATTCCTAGCTACAACTAGGAAATTAAAGAAGATTATGGTACTACTCATACAGCCAATTTTTGCTGGCACTACTACTAGATTGTTATATATATTAGTCATGTGCATTGGACAAGAATCAAATCTCCGACCTCCCCCCCCCATATTTTTACATTTATCATACATACATATATATATATATATATATAAATATATATATATTTATGTATATATATAGATGGATGGATGGATGGATGGGCCAGCGGTTGGTCCATTAAAACTATGATCGAGGTGGAATGTTGGTTGAGATCAATAAATGGCATGCATGATGTTCAATGAATGAATTTCAATAAGTAGAAGCATATCTACTCTATTAAAATAAGTGACTCTATAATTGTGAATAATAAATTTTCTTGTTATTTTTCCGTTTAACTTTTTTATTTTTTTTATTTAAATCATTATGTCAAGTATACCTCGGGGCTAACGCACCCGATGCCGTTCCCTAGTAATATTATAAAAGGCTATAAAAAAAAAACGAGGACATCTATAGAAAAGGTCAATATTGAGTGTGGATTTTTTACAAGTTCATGAGTACCTTCGAATACAAACCATAGATATGAATATAGGATTGTTTAGGAACACAAACGGCCATCTAATCTCATATTAGGATTTTTCATAATTTCTTTTTCAAATATCGCTCAAAGATAAATACTTTTCAATTTCAAATCTTCAATTTTTTTATTTAATCATTACCTAATTATTACAATATTTCCAAACTTCCAAACAAAACACATAAAGGAATACAACTTTTTCAAAACAATAATACTAAAAAATTATGTTCTAATAATATTTTAACTTTATAATTTTTTTATTCAAAATTTTCTCTATTTTTTTTAAACCTAATAAAATATTTTAATTCAAATTATCTTATTACTATTTATAAAATGTTTTGTCACTTAAAATGCTATTATATATGGAGGGATTAATCGGCTAAGCCCAAGAGCCTGGGAGTTAAGATGGGCCAGCTGATACTGAAACGGCCCGATACTTATTGGAACCCAAATTGCACACGATTGAGGTGGTTTGGACTTCAAACGTTTGGTCTAACAACTATCAATAATAAAGATGAGTTGAGATGGTTTATGAATAGTAGAATATAAGTTGAATTATTT
Source organism: Juglans mandshurica (assembly GCA_022457165.1). Lineage (NCBI taxonomy): Eukaryota > Viridiplantae > Streptophyta > Magnoliopsida > Fagales > Juglandaceae > Juglans > Juglans mandshurica. Next base: position 51,630,204 of record CM039619.1, read on the forward strand.
ATTATATTTTGTGTGGAAATTTGGGAAAGTTATTTTGAGATTTGAAAAAGTTGAATTGTTTATTATATTTTGTATAGAAATTTGGAAAAGTTGTAATGATGAGATGAAATGAGTTGAGATGAGTTGAGGTGGGTTGAAGTGGGTTTTGAATGCAAACGACCCCGTTCATAGATGAAACAGCAAATGCGCTTTACTTCTTTCTCACAAACTTGTGTTGCAAGCTTTTCTTGAAAACGCAACAAATGTAAATGTATAGGGCAAGGCTACTCTGCCGCCCAGTCTTTACCGCTACCAGTTTTTTTTTTAATATATTTAAATATTTTAAAAAAATAAAAAAAAATATATCGATACATTTAAAATCACTTTCTTAATCATTAATTAAAAAAAATATTTTGACCGGCGGTCAATTAGGACGGTCACCCAAAGAAGCTTTTCCCAATGTATAAGGTTTAGCGAGTAATGATCGTGGCCTCGAACTTTGAAGTGAGAGACAACCTGAACAAAGAACAGTAATGGAGCTGAGGTTGTTCGGATTGACCCATGTCGGTCTCTTAACTCACTTAAAGGCCCAATACACAACAAACGTACATAATTCCCAGCCTATGGTTAGAATGTCAGCTACAATTAGACTTTCGCAGATATTGACAAACTCTACAGCTCATGATTGTTAATGGGGCCTAAAGGGCCTTAAATTGGAATGCTTTTTGAGGCCCATCCCCATCAGTCTTCTTCGCTGTTCTTACTTCTTTCTGAAATCTTGCTCAAAGAAGCTCACCTACAAAGGCCAACTGACCTTATCTTATTTTCAAAATTCTATCGTCCATATCAATATGTACTAGAAAGAGAAAATGGGAAAAAAAAAGTCACGTATAGAAAACAAAAAGGAGAAGAGAAGAATGAAAAGATTGAAGGAAACTAATTAAGTTTTTTTTTTTTTTATTAATCTTCAGCAGTATGGTAGTATAATTTGGTAGTCCCGGCCTTGCCTGTCCTCCACTCATGATAGACCCCTTGCGATCACCACTACTCAATAGTATTTATTTATTTATAAGAACCTCTCTCTAGTCTCTACTACTACTGCTATGCACTAAATAATAGTATAGTTACGTTTGATTAGTGAGGTAATATGAGATTATTTCTAACTGTTCACTACATTTTTATAATTTTTTTATTATTATTTAGAGATAATCTGTAATCACCTCAATATCCAAACATAGCCGAAAACTTTGTATAACCTAACATACTTGGTGCCATCCATTGACTCCTAGTTTAGTCCTCTTGTACGAGTTTATTTGTGTTTTTATATTTTTATTTGTAAATTGACGTGGAAAATATCATGTAAATTTGAAAAAGTTAAAAATTCGTATTTTGAAATTTTTTTTAAAAAAAATTCAATATATATTATGCGAGTAAAATGACTCCTTACTCTATGTAGACAAACTAGCTCAGAGTACCAAAACAATAGAGTGAGAGAGATAAAATCTTAAAGAGTGTGTGGGACAAATAGTAAAAGAATAAAGTAGATTAATCTCCCAAGCTCATGGATTAGAAGGGGGCATGGTCTTGGAACCATGATTTTCCCCACCTACTCTGCATCTGTAAGCAAGAGAACATCATATGTATATACAGAGTACACACACAGTCAAAGCTAAGCTGCTGACCATCTTGGGGTTGCAAAAGGCTTCAGAGTCAAAGGTCCCAGTCCCCAGCACCAAGACCCAAGGTTGCCACCTCACATGATGAATGCAATAACAAATAATAACAATATTATAAAACTCTGCAGACTATATGCATGATTGTTAGAGATATTCTATTATGAGTGGGTGGCAACTTTGGGTAGATGATGAGGGAGCTGGAGGAGCGTCTTCATCTTCTTTGTTATTTCATGCTGCAAACACAGACTGGAGTGGTCCAGCCTTTCACACGTGAAGACGCTCCTCCTAATTCCCTCCCTCCCTCCCTCCATCGATGGATGGATGGATCTCTCTCTCTTCTCCATTACTACTAAGTCTTATATATTATATTCACGTGTGTTATCATATATATATATATACCCTCTTTCATCAATACCTTTTCATTTCCTTTAATCTGCCAGACTGGTGGGACATTATGCTCTTAACATAGTTTTGGTTTTTCCATTGGCATCTTTGAAATGAACAACCAATATTTCTCTATTCAGTTTTTTCCTGCCCCCCTAAAAGACAATCCATATTATTCCTGTGTGCCCCCATAAACCCAGTCATCCAAACTGATCAACTCAAAAATTTTGGCTGTTTTTATCTAAATCAATTCTACATGTAGTGATCATTTTTCAAGGAACAAGCATCTGTTTTTTTTTTTAATTACTATATATACTCGCATAAATACGCTCGATTGCAGTGTTTTGATTGAATCTAGTGCATTAGTATTGATATTGATATGAAATATTACCTGAAGTTTTATGCATCAAGTATGGCCTAGAGTAATGGGTATGCAGGAAAGGGTTCCAATTTGGGTGGGGATGAATTTATGTAATTGATTGTGGATAGTTTGTCAAACATGAAATTGAGCTTTGGTTGACATGTCCAATAGTGCGTGTACCAATTGTAATAAATATTAATGTTGGTATCATGGTAAAATCGAAGGAATAAGAAAAATAAAAATAAAAAGCGCAATCTATAAACATTAACAAAAGAGAATAGCCAAATGACTGTGGCCTGATTAACATAATTCACAGCCTTCAAAATGTAGATATAGAGTTCGAAACTCCTCTCCCCTAACTCAAAAAAAAAAAAAAAGGGAAAGTGTAGCAGCATTTACCATATAATTATTTGGGAAGATGATGAGTAATGTTCTTGTCTGACCATAAGATGGCAGTTCACTAATTATAATCAGAGTCTACTTTTTGGATCTTGCGTCCTCTAATTTTCTACGTTTAATTTATACATATTTTTTTTAAGCCTGGGTTTGCCTTTAAAGAAGTACATAAGGGGCACGACCCCTTGCCTTTTTTTTTTTTAAATAAAAAAAAAGAGCTTTATTCTTGTGCTCATCCTTAATTGCACCCATGTAATTAATCCACCAATAATAATAATAATAATAAAAAGATTTATAAGTAATCCAAGTGGCTAGCTAGTAGCTAGTCAGAAGGAACAGGCAGCAGAGAGTGGAGTCCAAATTGCTAATAAAGACACATTTATTCTCAAAAATGAAGGTGAGCAGAGCACAAAAGAAAGCATCACAGATTCGCAGTGATTACAATTATATTTTAGCCAAAAAGAACAAAAAGTCAGGAAAGTAAAAAGTTGATTATTAAATAGTATACTGTTCATGTGTGGAGAGTAATTTGGACATCTTCCTATCCCTTTTATTGATAGAGTAATTATACATATAACTGTGAAGTGTGTAAACATCACGTAACCGTTTTAAAAAAGAGTAGGGTCTACAATTACAAAATTAATTTTTTTCATGTGAGTCCCATATTTAATTCATTTTTTTCAAAACGATTACGCGACGATTGCACAATTCACAATTATAAATATCTTTTTTCTTATAGATATATCATACACCCTCTTTGTTCTTACAAAAATATCCAATACTTTGTTCTTTTCTTTTTTTTTTAAATTAATTTTATCTATGGCAGTGACACCCAATAAATGCAGCTCCCTCTTGTTTTTTTTTAAAGAGAAATGCTTGGGATCCCATTTTCATGCTTGGAGTCTACAATAAATGCAGTTGTTTTGAAAAAAAGTGGAGTCCATTATTAAAAAAATAATATTTTTTTTTTATGTGGGTTCCGTATTTATTCATTTTTTTTCAAAGTGATTGCGCATAGCTTACACACTCACGACTACAACTATTATTTTTCTTAAATTAAAAGGCAGCATCCATAAATACATGCGTACAATTAACACTTGATAATTACAAATTCAGCAAAAATAGAAGAAGAGATAATTACAAGGCATATTTGCCACTTGAATGCTGTGCGGTATAAATGTAATTAAATAGAATTATTCATTTGGTATATGGGAATATTACTAAAAAGAATAGCTTAACATGCTGTGTAAAACAACATAAACCGCAGTTATGAATTATGACGTAGTATTTAAGAAAACAATACTCACAAAACAAAAATCCTTTTAAACATGAAAATTACCGATATTGCGTAAGATTCAATTCCTAAACTGAAAGCCCATGACCCCTATTAAGAAAAACAAGAAGAAAATGTAGATGATAATGAGGAGCCTCTACAGCCAAATAAGCCCCTTTAATCAAGTGTGATTTAGGGAAAAACAAAAATGGTAGGGCATGTACCTAATTATTTAGGAGAGTAACCCGGCTGACCCGACCCAAAAGGCGAAGCGATCATCTTGTGGTGTTACGATTGACCCTGTCAGACCAAAGTAGAGATGATACGGACGGTTTGTGTTGAACTCGAGTTGGGTATTCAGATTGGACTGTATATAGATAGAACTGTCCCAAAATTTAGAGAAACCCCCAAAATGGTGGGGCACGTGACTGATCAATATCCCCACTCCTCAGTACTCTCAGCATAATTCCTAGCATTTGATAGAGATTTTGGGGGATTTATGCCTCAATACCTGTTCGTATATATACCCACAGCGTATGCTGTATATATCTCCAACCGCTAGTTAACTCCCCTCTATATCTCATCCGCTCATTTTGGCGGCACTAAAACCGCTACTGTCCCTCACCCCCTAACCCTCTACTTTCTCTCTCTCTCTCTCTAGATTTTCTCAATCTTTATAAACGTGGATTAGCACGTAAATTCTTTCAAATATATATACCCACATCCTGTTTCTGTTTCATTTTCTTGAATATAGATGAAAGAACAAGAATGGGGGACTCTGACACTTTGTTTTCTCCCTCCGGTCTCTTGTGCTCAGAAGGCGGAGCTTGGTTGAATGAGGAGGGAGAAGAGGCAGAAAACTGGGTTGACCAAGAACCATGTTTTGTTTCGGAGGATGAAGATGAGTATATTGAGAAGTTGGCTCAGAAAGAGAGTTTTGGTTTTGGATCCAAAAGCAGGGTGCCATCCTCTTGTGTTTGCTCAAGCACAAAAAACTGTTTGAAGTGTGCTCGCCTTGCAGCGATTGAGTGGATTTTCAATGTTTGTTTCTCTCAGTAAAGCTCCCTCTTTTCCCCCCTTTTTATTGTAGCTTTCTTTAATTGTTATTGAACCGGCTCTTGAAGTTTGTGTTTCTTAATTCAGACTCGGGCAATCTTTGGTTTCAAATCTCATACGGCTTACATAGCTATTACTTACTTTGATCAGTTTCTTTCAAAGCGAGTCGTTGAGGTAAGCCAAATTCTTTATCTTTTTGGCCACTGGGTTTTTCATGTTCGTCAAATTTATGATATGGTTGGGTGCTCTTGTTGTCGATGTAGGATGGGAAACTTTGGGCTATTGAAATACTATACGTGGCATGTTTAACTTTGGCAGCAAAGATGGAGGAGTGTAAAGTGCCGGCGCTATCGGACTTCAAGGTGGGTGGTTATAATTTCGAGAACAGAGCGGTGAAGAGTGTGGAGTTAATAATTTTGAGCTGTCTGGAATGGAAATTGGGTTCAATAACTCCTTTTCATTATCTGCGTTATTTCATCAATAAATTTTGTGATGAATCTAGACCGAAAGGGTTGTTCTATAGAGCTGTGGAACTTATACTGGCCATCACAAAAGGTACTCCCTGGCATTAAAGATTGGCTCCAAACTGAGTTCTGAATAATTAACTTGTTTACTTATCAAGTTAACTTCTTTGTTGCAGAGACCAATTTAATTGACCATCGGCCATCTGTTATAGCTGCAGCTGCAGTATTAGTAGCAGGTGATGGTCAATTATCTAAAAAAGCATTGGAGCTCAAGACCAATGTGATATCTTTGTGGGGGTCTCAAGAAAAGGTGAGTTTTTTTTTTAGCAGTAATTTCTCACATAATGCAGTTGATCTTGTGTGTTGAAAATGTATATCTCAAAACTTGAATGAATGAACCAAAAAATGTTTGATTCTTTAAGCTGATTTTTATTTTATGCTGCACGCACACAGGAACATGTATTTTCCTGTTATAATATAATGCAGAACATTGAGATGGGAAAAGTTATGACACCCAAGTCTGTATATTCCCCGAATTTATCATCAATGCATTCAAGCTCTATCGATTCCACTGAGAATTCTTCTTCCATCCTTGCTGCTGGCAGTAAGAGAAGGCTTGTATTCACAAACAGTGATCAAAATTGCCAACCAAAGAGAAGCCGCCGACCATAGTTAGCGGAATTTAATCCTCTTAGCAAAGTTTTGATTTTGTGTTTTCCGATTGCATTATAGGGTCTTTTGACTGAGAGATTCTTAGTATAGATTGGTTTATAGGTGTTATGAGTGTTCTCTACCATCTCATGATAAAATCTGGACTTGATGATTGGGATTCCATTTTAAAAACCCAACAAAAGCTTCAGCAAGTGACAACCAAGAAGACAGAGAAAAGAGAAAGTAAATAAATAAAAAGGGATGACTTTAGCCTACAGTAAGAAGTAAGAAGCTGGCTGGATGTCCAAAAGCTATTAAGGATGAAGTGAAGGCCAAGAGAGTGCCAGAAGGCCATTGAAGACAGCTTGTCTATAGTGACTCTTGGTAGTGTTTGCTTTCTTGAATGTTACCACTTTCTTACCCACTTTTTTCATTTTTTGTATTTCTTTTTTTGAAGACAGTTATTTTTTCATAAATGGCTTGCCACCCTACCTTTCGATGGGGGGCTTGGGATGCTTCCTATGTCTTTCAAAAGGCTGAAAGCCATAAGGAATGAGGAATTGTTTTTGCTTGATTTGATACATCTGTGTTGCATTTGGGTCATTGAAAAGTATATAAAGGTGAATGTGATTATATTTTCTTAGATTGTTGAGGTTTCCTTTTGATTAGTGGGGAGCTTCCCTTTTACTGTTGGTTGCACTGTTGTTGGGGTCCTGAAACTCCCTAGTATGAGTATTGGAAATCAAATAGGATTTAGTGCTGAAACAAACGATTAATGCTAAAGGTTGTGACTTTCAGAAAAATAACCTGAATCACCGTATTGATAAACATAGATGATGTCATTAGTGGCCACTCTTTCTTTTTTTCTTCTCTCTTTTGAAATGGCTAACTAATGTTTTCCATGCCCTTGTTTTCAACAACAAATGTTACTGCTGCTGTTTGCTCCCTTCATTGATGTAGTAGGACCCAGCCCTATCATCATGAAGTTTGAGACCCTTGTTCTGGGGTAGGGTGGGAGGGGGAATATGGGGCATGAGATTCATGGCAAAATGGTGTCAGAGGCTCCACTCCTCCACATGACTTCATGGGGATTATAGGCATCCAGTCTGGCATTGTACAACCTTGTATTTTAGTTTACAGCAGTTACCTTGCATACCTGTCTTTCTAAACATTGGTTCATCTGGTTGAGATATTTAGCATGCAATGATCAAGAGAAGTGATACAAAAACAAAAAGAGTATACACAAATAAACTCACAAACTTACGTGGTTTCATGTGATCCGTGAAATCTATTTTACAATAAAAGTAACTTTACAATCTGACATATTGCATCAAGCCACGACATTTTGTGAGTTTACTTTTGTGTAATCTTTTTGTGCCCAAAGTATTTCTCTACAATCAAAATTCTCAGTGAAATGTTGGAATATATATATATATATATATATATATATATATATTTGAATCGATTTTTTGGTACCAAACATCTCCAAGGAAAGAAGCTGAATCAACCGGATCAATAATGAAAAATCTCATATCCATCTGCTGCAATGCTAGACCATGGATTTGTACTTCTTTTCTCCTACTACATTTGATAAATACAAAGATAAATGTTAGGTTAGCAGAAGTAATGGATCATGGATGCTGATGCAGTAAAACCTCAACCATGAAAATTAAGTGATTGAATATCTTGAGAATTTTTGGGGAACTATCTATCTTAAGATCATGATCATACTTAATGGTAGTGTAATAAATAAAATGTTGCAAGTTCGTGGTTGCATTTGGGAATTGTTGTTGGACCACGTCAAGTTCCAGAACACAACAAACGGCTCAAGTTGTGTGCGCTCTTTCTGTCACGAGAGAATTCATTTGTCTTGATCAACATAAAGATGAAATTGGCGTACAAACTCGAAATCTTGGAGAGCATGGAAGTATGGTATGGGAGGGACCAAATTAAAAGATATTATTGTGGTGGAACCTCCTTGAATTCTGTGGTGTTAAATTGTAACACAACTATATATGTGTATTAACTGGGAATATACATATTTCCTTCTTATATCATCACGAATATATCAAGTTAAATTTACGAAAAATATATTTACAATCGTGAATTATACAACCGCCGCGTAATCGTTTTGAAAAAAAGTTAATAAAACATGAGACTTACGTGAAAAAAATTAATTTTTTAATAATAGACCCACTCTTTTTCAAAACAATTACACGGCGTTTACGCACTTCATGGTTGTATGTATAATTACTCTTAAATTTAAATTATCTAAATATTTGTGAAAAATCATTATGTAATTTAAAATGAGAAAAAATCGTTACTGTTATTTAAAACGAGAAGCTTTTATGACTAAAAAAAATCTAATTTATTGATTTCTGTAACTTGGGATTAGATTATTTTCTATAATTTTGTTTTTATTTAAACACATTTTACATTTTGAAAAGAAATAAATAGAACTCATAGATTCTAACGTATGTAATTTTGAGAATATAATTTAAGAAAATGTAATTTATATTTATAATTTTACTCACATAACTATACTTGTTGACGTGTCGATTATTAAAATAGTGAAAATTTTAAAAATTCGAAATTTGAGATTCAAATTAAAAAAAAAATTGATAAAACAAAATAAATATTCAATAGCATAAAATTCATATTTAAAATTAAAATGTAAATTCCAAACTATTATCGTGTGGACTTCGGCCCGCCTCGTTATCCGGTCCAACTCTGTCGACACTCTTTAAAGCCCAAGAGAATTCGAAATTCAAAGGGAACGGTACCTTCTCAATTCCCTCTCTCCCCTTCCTTTTCATAAATAAATTCAAATACGAAAGAAAATACATTGCTCTCTGCCCTCTAATGGAGAAGCGGCTCCGCACTTCTCTACAATCCTCAGCCCAAGACTTCGTCTCCTCCGCCACTAAACTGTCTCTCAAATCCGTAAAACCTACTATCAAAACCCTAATCCACTCCATTCATCCTAATTCAGATCTCTCTTCCTCTCTCCCCCTCTCTCTTCATCATTCCATTTCTCAGTTTATCCAATCCTTCCGGAACTTTCGTCGAAACCCAAACCCCCCAAACCCTAACCCTCCCAAGTCCCCTCGCTCCCCTCCCACCAAGCGCCTCCGGCGATCTTCGCGCCATTCCAAGACCCGGGTCGAGTCCCGTTCGCATGGCCATGGATCCGATTTCTGGAATGAGATGCAGAAGCTTCTCCAAGGCCTCGAAATTCTCGCTCATATTGCGGTTTTATGCATCTCGCACCCCAAAAAGGCGTTCTTGGCTTCCGATTTGTTTCCGGTCGCTTGCGCATTGCATGATAACTTGATACTTTTCGAATCCGAGGAGGGCTCGGTTCTTCTATCGGAAATTGCGAGTTTGTGCGAGCTGTGGTGGAAGGAGAATTTTCCGGGGCGAGAGGCTTTGATTTCTCAATCTCTGCCTTTTTTGCTGTCCAAGTCACTGACTTTGACGAGGAAGGTGGACGTGCATAGAGTGTATGCACTCCGGGAGGCATTTACCTTGTTCGATTTCGAGGACGAGAGCATCGAAGACCTGAAGCTCCTGTTGGTCCGGTGTGTGATAGCGCCGTTGTATTTGAAAACTGATGATGGGCGGCGCTTCGTGGCGTTTACGTTCGGGCTGAGCAATCAGCTATTGAAGGAAGTTCTGGCGATGATTCGGTCTCAGATCCCATTTGGGCGGAAATCTATGTTGGAGGCATACGGGGAAATATTGTTTCGGGCTTGGAAGGCCGCAGAACCCGATCTCAAGGATGAGATTGAGAATGGATTTTTGCAGGGTTTAATTGAGGGAGCTATACATGGGAGTTCAGGAGAGCTTACCGCCTCTATTAGGAGGGTTTTGGGTGGCTTTATCAGCCAGCGGACCACGGAGGGGGTTGAGAAACTTCTTTTCCGGCTCGCTGAGCCTGTGATATTTCGATCTTTACAAGTAATTTTTCTGTTCTTCGCTGGTTTGTGATCATCGAAGATAGTGTTGATGAAATTGCATTGCCTATAATAATGTATAGATGATAGCTTCATATTATTTTTTTGTCATTAATCGCAGTTGGTTGGACGTTAGGTACGATGATTTGCTTCACGTTTTTAAGTGCTATTAATCCATTTTCTAGTGAGTTCGACAGAGGTTGTTTTTTCATAGCGACCTTTTAAAATATTATTTTGTTAACCACGTTTTCACGGATCCATGTGCATGGTTGGATGTCATTCTTGCACCAATTGTGTTTGGGTTGAGAAAATACAGGTCCACTAAAGAGCTTACTTGCTTGAACATCATAGGGGACTTTGCGTAGAGGGAAAAACAAGAATCAGAAAAATCAAGCATGCTTTTATAATTGCCATCTATTCTGGATTGGTTTAAATTGGCATTATCTGTTGGATTGAAGTTCATCGGTTGCAGATTACACTATTTAGTGAGTTATCTAACCCGGTTAAACCTTGATGTGATCATGATATTGGTTTTTCAGGATCTCTAAATATCACAAAATGATTCTTCTTTGTGCCTTAAATATATGACTTTTTGGGGATTGATTTGGACCAATTAGATAGCAGCAGTGTGTAACCAGGCTGTATGTTTCTGTTTGACAGGTCGCAAATTCTAATGTTCGGCAAAATGCATTGCATTTGCTTCTAGACATGTTTCCTCTTGAAGATCCCGATTCCACGAAAGAGGTGAAAGATACATTACTTTACAAACAGTTCTTTTTGTTGGAGAGATTACTGATGGATGATTGTCCAGATGTAAGAGTAGTTGCAGTGGAAGGTTCTTGCCGCATCCTTCACTTATATTGGGAAATTATCCCTTCAGCATCCATTACGAAGATAATTACCAAGATTTTTGATGACATGTCACATGATATATGCAATGAAGTTAGGCTTTCCACATTGAATGGTATCATTTACTTGCTTGACAATCCCCAATCTCATGAAATTCTTAGAGTGCTGCTACCAAGATTGGGGCATCTGATGCTGGATAATGTCATTTCTGTACGAGTTTCTGTAGCAGATCTCCTCCTCCTTTTAAGGGACATGCGAAATTTCCAGTTTAATAAGGTATGGTGTGTTCACAGATCAAACATTGCACTGCACTGGTTTTATTTGATGCCTTTATCCATATTGGTTGGTTGATTTTACTAGTCATATTTCTCTGTAGGTGGTAAGCTTGGATGTCTTATTATCTACGCTAGTGAATGATCAACCTCTTGTTGCTCAGAAAATCACAAAACTACTTATGCCATCATACTTCCCCTCAAAAGTACCTGTTGGCGAAGCATGCACTCGCTGTGTTACACTAATTAAGAGGTCTCCTATTGCTGGAGCAAGGTTTTGTGAATATTTTGTATCAGAAGGGGCATCCCTCAAGTCTTTGATGGAACTCATTAGAGTGTTCATTAGTTTGGTTTTGTCACCTGACAAGCTAAATGCTGATCAGATTGAGGGTTTACTTGTTGCTGCTGTCTACCTTTGCAACAGCCTAGCAACAGAGCCATGTTACAAAAATGCCCTTAAGGAGCTACTTGCTGGTGAAAAAGTGAAGTTCTTGTTTGCTGCTGCATCTACTGCACGTGCTCAGTCTTCTGTACTCAACATTGTTTCCACCATTTCTCCAAATGATGCTGTTGGGCTTTTTGAGGAATGTACGGACCTTGTTACAAATTGTAGTGGTATATCAGACAACGTGGAAAGGCAAGCTGAAGTGAGGTCTGCCCACAGATTGTTCCTTTCTTGTGATGGATTTGATGATATGTTTGATGCTCTAACACTATGCTTGCAGAAAGCTGCCTATCGTTGCCATATAAAATTTGGAACTGAAGCACCAAAGAACTGTGTTTCCTCTGCAAAAAGGAAGAAATCTAAGTGCTTTGGCAAAATTTCAGCTAAATGGAAAAATGTCAATGGAAAACAACAGTTGAGTTTTGAGGAGGATTATTCTATTGCCGTAGGAATAGCCTGGCAAATCAGGGACTTGCTAATATCTGAGGACTCTCGGAAGGCTATATTGGGGGCTCAAATGCTTGAAACGTCATTTTTTGCTTTAAAAATCATCTCTGAAGTCAACATTGTGCAGTGCATGCTTTGTGAATACATGGACGTATCTCCCATTTTGGCATATACAGCCCTTGCACTACATATGACTCTTCAAAATGTTACCATACATAGTACAAAACTTCGAGGTACCAAGAACAATAGCACCGATTCCTTGAGATCATTTCAGGAGGCAAGTATTTATTTATAATATTCTTTTATCCTGGTTTTGGGATTCTAAGGAACTTGTCACTGATGGGCTTCCAACTCTATCTTCTGTTTTAGCCAACTGTGTTAGAACATGCAGTGGATCACGTGCTTGACTGTGTAGAGAAGCTACTTGGAGCACTTGACTCTGGAAAGCACGGCAAAACTCCCTTAGAATTTGAGCAGGCTACCCATAAGGCAGCCAGTCGTGGACTGCAACACAGAGAACCTCAAACAGATGGCTCCAGTCCAAGTGCTAGCGGTAAGGAATCATGGATAGGTCACAAATTACACAGATTCGATACACTTGCTTGTTAGGTCTACCAAATGATGTGATGAGAAGTACTGACAGTTATTTTCAAAACCATATATTTCATGTCCAACTGTTGAGCAAGAGCAGATCTTTAGACAGCTTGACATTACAAGCTATAAATGAATGTTGGCTCCATATCAGAAAAGTATTGATATGCACTTATGCCATACATTGGAACTGAGTTGCACTTGCCATCTCTCCTTGGACTATTAAAACTTTGGAAAATATCTATACTTGAGCATAGGGATCGATGAGGGTGGATTTTTAATTATGATTTTCAAGATCATGAGAATGGCTATGATAGCGATGACCTGCTTTTGCATGTTAAGAACTCAGTTTTCTCTAGCATTTTTGCGTGCTCATCTGTCTGTGTCTGACAGGACAGTAAGCATTTCTCTTTTTGTGATCCTTGCGTTCATTTGTAGTTTGGTTAATAGTCCATTAAAAAAAATATAAATATTTTCTTAATTCACTGAACAATTGAACTGCCACTCTTCTGCAGTTAAGGTAGGTTACGCTTTTTGGTTCTGCCACATTGGACAACTTTGTAGTACTATTATTATTAGTTTTTTTAACATCCCAATACCTCTCGAAATCTGTATGATTTTCTAAGATCTTAATTTTCACCGTCAGTGCACTAATTTTTCCCTAACATTAAATCCTATATCTGTAGCTTTATGTTCTTGCCTTCTTATGTGCCAAAGTGACTGACGATTTTGAATTTTTCTGTAGAATCTGTTAAAACCGAACAAAAAAGACTATCAATTACAGTGAAGATGCTTACTGCGATTCTCAAGTTCATGGTTGACATCACTTCGATGGGTCTTTTTTCTCACTATTATGTACAGTTCTTAAAGTTCACGTCAAGATATGTACAATACATCATATCCACTTTAAGGCGACAGTCTCATGACCAACTTCAGTTCAAAGAGGAGGATTTGAAAAATATAATTGTGTGTCTGAAGAGCTCCTTCACCTATGCAGCCAAGTTAGTTAATCTAGTCCACAGAGATATCAGCAAAACTTCGCCACTTCCTCCAGAAGCTTTTGAACTGGCTAATGATTTGCTTGATTTAATCTCCTCGATTGAACTATACCAGGGCTCTGGTAATGCAGCACGTATTGTCGCAGCTGCAAAGCCTTGGCTGCCTGATTTGATCCTGGCATTAGGATCAGGGGACATACTGAAAAAGACTCGAGGAGAAGGGACACATTTTCATGCATCCGATCGCATTAAACTTCGTTTTCCATCCTGGCCCTTGATTTTAGCAAAGATTGAGCTCAGTGAACTAAATGAAGTTAGCCCAGAAAAGGACGATGACAGAGTTCCGGATTCTGATGAGTTCCCAGTGTCCAAGAAACTTCTGGGAATGTTTGTTACTTTGTTAAAAGGAAATCCTAACATACTGGATTCAGTTGGGGTGATATTGCTTACAGGCTCATTAGTTGGGCTCGAGAGGAAGGACTTCGGATTAGTATTGGGACTTTTACACTTTGTATGTACGAAGTTGTTTAGGCCGGATGATAGAGAGTGGGGTGATATTATGTTGGCCTCTCTTCAAGACATATACCCTCAAATAGAGAGAGAAATAGAACAACAAAATGATGAAGATGGAAGGCAGAAATTACATAGTTCAAAGGAGTTGCTTGAACCTGTTTGGATGTATAACATGTATGAAACAGGGAAGGTTTCTATGATGGAAGAATAGACAGTTTTTTAGTACTTTTTCTTTTTCTGTTGCAAATTTGAACCATCGAGGATAATATAAGCACTGTTGTAAAAAAACAAGGCAGGATTTTGTACTTGTAGTTGGTGAATGTGAAGACTGAAGAGATTCCAAATTTCCAATTGTTTACTAGGGTCATACTTAAGTAGGAAGGAGAAAGATAAATATATGAATGAACTTTATAAGAGTTATTGCTGTTATGTGAATATTTCCTGCAGCGATTGGATTAGCGCTGGTGTTTGCAGCTACACTCGCCATTCATGGCAAAATGGTGTCAGAGGTAAGAGGTAATTCCACATTCTCTACAAGCTGGGGATTACGTTGTATGTAGTTTACACCAATTATCATGCATATATGCCTCGCGGTCAGCTGGTTCATGAAAGGGATTGACGTTTTAATCAAACAATTGAAAGGGATTTAGCTGAAAATGCAGCCTGATTATTAATGAACGAGATTTTTCAGTTGCTTAAATGCAAGACTCAGGGTTTGATTATATATATTCTTATGAGATGTAGTACATAATTGCCGATCAAACTCGAGGAATACAGGTAATATATGAGAGAATCCGAGGTTGCCCATATTATGGAATTGGGTCATTAACAAGGATAAACGGCTGAAGGGTTTGTGGAAGGGGTAGGTGCCTGAGTCTCTTCTTGAAAGCACACAAAAAGCTTCTTGAGAATCGCCCTGAGAACACAGCCCCGTTTTGGGATCCACCGAGGGGCCACAGCAGCAGCAGCTGTATTGGAAGCAGCAAATGCGGCCATGTCGGACTTGTTGGAACTTGGCTTCTGAGATGAGAGGAGTGGGTGACAGTTGGATTAGCGCTTTGCGGCTGAATGAATGCAATGTAATAGCTAGGATGGTGCCGACCAGACAGCCGACGAGGAAAGTATATATAGGCGCGTGTCGACCGCGTTGGAGAAGAATCAGAAACGTGTGGGCTCTTTGTTTACAAGGGAGACTCGTTCCAAAACCCAAACCCATAAAGATTTTCTACTTCTCTTCATCCACTAAATACTAAAAAATTAATAGTAAAGTCCAAGTTCCAACGTACATGTACTCTTTTTGTACCATCTCTCCGGGTGGGGTTTGAAGGAGTCCGGTTCAGTTTAGAATCCAGACACACGTTTTGCAAGAAAGAGTAAAATTTAATCGAATACTATATGACTTGGTTGTCTTGTGGTCGATCCCTCTCGGAGATCTTCAGTTCCATATTGTAGAATTTGAAACAGTCAACCCTTTGGTGGTCGGATACTTTGATACGGCGAAAATAAAAATAAAAATACTTCAGCAAAATTAAGCTCTCAGTTAGGTGTACATCAAAATTTAATCATAAATAAGGTATTCTATTTACGAGATGATGTGTCACCACTTTTTTTTTAAAGAGATTGTACAAAATTTGCACATTGTAGATCATATACTATATTTAGCATTATTCGAATAAGAATTTTATAAAGTTTTATATGAAATATTTTGAGAAATCTCGAACCATTTTGGTCACTCTAATCACTAGTACTTCGTATTGATTTTGTGATTTCATGAGATCGGTATAAGAGCATGTACGAAGTCATGTGGTGATTGTGTAGTATATGGTTCAATATTTCGACATCATAAACAATTTTGTAATTGCTAAATCCACTATGTAGGTAGGTGGATTATTTTTATATGAAAAATGATAAACACACAATATTTTATATAATAATATTTTAAAAAGAGGGATATTTTTATAAAATATCTTATAAAACTAACATTATTTTATAAAAATATATTATTTTATAATATATATTGTGAAAAGTGTTGTATATGACTTTGATAACGTTACATGTCCCAACAAGCTAATGATTATAGACCCACTACTCGTTGAAATGGTCGTGGGGGCTTGTATTGGTGGCCTTGAAACTTGGGTCAACATGATAGGAACATGGTGAGGAGCTGGGCCAGATTCTTCAGCGCATTCAAATCTCATTTAAACGTGAGGAGCTGGGCCAGATTCTTCAGCGCATTCAAATCTCATTTAAACTTAGGTTGTGTTTGGATGTTGAAGTGAGTTAAGTTGAGTTGAGTTGAGATGATAAAATATTGTTAGAATATTATTTTTTAATATTATTATTATTTTGGGATTTGAAAAAGTTAAATTGTTTATTATATTTTGTGTTGAAATTTGAAAAAGTTATAATGATGAGTTGAGATGAGTTAAGTAACCAAACGAAGCGTTTCCGTTTAAATAGTAAAATGAAATGAAATAATTTTAAATAAAATAAAAATTAAATAAAATATTATTTGAATATTATTTTTTAATATTATTATTAGAGAAATGTTTTGGATCCCGAGTTCGAGACTCAAAAAATGTTTCGAATGATTTTTTTTTTACCGAATGATTAAGAAAATATTTTTTAATAATATTGTGAATTTTTTATTTTTTAAAAAAATATTTATGATGATTAAAAAAATATATGAAAAAAAATACACTATTCGGGACCCATAGCAGTACTCTTATTATTATTTTAAAATTTTAAAAATTGAATTTTTTATTATATTTTGTGTGAGACTTCGAAAAGGTTGTAATGATGAGATGGGATAAAATCATCTCTGTATCCAATCATGGCCTTATATATAGACCCAACAATACATGTCTCGCTCTCGCTCTGTTTTCTTTAGGATTACGTTTGGGTATTGAGGTGATCTCAGATAATTTATGAATAGTAATATAAAAGTAGTAAAAAAATAATGACAAAATATTAAATAGTAATAAAAAGTAGTGAAAAATAATAATAAAATATTAAATAATAGTGAATAATAATAAAGTTATAACTCCACTATCCAAACATAATCTCAATCTCGCTCGCTAATTTAGATTTAGCTCTTAACACAGTTGAATATTTCTCAATCACAAACCAAAGAGGATTTGTGTTTCTTGATTCAGATGCTGGAACTCTTTGGTCTCCAATTCCTTACGAATGACTTATCCCAGGCTGACTTGCTTTGAAAATGTATATCTTTATAATTCGAATCGAAGGAAAAAGAAATATATATATATATATATATATATATATATATATATATATATATATATATATATATATATAGAAGCTTTTGTTCTTTAAACTGTGTTTTATCTTAGTTCACAGGAACATATATTTTCCTGTCAAGACACCCATGGAAATGTTATGGAACATATATTTCATTAATCGTATTCCTATCTAATGATGCTGTCCGTCCACACATTAAACGACAAAGTTTTAAACGGTCGTGTCAATAAATTTTAAGCAATTTAGAGTTTTATTAATTTGAAACACTACATATTTAAAATAAATAAATAACAATTTTTTTCCTACATATCGCAAACCTTTGCGATTGGTGATAATGCTATGAAAAGGCATACATAAAATGAAAGAATTCTGGTCATTACAATGCTTTGGTAAATACAACTATGACTAGCGAGAGAAGTAAATATTGGGAATAAAAGAAAGAAAATTTTTTTACTCATCGTACCTATACCACACATCAACTTTTATTTTTTTATCTTATTATTTTTTTCCCTTAGCAGGTGTGTGGCGTAAGTATGATGAGTAGAATAATTCATAAAAGATGTCCTACAAATTACTTGGACTTGGGTGAATGCCATGAGACTCCAAATTTCCAGGTATCTACAGGCTTAAAAAGCAACCACCAGACAAGAATTCTGGTCATCCCATCACCCATGACATGAAACACTAGCAACTTTACAGGGTTACGAACAGCCCTTGACTGAGGGTAATTTAAAGACTGGCATCTGTCGCCCATTGTGTCTCAAACAGGGATCATCTTTAAGGCAGCAGCAACCGGCATGCCCAAAAACCCAATCACAATACTCAGGAACCATTGGGGTAAAGTGAGAGGTGATGTGTTTGCAAATGTGCCAAGGAACTCTACAATTATGATTTGGAAGAGAGCAGTGCAACCAAGGACGACCACAAAAACATAATTGTTGAGTATGCCTTTGAAAACATTTATTTCCTCCATCTCCCGGGAGCTTATCTCATTAAAAACCTGCATAATCAAATCAAGTCACTTCCTGTAAGCTACAAAATTTCTAAAAGGGTGAGAAACTATCTATCACAAAGCAGAGTCTATCCCTATATGCTGTTGGTTGAACTAAACCTGCTTCTCAGCATCTTCCATTAATCATACATCACACATACCACTTCAAACTTAGTTTGCAAGAAATAAGTACTTATAGGTCTTTCAGAATAGGAAGGTTACCTGGCAAAAGACAAACGTGTTGAAAATAAGCGTGTTCAGGATCAGATCAGAATCTGGGCCTTCAAGATGGAATATTGCTTCTCCCTTTGTCTGAAGCAACCAAATCACCAAAAATTGGTACACAGATTGCCCTAATATATTCCTCCACATGACATTACTGATGAACTTCCCTTTCCTTCCAACTGGTGAACGTTTCATTAAATCATCATTTGGAGGCTCAGTTGCAAGTGCAAGTGCTCCCAGCGTATCCATGATCATGTTGACCCACAATAGCTGAACAGCTGTGAGGGGAGCAGTCCCTGAAGCATGATTTCAGGCAAAGGCATAAGCAGACATGAGACAATAGCGTTTTCTTTTATTGGGAAGGCAAGCTCAAAAATGGAAATAAATTTAGTACGTGGGATTTCTAACCTGTAAGACAAGCTGAAGAGAAGTTGACAATCAATGCAACCACATTAACAGTCAGCTGAAACTGTACAAATTTTTGGATATTTACGTAAACTGATCGTCCCCATTTGGCTACTGTCACAATTGTGGAGAAATTATCATCCAGAATTATCACATCAGCACTCTCTTTAGCCACCTGAATTTAATACAGATTAATTGAAATTATTGCAACGTTATTACAAATTTCAATCAAAAACCAAAAAATTGAACTAATGAGAATACACCGACTACTCCATTATATAAATAAATCTCGACAGAATATCGATATATGATCCAACTCTTGGCATCAGCTAGTCCCATGCCTTCTTAGTCATTTTCCTCAATTGAGAGACACATCTCCAGATAAAAGGAGGTTATAATGTCTGTTAAGGCTGTAAGGAGATACTGCCAGCAATCCAGACAAATTTGGCAAGGCTTATGCCTCGTTTGGTTATGCAGTTCAGATGATATGAGATTAGATGTTTTGTTGAAAGTTAAATAAAATATTGTTATAATATAAATTTTTAATATTATTTTTATTTTGAGATTTGAAAAAGTTGAATTGTTTATTGTATTTTGTGTGGGAGTTTGGGAAAATTGTAATGATGAAATGAGATGAGATGTTTTGTGTATCCAAACCGAGCCTAGTCAATGTTTCCTTGTATAGCCACCTGGTATACGGTCTAGCATTATCATAGGGATCTGTAATTTATGTTGTAGTATATTGCCTTGTAAAATCCGTCATTATAAAATAAAACAAAATCCTTCTCGGTACTTCAAGGCTGAGAATCCTTCTCCTTCAATCCTTTTCTCAAGGTTTTAACAAACCTTTACAATGTCTCTGTATACTATGTCCTATGTCAAGCCATTTTGGCATTTCCATCGTACTGATGAAACACTTTCTAGAGTACTCTCAATTTGCTAGATATTTTTCATTGTCTATGATTAGAAAATAAATGGAATAAGCATTTTAACTTGTCTTGTAACTTCCAGCAGCCATTCATGCCTGTCTTTTTAGATGACACTTGATAAATGGTCCACTTGGAAAGCCCCATTAAGTACTCACCTCAGTTCCAGCAATGCCCATTGCTAGCCCAATATCTGCTTCATGAAGTGCTGGGGCATCGTTTGTTCCATCACCAGTTACAGCAACGACCTCACCAAGTGAGGTACGCAAGTGCTTCACCAGAGTATGCTTGTCTAGCGGTGAAGATCGAGCCATCACCTATAGAAAAAGTGGAACTTTTGTGTCAATGATTTGAGAAAATTTTGATCACTACTGAGAGATCCAATCTAATTGCACATGTACTGTAACAATAAATGATGAAAGCACCTGAATTTTAGGAATTAGTTCTAGCAATTCCTCCTGACTCTTCTCCCGGAAGTCTGGACCCTCAATGGCTATACCATCTGTGAGAATTCCGCACTCCCGAGCTATAGCCTTTGCAGTATTGATATTGTCTCCGGTAACCATCCGTACAGTAATTCCAGCTGAACGGCAAACCGCAACAGACTCCTTAACACCAGGACGGACAGGATCTTTAATTCCCACTATTCCTATACAAGTATAGCCGGAAACTGGGATAGGATTATCTGAAGAGAATCCATTTTCCAGTTCCATATAGGCAAGACAGAGAGTTCGAAGAGCCTCACTAGCAAATTGATTGATTGTGTCCGTAAGAAGGTTAATCGATGATTTATCTAGGGGAACAATCTCACCATTCACATTGATCACCTTGTCACAGGCAGCCAAAATTATCTCTGAAGCACCTTTACAGTGTGCCCGAAACCCTCCTCCAGGAAGCTCCAACACTACCCCCATCCTTTTCTTCACAGAGTTGAATGGCTCGACTTTAACAAGTTTAGATGCTTGTCTCTCAGCTTGAAAATCCCCACCAAGTGACAAGCCAAACTCCAATAAAGCAGTATCAGTGGGTGTTCCTAGTATCTCAGATTTGCCATCTTTATTAACCACAACTTCTCCCCCCGTGTTGTTAAATATTGATTGTAGAAGAAGTTTCAAAGCAGAATCTGGCAAGTCAGAGCACAAGCTAGAAGCATCATTGGGTTTACTCACTTCCTTGACGTTAAAGCAAATGCATGATTTCACGACAGTCATGTGGTTGGTAGTTAGTGTCCCAGTTTTGTCACTACAAATGCAAGTTGCTGATCCCATAGTCTCGCAAGCTGCCAAATGGCGCACGAGTGCTTTATCATTCATCATTTTCTTCATGGCAAAGGCAAGGCTCAATGTAACAGCTAACGGCAGCCCCTCTGGAACAGCAACGACAACAATTGTAACTGCAACGGCAAAATATTCCAACATTTCCAATGCTTCATCTCCAGACCACATCCAATAACTTCCCTCTTGCCATTTACGGTTTAGCAATCCTTGCACTAAAACTGCAAAAGTCACAACTGCAAAGAAAAGACCTATCTTACCTATAATGGTTGCCACTCCGTTCAATTTCACCTGTAATGGGGTTTCATCATCTCCACCTTCACTAAGAGTTGCCATCAATTTACCCCATTGGGTCCTCATCCCAACAGTAGTTACAATCATCTTGCACGATCCATCTTGAACCTTAGTACCAGAGAGAAGAAAAGGATTTTCAGCACTTACCATTACCGGCTCACTCTCCCCAGTTAAACTTGATTCATCAATTAACACAGAAAATCCTGAAATAAAAAGCCCATCTGCAGGGACTTGGTCCCCAATGGCAAGGTGTACAATATCCCCAGGAAGTAGATCATATATCGACATTTTCTGCCTGTATCCATTTCTTGTAACCTGGATAGCAATCTTCTTTTTCTCCTTGTCCAAATCCTTGAACTGTAGAGATTGACGATAATCACTTGTTGCCGTGACAAAGACCACCAACAAGATGCTTGCAACAATCCCAAGGCCATCATGGGCCCCTTTCGGCCATCCTTCCATAGTTATGCCGACGATCAAAGACACAAAAGCACACACGCCGAGGATCATCAGAGTCATGTCTTGAAGGGCTTCCCAAACAAATACCAAGAAACTCCGTCCTTCACTCTCAGTAAATTTATTGATGCCATAGATCTCTTGTCTACGATTCAACTCACTATCAGTAGTGAGTCCATTGTTGGTTGAAGTGGAGAGCTTTTCTGCAATACCAACTACTCCACCATGAGATTTTAGCTTCTCCAAATCATGACATTCAACAAGAGATCCCAATTCATCACCACAAATCTGAAAACCTGCAGCTTTAACTTCCTCAGGTACTTTGTAGTCACTTGGCTGCCCTGCAGCTCCTGCAGACCACAATAGTCAGATTGGAAAATCTTTTCAAATAACATAATCTAAATTGATATGAACGTTGGAGAAACTTACCAAGAGTAAATTGAAATGCAGCTTTGGAAACCAAAACAGCAATCCTTAACTTTTCCTACACGATTCAAGATAGAGTAGTTAGTATACCAACTTTAGAACAAGTGATTATCATAATCTTAGAATGATTTGATATTTTGTTAGTCCATGTGAACAAGACGAATTCAGGTATCATGAATTCTATTTTGCACTAGAAGTACACTTAAAAAAGATCAGGGAATGCAATCATTAGCAACAAGATCCAAGACGAACAAACACAAGTCAATGGGAGTGGACAGAGTATGTGAATTAAGAAAAAGAAGCAAAGTTATATTTCAAAAAGATTCAAACTACTTCAGGATGTTTCAAAGTTAGGTAAGAAGTACATTTGATGTTGACATGTAATTTTAAAAAAGCAACCAAGTCGCATCCCTAGCCTTCATTAAAATGTAATGAGGTTTAATATATCAATCAAACGATTTCCACTCTCATTCTACTCCCAAGTACGGATTTTTTTAAATGTACAGGGCATCCATGACTGAGATTTCGTCACAATATGACATTGATGGCAGTTGATGGTTTAGCTCAAACATGGATGATGGAATTGCTAAGAGTCAGAACAATAAAAACTTGGGATTTGAGCCTGAAAAAGGGTAAAAGAGCCAAAAAAAAGAGCCAGAGAAAGCAAAGAGAATAAAATGTTATCATCTTAGCCTGATTCTATGATGTTAATGCACAAAATCTTCCTCGTATACAATGTTTGAAAGTCATTTACAGGCCAAGACATCTACCCGAGTTTTTATACTTTGCACTCCAAACTAAGTCATAACAATATATATTGACACTTAAAAAGGAAATGGACAACCCCAGGTGATCTTGGAGGGAAATGGAGATTCGTATGAATATCTATACCAATCTCCATAGACAAGCAACTGCTTTTTTTCTCTACATTTATTTGAAAGGAGAATTAGATAGATATTAAACAAGCCAAGTTCGAATTAGGGGCTCGTTTGGATTTTTAAAATATTTTAGAATCATGTGAATGGTAGTAAAATGATTTGTAGACAGTAGTAAAATAGTTTGAATAAAAGATATTTTATTAGATTTTGAAAAATGATAGAAAAAAAAAAGTTCAATAAAAATATTATAAAGTTAAATATTATTTTTATTTTGAAATTTAAAAAAAATATATTATTTTTTATATTTTATTTGAAAATTTTATAAAATTGTATTAGATTTTGTGTTTGGAAATTGATTAGATGAAAATTTGAAAATTTAAAATTGAAAAATATTTTATATTTAAATGATATTTTGAAAAGAAAATCATGAAAAGTTTGAAAATATGTGAAAATATTTAAGTATCTAAACCATCCCTAAATATTTTTTTTAAAAAAATTATATTCATCATTTTCAAACACCACATATCATTTTTTTTTCCTCTCATTAAACGTGTGATATATGAATTATGAGGAAAAGAATTCAATTAGTTTAATTTAAGAATAATAAAATCAAAAAAAATTAAAAAGATTTTAAAAAAAATATGGTGTATAGCGTGGGATGATGAAAGCTCTTTTTTAAAAGTAGAAGTCAATGAGAAAATTTCTTGAAATGTTTGTAGCGCGTGTGTGATGTTCGTAAACGAAGGATATGGTAAATAGACCGTGATCTAGAATCGGAGACAGAGATGATGGACTTGAATGAAGACCTAGAAACATCTAATGGCATGCTGGATTTATAAATAGAAATCAAGACCTGATTAGTACGGCGCATAGCAGCTGCTTCATAACGCTTGGAAAGATTGGCAGTGAACCGAAACCTTCGCTTCGGGTTCTTCACCAGGAAACATAGGTTCCTCCATTTCTGAAGCACCTCCTCCGACGAGTGCTTCGCCTTCACTTCCCCAAAATTCTCGTTCAAATACTTCTCCACCACCATTTCCAATTTCTATGCTTTCCACTGACCCAATTCCTTTGTATACTTTTCCTTCTCCTTCTTCTTCTTGCTGTTGTATCTACAACCAAAGTCGCGTCTCCCTCGCTGTATATTAATATGACTTTCAAACGGTATGAAATTGAATAGAAAAAAGCTTCGGTCCAAAATGGCAGACTTTCAACAAATACATAAGATCTTTCGAAGAAGAAGAAGAGCGAATAGGTAGGAAGTTCTGACACGCTTCTGTCAATAAATTAAAAAGAAGGGTTAGCTGAGAATAAAGTAAATCGCATTATCTGAGATTATATAATTAATCAGTCCTCTCTCTGGTTTTTGCTTGAGATTTTGGGGTTACGAAATGGGCAAACAAAAATGGAAGGTAGAAGGAAAAGAGGATCCGAAATTGGTTGCATTACTTGTGAGAGGGGAATAACGGTCTGGGGTTTACTCGACTGTAGAGAGCTTAATCGTCCTGGTTTTTTGGAATCTGGGAGGGAACGAAACCAACGGGGTCAAAGGCTACTTCTGCAATTTATTTAAGGAGAGGTTTCCACTTTAATTCATATTAACTCATGGGTGCGGCTACTATGCCGCCCCATTTTGACGTAAATTTTTTTTTTTTCACATTTTGTTTACATATTTAAATACATTTAAAAAATAAAAAAAAAATATTAATACATTTAAAATCACTTCCTTAATCACTAAGTAAAAAAAATAATTTTTGACCAGCGGTCAAATAGAAGTATCACTTTAGGGAGCCAAAGTAATGTTTCTCTTAACTCATCTTATCTCATCATTATAATTTTTTTAAATTTTCACATAAAATATAATAAATAATTTAACTTTTTCAAATCTTAAAATAATTTTTCTAAATTCTCAAACCAAATATAATAAATAATTTAACTTCTATTTTTTGATTTACAAACTATCTCAATTTATTTCGGAATCGTAATCTCTCCCGTTTTTCTTTAAGCTGTTGGATAGTAATAATTAGAGAAAGTATATTTTGCCGTCCAAATTGATAACTCCATTTCATCGTTGGTTAAATTTTTTTTTTTTTTAATTTAGTGGTTAAAAAAGTAATTTTAAATATATTGATATATTTTTTTATTAAAAAAAACAAAATTTACTGCTCAACGGTCAAAATGTAACGGTATAGTAGCCGTACTTAATAATTAATTTTGGTTATATTTTTTAAGTGGGAAATTTACTGCTTACGCGTTTTGAGACGCGGACAGGTAGGACATGGAATACCGTGTGAAGCTGATCAGGAAAATGTGGACGCAAAATAAGGACGGTACTTTCGTCTTATGTTCCAGGTTTCTGATTGGAAAGTCGTTTTTTTCTTTTGTCTTTTAAATTACGTTTCTTTTTTTTATTTATTAGAAAATGTTAGTTGGGTTCTTCAAATTTACTGCTCGTCTTGCAGTTCATGTATTTTTATTTTTTTAATGACTAAAAAATATTAAAAAAATAAAATGAAAATAACAAAAAAGTTATACTTAACACAGCAGTAAATGCTGGGGCCGGCCGCTAGCATGATCTTTATTACTAATGGCGGGACCTCCCTCGTCGTGTTTGGTATCGGAGAAAGATTGATCGTGAAATGTTCTTTTTTTATTTTTTTATTTTATTTTTTTAAAGAAAAATGATAGTCGACAGTGGTCCCGATACGTTATACTTTTTAAAGAAAAAGTGAATAAATATATTACTCTTTTTTAAAAGAGAAATGATACTTGTAATTGTGAATTTGCAAGCGTCGTGCAGTCATTTTGAAAAAAGTGAATAAATATAAGATCCACATAAAAAGAAATTAATTTTTTAATAATGAATCTCACTTTTTATCAAAACGACTATACGGCATTTACGCATTCCACGACTCTACGTAACATTATTTTTTTAAAAAAGTTTCAGTGGACTCGATTATTGTCGTTCTCTTATGCTTTACACGTTCTTTATGATTGATTGACCTTACGTGTCTGATTGTCCTTCGATGTCTTGCATACCAAAAGTATAGGGTCTATTATTGTAAATTTAATTACGTAAGTTTTGATTTTTTTTTTTAATTAAACGGAACATATATGCCTTAAAATTTATAAATATTTTTTTTTAAATAATCTTAATGATATGAACCTTGGTTCCCATCACTTATCCTATGGATTCATCCGTTTGTTTTCATAAATCATCTTATCTCATTTCATCTAATTATTATAATTTTTCTAAACTCACACATAAAATATAATAAACAATTCAACTATTTTAAATTTTAAAACAAAATTTATATTAAAAAATTATATTCTATTAATATTTTATTCAACTTTCATATCATATCTTCTGTGTAACCGAATGAGACCTAAGACTCTGCCACTTAGTTCATCGATATGTTAGTTGTAGTATTGATAGGCGAGTTTGTTCTTAGGGTGATGTTATAAAAGAGGTTGAAGTTTTGGAGTTATGTAGATATTAGGGTTGTACAGAAATCGACGCCACCAGCCGCTACCGACGCAAACCGACCGGCTGCGTCAGGAACCGGTGGAGAACCGATCGGCATGCGGTGGCAATTTGTAGAAATCGACGTTTAGCGATTCGGTCCCGGTTTGAAGTTGGATTAGACCGATTAACCGACCGATATAATAAAACTTTTTTTTTAATATACCCCTATCGAACTTAAGTGGAATAGCGTCATTTCATACCTTTTTTTTTTTTTTTTTTTTTTCCTTACGTTCTTAATAAAACAACGACGTTTGGTTTAATGCCAAATGACGTCATTTCCATTATCTGTTGTAATATTTATTAACCAAAACGACGTCATTTCACTTAAACTTAAGTGGAACGATGTCGTTTCGAGATGAGTCTTCTTCTTCTCTAACCTCTTATTCCCGAATCCGATCTTTGCAACTCTCACTCACTCACTCACTCACTCTCACTCTCTCTCTCTCTCTCTCTCTCTCTCTCTCTCTCTCTCTCTCTCTCTCTCTCATTATTCTCTCAATAGATAATCGCGGGAACCAATGCCGACCGAGAATTGCCAAAGAACAGCCTCGATCGGTTTCCTCCTCCCCATCGACTGGTTACGGTCAGCGTCGGTCGGCGTCGGTTTTCATCCTTAATAGATATGATGTGATTTAGTTGGGATGTTACATGTTAAAGTTAGGTAGGGTTTTAGAATTCTTAAAACTGATTGTAGCAACTTACTTGTATAAATTAAAATTTAGGTGGTGAGTGATGGTTTGATGTAGTTTTCTTTTGAAGAGTATTTAAAAGTGTTCCATCCCTCAACAATATCTTTACTTGAGGATTACCTCTTGATTTATGTTTTTTTTCCTTTTTACACTGGCAAATTATTCGATAAAAATTGTCATTGTTGGAATTTTAAGTTTAGAGTCGACAAATATGTTGTGATAATCTAAATTGATTATGAAGTACCTTTTATAATGAATGGTTTGATGGTATCGTTTTAAAAAATCTTATGAAGAGGTTGGAAACTTTAACTTGCCTCAATGATTATCATCTCACTTTCTTTTTAAATGAAGAATAAGGTTACGTTTGGTTACGCAGTTCAGATGAAATGAGATGAGATATTTTGTTGAAAGCTGAATAAAATACTGTTAGAATATAATTTTTTAATAATATTTTTAATTTGAAATTTGAAAAAATTGAATTGTTTATTATATTTTGTATGAGAGTTTAAAAAATTTGTAATGATGAGATTAGATGAGAGATTTTGTATATCCAAACTGAGCCTAAGGGCCTGTTTGGGGGCGGTATTAGGTACCTTAAAAAGTATTCAAATAATCTTAAAAGTTCTTTAATAATAAAATTATGTTGTTTGAGTGTTACATATTAAAATACTTTTTTAATTTCAAATAAATTAAAAAATATGTTTAGAAGAAAATATCATTTTGATTTTTTTCCTAAACGTGTTTTTTTGGATAATGCAGAATATAGTTCCCGAGTTATAAAAGGTTGTCTATAGGCGAACATACCTATACAATTTTTAGATAATTAATAGTTTTTCCCTTTAGTCCTATCACATACACTACACTACAACTTTCAAATGACCTTCTATGTCATTTTTACTTCAAAAAAATACTTTTTTAATAATGTTTTCAAACAAATATAACATGTTTGAAAGTACTTTAGACATGAGGTTACTAAACAATAAATGAATTTTTAATAATAGTGCTTATTACTTTAAACTCTACAACTATAAACCTTAAGCTAAACACTATACTACCCACCACAATCTTTAGGGCTTGTGTGAGATTGCGTTAGAGGTCTTAAAAAGTACTTAAATAGCCTTAAAAATCCTTAATGGGAAAATCAGGTTATTTGTGTTACATATTAAAATACTTTTTAATCTCAAATAAGTTAGAAAGTACTTTTAGTGGTTTTCCTCAAACGTGCTTTTGCGGATAATTTGAATTTTAAAAAGAATGTCAATGGACGAAAATACCCATACAATTTTAAGATAATTACAACTTTTAAACTTTCAAGGTTATGGTCATAAGATTTAAAAAATCAAATGATCATCTTTGCTACATCAAAAAGTACTTTTTTAATTTATTTCCAAACAAATATAATATGTTTAAAAGTGCTTTAAACATATAGTTACCAAATAGTAAATAAATTTTTAATAATATAACTTATTACTTAAGTTATTAGCCCTAAAGCTATAAGTTATATTTGTCATCGCACTGCTAGGTTTGGATACAAAGAGTATTTCAATTCATTTCATCTCATCTAATCATTATAACTTTTCTAAATCTTTATATAAAATATAATAAACAATTAATTTTCAAATTCTAAAACAATAATAATATTAAAAAATAACATTCTAACAATATTTTATTCAACTTTCATCTCAACTTACTATTCAAACATATAACATGTTTGAAAGTGCTTCAAACATAAGCCTTAAGCTAAAAGTTATAACTACGTTTTGCAAAATCCAAAAAAATAGATTCCAAAAAAATAGATTCGAGGAAAAACATCAAATTTGATACTTTTCCTAAAAGGTACTCTTTAACATTTTTTATATTAAAAAGTATTTTAATATGAATCCAAAATAAATGAACAATAGTATTGCTTCATGTAATTACACTTTTACTTATAGTTTTATTTACAATACTCATTTTACTTATAATTTTATTTGAAATTTTCATATTTCCAGTATATTAATAACTAACATGTGGAGAATAAAGTTTTTTTTATAAATTTTTATTAAATATATTTAGCCTTTTCCATTTAGACAAATTGAAAGTTTGGAAGTTAAGAATTTTTGAAAATTTTCTTATACTCGATTCAAATAATTTAAAGTTATCTCAACTATTAAAATGCTTACCTCAACTTGTAACCAACAAAAATAAAATTAACATTCATAAAATTGAAAAAAAATTCTTATAAAAATATTCGTTTCAAACATATTTTCATTGGATCCCATCACTTTTTCATATTTTAAGGAAAATCTCTAGATTTTCAATCCATACATAATTGCAAGGGAATTTTCTCTACTTCATAGTGCCCACTGGGCCTTGGACCAACACCCGGCTCAGGGGCCACCAGGACCGTGTAGGGGCAAAGGATCAACCAGGGGACGGAGTCAAGTAATCGATAAGGCAGGTTACTCTGACATCCCGCGACCGTTTTAGAATCCAGAGACCTGCACAAAGCCCATCGAAAAATGCGTACGATCCTCGATCTATCAATGTCAAACCATCTACGGCCCACAAGGGGTAGATGCGAAGTTAGGAAACTACGCCGTATTAAAGGACTTTGACAGCATAAACAACATAAGAGACACAAACTCTGTGGAGACAAAGACGATGATCTGTACCTTCCCCAACCTACGGTATAAATAGCAAGTTCTAGGTACGAGAAAACTTTCTGATCCCTAAACTCTCTCACTTATTCCCTAACCTAAAGCTGCCCTCTCCTAGTTGCACTCTCCATCATCTGTTGCAGGCCCATTTTGAAAGACCTAAATTATTATAACTTGATTAAAAAATACGTGAAACACGAAGTCAACATAATTTTAGTAAGTTCGCAACGTTTCAATCTAAAGATGATTCAATGTGATTAAAGTGTCGATTTTATATAGAAAGATGGAAGTATTATGAGAAAAGATATTTGCAACTGTGAATTATGTCATCGTCGCGTAATCGTTTTGAAAAAAATGAATAAAACATGAGACCCATATAAAAAAAAATTAATTTTTTATTAGTGGACTCCACTATTTTTCAAAGCGATTACACGACGTTTACGCACTTCACGGTTGTATGTATAATTACTCAAGTATTATATATATATATATATATATATATATATATATATATATATATGTATGTATGTATTTATTATTTATTTAGCCCACGTTTGTGGTGGCCATCACGATTCGAATACTCCTTCCTTCCCATTTCCTCACCTTTCGCTCTTTGAGTCTGCGCGAATATGGGCAAGGGACCGGGGCTCTTCTCGGACATCGGCAAGAAGGCCAAAGGTAAATCTCACCCACTCACCGACCATCTAATCTCACTCGCCTTCCCTATCCTTCCCCCTTCCTTTTCTTGATTCTTGATTCTTGCAGCTATAACCTTTTGCCGTTGCTTACTCTGTAGATCTTCTGACCAAGGACTACTCCTCCGATCAGAAATTCTCTGTCTCCACCTACAGCGATGCTGGAGTGGTACGGAATCTAGCTTTTTCCTCCTTCCCAAATTACAGTCGCATGCGTGTAACTATTACGGCAAATACGGATTAGATCGGTAATTAGGGTTTTTTGGATGACCTTGCTATTTGCTGAATCTTCATTGCATTTGAACTGATTTTTTATAGCTTGTTTAATTTTGAAAAATTCATAATGTTGGTTTTTCCTGGCTCCTTGATGAAATTTCATCAAGCCTGGATTCAGAGTACATGTTTTTTTTTTTTTTTTTTTTTTTCTTTTTTATATATATATAATTAGCTCATAGGATTAGGATATGGTTAAGTTGGCTTGAGTTGTGTTGTGAGTGTCTTTTATTTCTATTATTTATCAGCAAGCCATTTCCATTCTCAATTGGAGTTATTCTATTTTCAAACCGGTGTGTTTGTGTTGAACAGAAGCTGTTTTCCTGAATCAATTCTTAGTTTTTTTTTGGTGAAGGGGTGGGGGGGAGTTGGAGGGGAGTTCATTTGCTCAAAGGTCAAAGGATGTTTCACTAGAGCAGGCAGCTGGCTTAATTTTCCTGAATAGAATTAAGTACCCTTAAATTTCACATATGCATAGATCTCAATACAGTAGTTGTGTCTGTCTTATTGAAAGCACTTTTCTTTCAAATGGAGCTGCTAACAGTCCTATGTTATGTGAAATTATGCTAGTTTATCTTTGTTACTTATCTAAAAATTATGCTCATTTATCTATTGCTTCTATTTAAGTAGAGAATTCTGTCAGATGAACCTAGAAATTATTTGCCAATCTTTAAGCTAGAATGAACTTCTGGAATCTTCAATGGAAATTGCTAACTTGCTCCATAGTTTTGCCTCCTCATTTTGACTGCTCATGTCCTTAATTTAATTTTTTTTACTTAATGATTAAGGAAGTGAGTATTATGAATTTGTGTATTTAAAAAAAAAGTTTAAAGATGCTTTAAAAATGTTTGAAAGAAAAAAGGAAAACAAAAATTTTGCACTAGCGGTAAACCCTGGGCCGCCAACTAGCACTATCCATCTTCAATTTATTTTTCTGAGTGTTTGGTTATGCTTGCTTTGGAATGCCATTTGGTGGGGCCTGCCCTAGTTATTTGACGCTAGACAAAATTAGGATTATTCTGAATGCTAGTTAATCAACATAAATTAGGGATTAAGATTGAGAAAAGATGCAAAACAGAGAGAAAGCTCTGAAAAATATAGGGATTAAGATTGAGAAAAGATGCAAAACAGAGAGAAAACTCTGAAACATATTGATTAATGGTAAAATTTGAAATTATGAGAATTTTCCCAAAAACGAAAAATCCAATTATTGCATGAAAACTAAATACACTAGTAAACAAGAATCCTGCCAAAAATTTGGCTTAAAAAATTTTTACTTATCAAAAATTGTTTTTGGCTAAAATCGATATAATCACTTCCAAGACTTGAAATGGAATATTTCCTAAGAAGGCAAACATGAATGTAAATAGATGATTTGAGTGGAAAAAACTCATATTGCCATATTGCAAAAAAGGAACATTAAGCTTTTCTTGCCACATATGCATAGATTCTGTAACACCTTAATGGAATGCCCAAACCATATGGTCTATACTCCAAAAGGACTAGTCAATGATACAATTGGAGCCCCATTGGAACCTTATAAAGAGCAAGAACTTCTCTTTCCCAAGCAATGTGGGATCCCATACACCACCTACTCTTATCCATATTATATGGGGTATCAAAATCTACCCCCCTTAAATTCCCGACGTCCTCGTCGGGCCTGTCCATTGTAGGTGGCACGGCTCAAGTCCTACATTTCTGGTTGGGATAGGTTCTGATACCATTTGTAACGCCTCAATGGAAGGCCCAAACCACATGGCCTATACTTCAAAAGGACTAGTCAATGATACAATTGGAACCCCATTGGAACCTTATAAAGAGCAATAACTTTTCCTTCCCAAGTAATGTGGGATCCCATACACCATCTACCCTTATCCATATCATATGGGGTATCACAGATTCTCCTTCTTATGATAGTTCAGTGCAATCAACGTAGAATCTAGACCTTGATTCCCCTAGATCAGTTTGGCTTTGCATCATTCTCATGGGTTGGAGAGAATTTGTCCTTGAATTCAAAACATTTTTGCCTCGATCTTTTGGATTTCCAATTAAAACCATATTTTGTTTCTTTTGTAGTATTGTTCCAATGATCATGAAAAAATTGAAATTGATTTGACTGGCTCTAAACAAAGTAATATTGAGCTTCTCATACTCCAAAATTAAATTTTCTTCCCATATCTCAAATCCAACAATAATATTTTGCATAGGAGAATTTGAAAAAAAAAAAAATACTCAACTACAAATTAATTGTTTCAAAAGTTGATTCATCTTCAGACTTCAAACTTTCATCACCATCTTCAGACTTCATGTTGTTCCTCCCGAACACTGTGCTCACGAAATAGAGCACGATTGTGATACGGGGTCTCAGAACTGGAGTTAGAATCATGTTCATCCAACTGATCCTCAGGTTCTGCACCTCTAGACGCTGGGTTAATTCGCAATCTGCCTTTGAAATCTGTAATTATCACGTCCTGTAAAATACGATCACAGTTAGGGGCTTCCTCATTTGGAACCTGCCCACACCGACCACGACCTATATCATCAGCCATGAAAACTGAATAAATCACCCTAGGAAAACGCTAAAGCTCTAATGCCAACTGAAGCCAGACATAATTAAGATTATTCTGAAGGCTAGTTAATCAACAGAAACTAGGGATTGAGATTGAGAAAAGATGCAAAACAGAGAGAAAAATTTTAAAAATACTGATTAATTGTAAAATTCAAAATTATTTCATGATGCCTACAAACCGGGATTAAATAGTTTCAAAATTTGAAATTATGAGAATTTTCTCAAAAAGGGGAAATCTAATTATTGCATGAAAACTAAATATACAAGTAAACAACTAACAAGAATACTATCAAAATTTTGGCTAAAATTGAAATCAGAATCACTTCCAAAATTTGGAATGAAATATTTCCTAAGAAGGCAAAAATTAATGTAAATAGATGATTTGAGGAAAAACAACTCATATTTTCCCAAATCCAAGGAAGATTAACGCACAGATTCACCTTCCTATGATAGTTTAGCTCAATCAATGTAGAATCTAAACTTGGATCCCCTATATCAATTTGGGTTTGCATTATTATTCCATCTTTGGTGGTGGCTTGTTAGAGCACTCACATTGGCCTCCCTATAAGCACATTTTCTCTATTTTAACTACTCACTTTTGTAAAACCTTCTATTTCCCACTCTCTATTCTTTCTCTACTCTATTAAGATAATCTTTCTTTATTCTTTTTTATTATTTTGTTAGCTCATTTCTTTTCAATTTTTTTTTTTTAAATAAGAGTTATTTGTCTTCATTGTGTTTTCAACCATTCATCTCTAAGGATTGTTTTTTCAAAATTCTAAATTGTTTCTCTCTCACAAGCAATAATTTTTTTTCAAAATCTTTCATTTTCTATTAATGATAAAAATGTAGCAATAATGATAAAAACATAAATAACAGAAAAAAAAAGTTTTAAAATAGATTAAGAAAAAACAAGTTCAACAAAACTTATATTATCACATTAGTAGGAAAAAAAAACGTTTAAAAAAAGCAAAGAAGAAAAAAAATAATAAAGTGAGTAGTCAAATTGCTACAGTAGCTTCTCAAAGTTAGGGGCTACTGTAGCAAAGTTAAACCTGTTCCTCAAAATACTCAGCCGGATGCAACTAGGTTTTAACTGATTTTCTTTAAGTTTTGGCTAAAAAGTCTCTGGATGTGGATGCTCTTATGGGGAGTAACCATATTAAATGATATTTTTTTGTTTTATCGAGTAATTCCCTCTTTTTTCAGGCCCTCACATCAACAGCAGTGAAGAAAGGAGGACTCTCAACTGGGGATGTGGCCACACAGTTCAAGTACAAGAATACAGTCGTTGATGTTAAAGTTGATACAGATTCAAATGTGGGTTGTTTCCTTTGTCTGAAAATGTTGATATGGTGAATTTTCTTGTTCACTAAAGCATGTTGCATCTTTCCGTCTGTCTTGGCAGATCTTGACAACTATTACTTTCACTGAGGTTCTCCCATCAACAAAGACTATTGCTTCATTTAAAGTGCCCGATTATAACTCTGGAAAGGTATGAATCTGCTCCTCTGATGCTGGGAAATTCTTTGATGACTATGTATGTGGCCTTAACATTTATGTTTGTTGAATTTTGTACTCTTTATCTACTTTTGCAGTTGGAGGTGCAATACTTCCATGACCATGCAACCTTCACAACGGCTATTGGTTTGAACCAGTCTCCTGGCATTGATGTATCTACTACCATTGGTACCCCAAGCATTGCTTTTGGTGCAGAGGCAGGTTATGATACGACTTCTGGTAATTTTGTGAAGTACACTGCTGGCATTAGTGTGACAAAACCAGATTCATCTGCTGCGATACTATTGTAAGTTACTCATCAACATTGGCCACCGTTTAAAATTACCGAAATAATAATTATAGTGAAGTTTGGAGAGTTTTTTGTTTGATTGTATACTTTGTATCCCTTTCTCTCAGGGGTGACAAGGGAGACACTATAAGAGCATCATATGTGCATCACCTGGATCAATTTAAAAAGAGTGCTGCTGTTGGCGAGATCACAAGAAGGTTCTCTACCAATGAGAACACTTTCACAGTTGGAGGGTCATATGCAGTTGATCACCTGACAGTGGTGAAAGCAAAGCTCAACAACCATGGGAGGCTTGGTGCCCTCTTGCAACATGAGGTCATACCAAAGTCAATTCTAACAATCTCTGGAGAAGTTGATACCAAGGCTTTGGACAAAAATCCCCGGTTCGGGTTGGCTATCGCCCTCAAGCCCTGAAGGTCTTTGCCATTAGATTATGCAATTTGGACTACATAATTTTCTATGATTTTTTTTGGGGTGGCGCTTAGAAGGGAGCGCATAATAATTAGTTCCACAGATATATCTGTTTGAGATTCTGTAAGACTGTGGATCAATTGTTTTGATACTTGAGGTCTACTATGGTCTTCTATTTTTCCGTCCGTTGTGGGCATTTTGAATTTTTGACATTCATACATTTTATTGTCCCTAATCCTTATATGAGGAGTTTCATCTAGTTTGTTGTATGTTCTTGAAAATGCCACCTTCAAATTATGTTTTGGCGGAGTGTAAAGTAGTCTAGGCCTTCGTGTCATGATCATCTCTGACTCCACTTAGGTTTCAATCAGCAAGTTTTACTCCTACACTTTCAAAAGTATCCTTTATCTCTTGTTTAGTGCAGAGATTGTTTTAAGATTACCAAGCCTATTTAGATGTAACAGGCGTACCTTTGAAACATGCACCTTGGGATTGCAAATCGGTTCCATTTCAGGCACTTAAAGCATGACAACGAAGATCCAAATGCTTCCAAGGCATAACGACAACCCTTTAAAGTTGTAGGAGTGGGATCTCAAACATAACCACGTATCTAAATTGACTAATACCCAGATCCTCGCAAATGCTACAACCTCGTTACATCAAATTCTCCAAATACGGAACAAGGAGTGGGAATTCAAAGTGTGACGTCCGTACAGGCTAGAGAAACTATCCTGCACAGAGGTTGGTGAATGCAGCGACACATTTTGAGTACTGGGAATATGGGGATTTGACGTAAACATCAATTTATGAGGGAAAGACATGTTTGATCACTGCGCTGGTATCAAAGACAAACCTCAGTGGCCTGTGTCCCAATCTCTTGATCTACATCTCGAGTTTAGCTCAAGTTTTTGCCGCGTTTATACTTTTAGGACATTAAAATATCTATATAACGCTCGATTTCACTTTATAATCTAGCAGATTGAAATTTACCTCTTCTGACATTTGATGGAGGCTTCGAACACAATCGCTATTAATGTTCTCACACTTCACGGCACCTGGTTGCGTAACTAAAATCAAGGAGGGCATCATGCCGAACGTTCAAATTATAGACCTGAGTGAAATGTAAAATACAGGGGTGCAACTTACAAGACTATTCTAGGTTCCATCACTTGACTCAAAGCAGCTCGGCATGTCTAAGAAAGAAAAAGTTCCTCACAAAGTTCCGAATGAAATTCATCTAACACAGACATTAATGTTGAACTAAAATCAAGTCATTTATCAGAGGCAGCACTAATTGTCTGAAACACATGCATTGCCATGCTATTAATGCCCAGGTTTCCCACTAAAGATAAGAAACACCGATGATATGAATGCGTGCAATACAGGTTTCTGTAAATACAATCTTGGTACTACTGATGAATATAGTAGATCTTACAGTCACATTAATTGATGTATGAGAAATGCTAGATCCGCAAAAAAATCTCACAAAAATAAACTCACTAATTTATGTGGCATGTCTGATTGTAAATTCTTTTTACTGTAAAATAGATCTAACATATCACAATAAGTTTACTTTTATTAGACGCCTTTGTGCCTTTATTACACCAGAGTTATAAATAACAGAACTCTCTCAACTCTCGACTAATTCAGGTTACATCAAAAGCACATAATTTCTTTATGGGCAGTAAAACCAAAATCAACTAAGAAAACATGATCAAGGGTTCAAAAGAACAACTTGAAGCAATACAATTATCCATTAATGCCTCAAGCCCGAATTAAGAAGATCTACATGAAACAAAATTGCTCGAATCAACTACACCTTCATAAGCATAATCAACAACATATGATTACAAGCGAACGGGTTAGAATCATTCTATATTAAGTATAACAAAAATATAGACATTAATGCTTTTATCATAGGAAAATTAAATTGGGACACACCTAACGATGTAAAGTCCCTTCATTTATATAATTAACATTTGTTTTTTATAAGTTTTATTGATGAAAAAGATGTGCAGTCCTCGTTGAAGGACACGGGTAGTGTAAGGGATATCTAATTAGCATCTAACATTTACCAATCTCATGCATCAACGGTCACAAAAGCAGCATCATGATTATCACAATAAAATTCATTCGGTAAAAACCCAAATGATCCATACTGACATTCACATCTCAGAAAAATAAAATACAAACTACAAGTTAAACAAGACCTACAAAAGCAATAAACTAAGAACATACATCACCTAGAATCTCTAAACCAGTAAGGTGCAAATGAACCTAAATAATTCGAGTTAAAAGCCATGTCTTTCAAAGATCACAACATTTATAGAAGTAAATATATCGAAATCGCACACATTGTTAACGAAAATATCATAGTTAAAAGCCATGCAGCTAAGATAATTAACTTCAAACAGCAAGGGAATCACCAGAACCCTATAAACATGAATCAAACCCAAAAACAATTATTAGCAGAAACTCAGAAATTTCGCATTCATCACTTAAACACCAAAACATCCAGATCTCCGAGAGAACCAAATATTTAGATCCAACAAATATAACATTCAAAAACATACTAAAGGTAATAACAGAAGGTTGACAGTCCCAGAAAAATGTTTTCTTGATATATTGAATTAATCGACAGCCTGCATGATATCCTCGGCTGTGAATTTGGAGCCCTTGTCCTTGTCCGCGGCAGAGCGACCCTTGGCCTTGCGGTCGAGGAGGGACTTACGGTCCTTGTCGAGGCGGAGCTTGGTGATTACCACCTTGGATGGATTGATGCCGACGTTGACAGTGGACCCGTTCACCTTCTCGCGGGTGATCCGCTCGATGTGTATGACCCACTTCCGGCGATACACCTGGACCACCTTGCCCTCGCGACCCTTGTACGTCCCGCGCACCACCTGGACTTCATCGTCCTTGCGCACCGGCATCGACCGCACGTTGTACTTGCTCCTCAGGTCGTTCGAGAGCGGCGCGCTCATCAGCACGCGCCTCACGCTCGACGGCGCCGTGAAGTGTGCCTTCCGGCTTTTGCGGCGAGAGCTCGAGACTCTTGGGTTGTACTTCATCTTGGCGCTCTCTCTCGCTCTCGAAGGAAACGGCTGGGCAGAATGGGAGAATAAGGGGGGATTGGCTAGGGTTTCTTCGGTTTTTATAAAGGAAATGGTATCCGTTGCAAACGGTGCCGTATAAAGGTAGGGTTTTGTTCCAGCCTCCGATGGAGTGGCTGTGAGTCAGCTTTGTTCGGACCGCGACATATCATTCGGGCCACATCCTTTAAACTTACTGAATTGGGTCCTTTTGAAACAGCCCAAATTATTCGGGACAGGCTTTCTGTCGGATAAGCCCACGTTTGCATCTATTCGGGTCTGATTTTACAACCCTGTGGCTGTGCCACCCAAAAAAAAGCTCTGGTTTTCATGATCACTCTGTGTCTTGTTTGTTTTCATAATTTTTTTCAACTCATCTTATCTTATTTAATTATTATAATTTTTTTAAATTTTTACACAAAATAAAAATAAACAATTCAACTTTTTTAAATCTCAAAATAAAAAAAATATTAAAAAATATATAATTTAACAATAATTTATTTAACTTTTAACTTTAATCTCAATTCAACTCTAATCTCAATTTAACTCAACTCATTTTATCTTATACGTGAAAACAAACAACGCGTTATCACTTCAAAATTATCATATTCTATAAAGTTTTGAAAATATTAAATATTGATGTCATCAAATCTCAATCATTTGATACGAAATCATAGACAAAGAAATTTTACCGTGTCGAATACGTACAATATAGTTTTAATTTTGTTTCATGTATTAGATTTGCGAAGAATTAAGAAGATGTTGATCATCAACTAGATCACCTTGACAAAACATGTCAATTTTGCACATTCAAGACTTATTTAATGCGCATTTCCTCAACTTTTGCCTCCAATGATCTCATAACCATATAATTAATGGATATTTTCAAAGGCATGCAAAATTGCCACAAACATCTAAATTTCATTTATCTAAATAAATGGGAAGATGAAGAGGATATTTAGATGTTTAGAATCAAATATTTATCCGTTCCGAAGTTTAAAATATATGAGTAATACTAAATACAATTTTAAAATGTGCAAGTCTCGTTCACTTATTTTTTCACATAAAACACTCATTTTTCTCACGTAAATCACAATTCTATTAACTTTTTTTTTTTTTATAAAAGAAATATGCCAAAGTTACGTATTTCTAAAATTTCAAATATCATTTCTCCACCCATATAACACCAAGACATGCATCTCTACTGATCTCTGTCTAGAACTGGTACTCATGAATTAAGTACGTACGTCAGAATTAAAAAAAAAAAAGAAAAAAGAAAAAAAAAACGAAAGGTTATGAAAGGATGAGTTAAGGCTAGCATTTATGAGTCATCACATGCGTGCCATTAATACACCTCACCCATTCATAACCCAGCACGGAATTTCCCACCTTCCCCAAAACCCTAATGCTCCTCATAGGCCGAGACGTAGCAGAAGCATTATTCAAATTAGTTTTTGAATAGATCGAGTAAACTCTTGATCTGCTATACTCTCTCTTTCTCTCTCTGATCAATTTGGAGCTGCTGACCCTGGAGAAACTATCTAAGATTAACGCAATGAGGGCTTGGAAACATCTAGGTATTGTGAAAACGATAGATGAAGAAAAAGAATATGGATTCTCAGCTTCCTCCTCCCCTTCTCTTTCTCCAACTGATGATCTCTCCTCTCCTCCTACTCCTGATCTCCATACCAGAGTACAGGCATGGTACCTACGTAATTCCTTTTATATATTTCCCTTTCTTTTTCCTATTTTTACTGATTTTTTTTCCTCGTCTACATCAGTTTCACTTTAGTTGCAGAAAACTCTCATGTGTAATATCTTAAGCAACTATTTTTAATTAGGTCGTTGGCAAGGGGGCAGAAGACAGACATCTTGGTTCGTGTTCATGGAAGGTGCTTCCATCTGCACAAGGTTAGTCGTTGTCGATTCACGGTCCATTTTCTTGTCTTTTTTTATTTTTATCTACCATTGATTCCTGTCGAGTTACTGGCTTATAAATTAAGATGTTTTCTTGGGTGACACCTGGGTAATTACAATCACATTCAAATTTTTTATAAATAAGAGTGCTGTTTGTAATTTTTTTCCCCCGATGGGGCGAAAATAAAATAAAATTTCATCATCAATAGGGTGCTAATTAATTTGCAGACATTAGCAGGTGAGTAATTAATGGAAAAGCCAGGGGTCACTTATTATGTGTCTCGTCTTCTTCATAGGATGCCCTGACAACAAGAAGCAGCTACTTTAATCGAGAAATAACGGAAATCTCGGACTTCACACTCTCTCCACCGCTCAACATAACGTCCGAAACCTTCTCTCTTGTAGCCGACTTCTGTTACGGGAGCCACATCGTCCTGACACCGTTCAACATCGCTGCTCTCAGAACGGCAGCCGAGCTACTGGAAATGGCGGACAGCAATGGTGATGGCGAGGACGAGAACCTCATGCAGATAACGGAGGCATACTTCCGTCGGATTATCAACGTTAACCGAGATTACGCGTCCATTGTTTTCCGGTCGTGCCTGCCTCTGCTTCCGGAGGCGGAAAC
The DNA here is from genome assembly GCA_022457165.1 of Juglans mandshurica. Classification (NCBI taxonomy): domain Eukaryota; kingdom Viridiplantae; phylum Streptophyta; class Magnoliopsida; order Fagales; family Juglandaceae; genus Juglans; species Juglans mandshurica. Next base: position 51,671,900 of record CM039619.1, read on the forward strand.
GACGGCGTATCTGGTGAGCAGGTGTGTTGAAGCCTTGAGTAGTTCAGTAGTGGAGGGTGGTGGTGGTGACGGCGTCAATGTGGCTTGTTTCGACGACGTCATATCGATGTCACCCGAGAATTTTCTAATAGTGGCGAAGTCCATGCACCGTCGCTTAACGAGCCATGACGTGCTTTACAGGACGGTTGATCTTTACTTCAAGGTCAGGCACTGAGGCTTATCTACTTCACTCTTTTCTCTTTTCCAATTCTTACCCTTTTTGGAATAATAGCTTTTAAGCTTAATTGGCTAGCGGCCATTTAATTGGATTTAGGAAGATTTTACTTGTTTAAAATAAGAAATGAAATGCTAAAGGTTGGTGATCCCATTCAGGCTCCTTATAGCTCGAGACAGATAAAATTATATAGATAAATGTTTTAACTATATAAAAAAAAATATGTCACAAAAATAAAAACATAAATTAAGGTATTTTGATGTGATATATTAGATTATAAAAATTATTTTTATTATAAAATAGATCTAACGTATTATATGAAGTCTAGTATAAAGTCGTGTCAATTTGTAGATTTAATTTTATAAAAAATTTTGTGATTGTAGTAGCACTTGTTGACATAACATAATGATAGCATGGATATAAGGAGTAATGGGCTTGATAAAAGTTTCAAAGAGTGTTTTTGAAATTACTCTTAACACTTCGTGTCAAAGGAAATAAATATATAAACTATGTGTCATAATATTTATCTAAATCTAAGAGATTCACATGGATAATAATAAATTGTTTGATAATCCGTTTATTTTCGCAGATGAGATGAGATGAGTTGAGATTAAAGTTAAAAAGTTGAATAAAATATTATTTTTAATATTATTTTTGTTTTAGGATTTGAAAATGTTGAATTGTTTATTTTATTTTGTATTGAAAATTGTGAAAGTTGTAATGATTAGATGAGATGAAATGAGATGTTTTCTGAAAACAAACAAAGTTTAGACATGATATTTTAAGTAATCCAAATCCACATTGTACGTGCATGTGAAGACTTTAGGCCTTGTTTGAATGTTGAGATGGTCTTAACCCATTTCATCTCAACATCTAGACACCATTCAAATATAAATACTTTAAATTTTCAAATTTTTAATATTTTTATCTAATCATTACAACTTTCCTAAACTTCAAACAAAACACAAAAAACAATTTCAACTTTTTCAAATTACAAAACAAAAATAATATTCTAACAATATTTTAACTTTATAATATTTTTATTCAACTTTTTCTTTTTTATTTTCTAAAATTACATAAAACATCTTAATTAACTCAAATTATTTCCCTATTATTTATAAACTATTTTATTACTATTCATTACATATTTTTCATCTCATCTCATCTCATCTCATCATTCAAACGAGAACTAATTAGTAACCTCTTCGATCTTAGTGAATTTTACTACTGAATCAACCCTTCTAGTGATTAATTACAAAAGAATTGATCATTTATTTCGTTTGAGCGAGGTTATCTGAGTCAAATTGATGTTTGTTATACTTTTTCATAATTTGCTCTTTTACTGGGAACAAATATAGATAGAAGTCACTATTGGAAGTATCCATTTTGCACACATGATGTGGCATCATTTAGACCACACATCTCCCCAAATGAGTGTTGAGAACAATCAACTAGAAACAGCCACACAGTGAGTGCAAATTGTGCACTGCTATAGTGGCTTCTCTCTAGTATTACTCTATATATATATATATATATATCACTCACATCACTGCCATATACTCCAAAAGTACCATAAAGCCAACTATTATCTGCATGATCTCCAAGTCACTTCTGTAAATATGTACGATTTCCTACTTAAGCAATAGAGGTTTTCTCTTTTTTGGAACAATATTTTCTGTATTTTGGTAACCTTTTTGTTTAAAAGAAAAGAAAAATGCTCCTTATTCATTTTACATATACCAGGGATACAGTGGCAAGATATCGGATGACCTGAAAGCCCAAATATGCAACTCCATTGACTGTAACAAGGTCTCATCCCAACTCCTCTTAGAGGCAGTGCAAAACCCTATAATGCCACTTAGATTCATAGTCCGAGCCATGTTGATGGAGCAGCTCAACACCCGGCGCTCCATTTTGATCTCCAGTACTGCCGCGGATCACTTCCAATTACCTCGCAGGCAACGGATCAGGAGCAGCAGCAAAGTCGACGACGGCCCCACAACCCTCGGAGCGATTCTTCAGCGTGAGGCGGCGCTTCGCCAGGCAGCCCATCTTAAGGCCGCAATGGATGCCACGAGCTCTCGCATACAGAGCCTGGAGAAAGAGCTAAACGTCATGAAGAAGCTCTTGAATGAGCCTGAGATATTGCAGAGATCAAGCATTTTAAAGGGGTCAGATCGGTCTTCCAGTTTCCACTATGGTTCGGAGAATAAGATAGAAAGAGGTGAAAGAGGATCTGCTTCTTCGGCCAGCTTGCGGTACTGCCATGTGAGATCAGGAGAAAAAGCAGTAGGAGAGTCTTCATCCTGGGATAAGGGCTCTTGTAATAGTATTGGGTCGACAATGCCTCCGAAGGATATTCGGAGGAGGCTGATAAATGGATTAAAGAGTGCGTTCTGGTTATCGAAATCACCATCAACGAATGGGATTGAGAGTAGAAAATCAAGCATGGGCAGATCAATGGATCAAAAGGGGGCAGGAGATCATGAATTAGATCATGGCTAATACGTACGTAGGGATGATATCGTAAGTAGAGAGAATTGTTTTTAATTACGTACGTGCTTTCTCTCCTTCTGTTATTTTCTAGGCTGGATGTTTAATTAATTTGACACGTGTTTGTAGGACCTTATTGCACTTGTTGTCTCTGCTTTGTGTACAGAAATGGAATTGGGAAATTCTATGGTGATTTAATTTGGTTTTCTCCGTGCGAATATTAACTGATCATCATTACTTTGTTTTTTTTTTTAATTTAATTTAATAATTAGGCCAAACTACTGAAAGGTTTTAAAATTTCAGCATTTAATTAGATATGGGTTTTCTACGATTAAATAAAGAACAATTAAGCAGGTTGGGGACAATCAGAGGATGCATGGAACTATTGAATATGGGGCTACCAAACCCCTTCAGGCATCAACTATAAAACGAACAATGACCGGCCCGAGTCTTAATACCTATTATGACTAATGAGGCCGGTCGAAAGAAAGGACGAAATATATACCTTTTACGAGGGCCTCAAGGCCCAATAACAGGAACTGGCCCAAAAGCTAAAACAAATTTCTTGAAACCTAGCTAAGAAGAGGGCACGGGATTCGGGTTAAATGAAAAATGATATTTACAGTTATGAGTATATAAGTACCGTATAATTAATTTAAAAAAATTAATAAATATAAGACTCATATAAAAATAAATTAACTTTTTAATAATAAATCTTATTCTTTTTCAAAATAACTATATAATTTTTACGTACTCTACATAATATTATTTCTATTAATTATGGATATCCGGTGCCACAGACCGAAGGAAGGATCAATCCAATACAGTACTGTGCAGGACAGATATATGATCAGAAGGAAGGGAAAGAAAGAGAAGAGGAGAAAGATCGTCGGCCGACATGCATTGAGGATTTTTCTTTGGTTGCTGGGAGGGAGTAGGGAGAGACATGCATGCATGACATTTTGTCAATCAGTCATAATCACGTCGACAATGATCGATTGAGGTACCAAAGCAAATCAGACAAAATCATATTGAATGACAAAAGAATTAATTAATGAAGAAGCAGTTGTGTCTTGCTGATATGATTGGCCAGTTATATGTAGACACTAAGTCGGAGGAACTTGCAACACGTTTGTTAGTTGGGTGAGACAAGATTTTTAATAAAAAAAAAAAATATGAATTTTTACAAAAAAACTATCTAATGCATAAGAAAGGAAATTTTAAGAAATATTTTTGGATAATGATAAGTTAATAAAGTTTAATAATTACATATTTTGATAGATTAGAAAACAAATCTTTTGCTCAAAAGAAAACAAAAGATTTAATCATTCAATCTTCTATGAGGTTAATTGAGAGCACATTCAATTTTTTGTAATGCTATTGCTTGAGTTGATCAAGGTCTGTACCAAGTTGAATATATCACCTATTCTCTTTGTGAAGTCTGTGTTGCAATGTTCTCCAAATATGTTAATTTTATAAAAATTTATTGTCGGCCACTTTTGTGCATTATGCAATCCAGCACATTAACTTTGAAAGAAGAGATAACTCATTAATCATGTGATCACAATAACTTTTGTTAAATAATTGTCACTTATAAAAAATAAAAAATATATTCAATTATGAGTTAAATTTCAAAATTCTATTTATTGATCAATGATATATTAGATGAGACTCCCAAACATTTTTTCTTGTTTTCAGAAGAAGGCAAGGAAGAAGGGGGGGGGGGGGATATTCTTCTCATTTATGGTTTTGAATGGTTTTTATTTAATTGCGTGAGTTAGGGATATTCCCATAGTTTATATATTTCTCTATTGGATAGGAAATGTTATGTCAAGTTTTATAGAAAACTATCATATATTCACAAAATAAAGTTTTGAACTCATTTTTATTCATCAAACCCCAAGAAAGATCTCTCAAAAGGCTAAAAAAAAGTTTGGTATTACCAAATGCAGCCATCATTTTAAAGACACCCATATTACAATATATTCACAAACACTAGCTTAAGAAAGAAAACTCAATCACTCATAAATTAAAAATATGTCATCCAGATTAATATTAAACTCTCTTCTATTCGACCATGAAGCCAAAATTCTATCATGTACCTTTGGTGGATGGACAACCCCAATGTAATTATTTGAAAGAATCCATTGATGGTTTCCTGTAAATGCTGCTCGACCTACTATCCTGAAAAAATTAATAAAAAGTGGCACCTACGAGCTTAGTTTTAGGAAAAACACTTGAATAAAGATAGCAAGTAGGAATGAATAAAGTAAAAGAAAAATGAATTTTGCTTGTTGACATGAATCACACACAAGTGATATTATTGGACTCAAGAGGTAAATTAAATTTAGAGACAATTTGATGAACGATGCAAAAATGTGAGACCCCAAAAATTAATGTGTTTTAATTTATTTATTGGTATTTTTATTGTATATTTTATTTTATTTTATTTTTATTAATCGCTTTTTAGGTTTGGGCTTTTGTGTAATGGGTTAGGATAGAGTTTTTTTGTGTTATGATATGTTTTGGGCCAAAGGGGGTAGAGAACAAGCCCAGCCTGTGGCAAGTGAGCCCAACCCCTCTTAAACATTGTCGTTTTAGTCAAAGGGTGAAAACCCTATCTTATTTCATCTCTCATCTCCTGTGCCGCACCCTCCCAGCCTCTCTCTCCCCTTTCTTCTTATTGCTGTAGAGAACCTTGCACGCCATCCACCACCTCGTGTCGTTGCCGCTGCCGCCGCACCTCGCCTCGGCACCCCCACCCCACATCGTCCTCTTCCATCTCCCCACAGGTCTCTCTCTCTCTCTCGGGTTCACCCCCGCGGAACCCAGCAACGTCGCAACCAGCCCATGCTGACGACGTCACCAGTTTCCCTCTCTAGCCTCATCCCTTTCCCCTAGCCACCGTCCCTGCAAACATAGAACGGTTACAATCATCAACTTCTAAGAAGTGCTTACAAAAGAAGTGCTTACAAAATTTAAATGGCCCTCTTGCTCAACCAAAGGGCAGATAACATAAGAATCTGGCCAGTAGCAACTCGGCCATGGCGTGCACGGTGTGGCCCTTGGGGTTGTAAGTCAATTGCTTCGCATCTTATTCACTATTACGCGTTAACGGAAAAACTAAAGTTAACGGAAAGAGAATGACAATTAACGAAAAAATAAGAAAAAATCACTGTAGCAGTTAGATAGAGACTTATATAATAGAATATATATATTTGCCTACCAATTCTCTGTAGTAAATAAATAATGCATACATATAATATATAATTGTGTTGTGTCAGCTTGTAGTGGCAGTTCTATAGTCTGTTTATCAGATTATATACATAAAAACTGTCACCAAGCAGTTTTCCTTTGTGGGAAATGGATGGGAGCCATACTTTTGGCTCTAAATCTCTTTTTTTCTTCTTCATGTTGTAATATGTTGGTTTGAGAAAATTGTAGGGGACTCTCACCTCATTAAATCTTGTATCTTGTAATCTCTAGTTTATCTATAAAGTTTTATTTGCTAAGAAAAAAAAAAAAAAATTGTGTTGTTAGACAGCTCTCGCGCGTGCTGCATATGCTTAATTATTAATGGCAGTAATGTGGTAGCTATGGTATTGAGTGGCTACATGTATACGAGGGCCCGCAAATATAAATGTTTGGTAAACAGTTACATCACATGCACAGAATAATTCCACGTACGTAAAAGTGCATTCTGAGAAATGTTTCATTAATTAAAACTTGATTAACTATATAAGCATTACTCTTCCAAACAAATTAAACTTCGCCTACCCCTCCTCCTTAATGCCAAAATAAGGTTGGAAAAATCCAATCTCAGGCGAAATCATACTTCTGCAAATGATATGTCCAAGTCTAAACTATATATGCTTATAAATTTTAGTAATATTAATTGCGAATTGAATTGAAACCTGCATGTACGTCAATGTCATGGGGCACAGTACTCGTAAGTGGTCATGACCTCCGGCCATCCTGCATCGCTGTTGTTTTATGGTACCTACTTTGTCCACGTTTTTTGAAACATAGGCTCTTCCAAGTGAGACTAGAGCATACCTAGTACTTCAACATGAGAGAAGACTAACATAAGATAAGATTAATATAATTTTATTAAATCATAAAAAATTAATATATGTTTTTAGTTTCTGGGACCATCGCGCCTCTGTCCCTTCATAGGTCTGCCCCGTGCAAGAAACATATAATAAGCCCATCTCAATAATGATAAGTACTATTTCCTTGTAGTTAGAAGAAGTTTTATTTGGATACTAAGAATATTTTAGATAATTTATAAATAGTAATGAAATAATTTATAAATAATAATAAATAGTTTATGAAAAATAATAAATAATTTATAAATAATAATATCTACAACTTGTGTTCCTAAACAGTAATTATGATTTGTCACACAAATGCTATCATATATGTATTCGCCAGGAAATATCCCACCATATTCCTCACATCAAATCACATTGCACGCCTAACCCCTAGCTTCAACAAGCGCGTGCGTGCACGGATACCAATTTTTTTTTTTTTTGGAGTAATAATATATACAAATTTTAAATGTATAAATTTTGCGTAAGTTTTTTTATAAAAAAATAAATTATACTATAAAAAGATATAAAAAAATTCCTTTTCTTTTGGTACGAAACTTAAAATTTTACCAAAGATTTGTACATGACTTATACATAATATGAAATATGACTTATATAATTGTTTTTTCGTTTGGATAATAAGATAATATGAAATAATTTTAGATAAAATTTAAAAATTAAATAAAATATTATTATTTTAAAATTTTAAAAAATTAAATTATTTATTATATTTTATGTAAAAATTTAAAAAAATTATAATAATCAGATAAAATGAAATAAAATGAGATGAAATAAAACCCGCCTTAATATGCGTTACTCTTTTCTTTCACAATCATTCTATTCCAATTTCCATTATTTAAAGGAAAGAACACTAATGTTCCTATTGGAAGTCTCCCTCGCCGCCCACCAAATAACAGCAAGGCTTTCCACTTCCCAACCCCCCACACAAGCACACAGGCACATTTTTAAAACATACAAGTATGCCACCTTCCAATCCTCTCTATTCCGGGAGCCTCTGCTCTTCCATCGACTCCGTCTCGCTGATTTCTCTGAAACCAAGTTTCCCACCTTGCTCCCAGTCGGAACTCCTCGTGCTTGCTCGATCTGTCCTAGAATGGCCTTGAAGTTGGGGTCTGCGAGTCTCTGGGAGACTAATGCGATGGGATTGAATCATAAGGCCGATAAGAGATTAGAAGCGCTCCATGGCGTCGATGTTAGATCCAGCTTCCTTAAGCCGGTTAAAGCAACCGCTGGTTACTCTAATAATGCTGCGTCATTCATTAATGACTGTGTTGTCATTTCGGGTACTCTCTGTCTTTTCAAGTTCTTTATACGCAATAATGCAAGCTAATACCATAGATACGCGTAGCTACCCGAACTTCCTTTTCTTCTATTTCTTTTTATTTCTAAGAACAAATAGCATTTTTCAAGAACAAAAATAGATGAGTAATGTCTCCGCATATTTCAGAACACATATTTTAAAACAAGGTAAATGAAAAATTTAAAAAGTGAGGTTATTTTTACGAAATATTTCTCTTAATTTAAAATATAATTATATAAAATATCGTGAAAAGTGTTTACAGTGGTTTTGGAATGTTGGCCATAAGGCTTCTGTGGTGGAAGAGCACGATAACTTGTAAAACCGTACTAATGGAAGACTACACAGTTGTCTGAAGGATCAAATAAGATGATGATCAGAACGAGCTGTAGACTTTCCAGGGTCAAGGATTCCATGTAAGAATTTGAGGGACCTTTAGTAAAAAAATATACACATAAAATAAGCTATGCATTATTTGTTATTGTTTATATTTAGAGGTGACATATCGTGTTTTCGGATTGGTTTTGTGTCGTGTCAAATCATGAACATTCGATTATATAGGTCAATCTAAACTCAACCCATTAAGCTAAACGTGTCAAACTTTCAAATCCTAACTCAAACTATTTAGATAATAGATCGTGTCGTGTCATCTATTTTGACTTGTTTAATAATTAATTGATTAGGAATATGTTAATACGATACGACTCATTTAAACTCGTTTGTATCATGTAAATGGGTGGAACTAAAACGCATAATTCATTTGACCTGATTAACATAATTTCACATAAAAGTTAAAATCTATATTTATTAATAATCACAATATCTTAAAAAATATATATATATATATCAATATTTTTCAAATTTTAACATATAATAAAACTAATATTACAAACCATACAATAACAAATATGAACATAGGTCTAAAATTATAATCCCAACAATAAAAACATAAGCATGCTGAAAAATACCAATATTATAATTTAACAATAATAAAATTTTAATTTTTAAATAAATTCTAAACGGATCAAAATGGGTTGATTTCGTGTTAAATAGGTTGATCCGTTATTGATCCGTTTATAATCGTGTCTTAACGGGTCAACTCATTTTGACCCCAACCCATCAACATCAAACCCAAACCCGCTAATTTTATATTGTGCTTGTGTTGGGTTCATGGGTCGTGTTAGATATTACCATTTCTATTTGAGTAATGATATACACACAATACTTTTCACAACACTTTTCACGATGAGTAGTGCTATATGTACTTACAGTTTTACTTATAAGACTTATTTTGTTAGTTTTTTTTTTAAATTCAAATTTCAAATTTCATAATTTTCAACATATTAATAACTGACATGTGTATAAGTAAGTTTTTCTTAAGTACATTTAGCATTTTACTTTCACAATATATGATGTAAAATAAGGGTATTTTTGTAAAGTAGTCTTACTTTTATATGGTATTTTACAATAATATCCCCCATTTTAAAATATGATTGTGAAATATGTTGTGAAAAGTATTATATTTATCATTTTTCTTCTTCTTTATATTGATAGTCCCATTTGGATGGTGAAAGTGTTTATCTTATCTCATCTTATCATTACAATTTTGTCAAATTCTCACACAAAATATAATAACAATTCAATTTTTTCAAATCTCAAATAATAATAATATTAAAAAATAATATTTTATTTAACTTTTAATTTTCATCTCAACTCACCTTCTATGGCTGGCCATTGGACAACTCAAATTCAAACAAAAAAGTTAAAAAGGGAATATTTACCCCACTTTCCAAGCAAACGCAGCCATATCTCTTAAAATTTGAACCAGTTAAATAGTTAATTAAGAATCTTCGACTCTTCACCTTACGAAAATTTAATTTGATGTAGATTTTATTATATTCGGAGATTTAATTAATTGTATTTAATAAAAACTGCCGTCCATCTCAAACGAGTTTTAGGCAGTGGGAAGTTCAGCCAACGTCTATATTCTGCGAGTACGTTGTAATATTTATGGGGCTTTATTTGTTGGGTTTTGCTAGATACATGCCACTTCGTGCACCATATTGCGTACCGATAATTTTTTTTATTTAAAAAAAAAAAAAGAAAAAAAATTTTTTAAGAGAAGAAGAAAATCTCATATATCATAAAAATATAAAAATTATTTTCATCTTTAATTCACATCATTTCGTTAAACATATATATTATATATCAATATTGGTGCACAAACTTTCTTGCAATTAGCTTCTTTGTTTTGATTTGCGAGATTCCCACAAGGCCTTGAGCTTTGACTTTATTGTTGTTCTTCTTGTTGTCGTCTTTGCGTTTGCACAATCTAGCTTCTGATCAGAACATGGTTCCGATTCTCCGAATACATGGTTAATCATCCATTTTTTTCGTCGGATCAAGTTCTGGGTTCTGATTTGAAGTACCTCTTATGAATAGGAAAAACTTCCCACCAGATGGCAACCGTAGGGAAGTCGACGAACATCGTATGGCACAAATGTCCAGTGGAGAAATTTAATAGGCAAGAGTTACTTATGCAAAAAGGGTGTGTCATATGGATAACCGGTCTTAGTGGTTCAGGTTTGTTATTGTACTGCTCTTTTGCCTTTATGAAATATCGTTGAATAGTGTCTGTGCTGACAAGTTTTGGTGACACTTTGGAGACGTTGTTCTATGTTTGTATTCAGAAGTTGTGTCATTTACGTGTTTGTGAACTTTTTCTTTTTTAAGAAAGGATATTGCAAGTTTCTCAAGGATTTGTGTTAATTCCCCAGCAACAGAAAGCAGAATCTTGTCAAACAAAGGGTATTACAATTCCAAAAGCTTAGCCCTTTCAGCTGAATTAAGACATGGTTCCATTAACACCTCTCGTGGATTATAAAGGTGAAAACAAAATTTGGAAAATATGTAAACAATCTTTTTGGTGTACCTGGAAACTTTGATGACTTACTTTGTAGACTTTTGCTGACTCAGTTACCATGTTTGAGGTCAATCAGATAGGCCACTATGATGCAATGTGCGGTAATCAATGAAATTTAGAAGTAAAAATGTCTTGAAATGTATAGAACTCGGAATTCTTTATGGATCTTATAAGAGACGTTCCAGCATTGCTAACAACTACCTACTCCACTGTGTAATCCATTCTCTTATCTCTCATTTAAGGAAAAAGCACTTTGGCATGTACTTTGAATCGAGGCTTGCATTCGAGAGGAAAGCTGACCTACATTCTTGATGGTGACAATGTCCGGCATGGTCTAAACAATGATCTTAGTTTTAAAGCAGAAGATCGTGCAGAAAACATACGAAGGATTGGTGGGTGTTCGTCACGTTCAGTTGATTTAAGTTTGTTCTTTAGATCATGTAGCATCTTTTATAACGATTAATTGCAAACTCCAAAATTTTCATAATTTTAGGCGAGGTAGCAAAGCTATTTGCAGATGCAGGCATCATTTGCATTGCTAGTTTGATATCTCCCTTCAGGAAGGACAGAGATGACTGCCGTGCATTATTGCCAGAAGGAGATTTCATTGAGGTACGTGATTGTCACAAAGTCACTGGGGGCAGTTTGGATATGAGGGCATAGGCTTGGGAGTGTACAGGAGTTTTAAACCAAGCAGAGGTTCTTGGTCGACAGTGATGAACTATTAATGATGAGTGATGGCACTTTGTAGGTGTTTCTGGATGTGCCACTGGAAGTGTGTGAAGCAAGGGACCCAAAGGGACTGTACAAGCTTGCACGATCTGGAAAGATCAAAGGTTTCTCGTTGTAGTTTGCATATAAGAATGGCATCAGAGAGTATTGGTTGTTTCCTTGTGTTCCTCAGTTTACTGACGGGACGTGGCATCAAATTAATCAAGTTATTTCGCCCTGTCAGAAGTTCAAGTGTTAACCCTTTTTCTTCTCTGCTATGCAATCTCATAATGTTGCTGTCGTTAGTTCTAGTCTGCGAGAACATTTCTGTGCACCAAAAAGAAAAAATGAAAGCCTATTTTCTTGGTTTAGTTCTAACCTTAGCTATCATCTTGCTGTTTGAACTATTAAAGGATTTAGTATGGTTCTGCTAATTTCCTCTGTTTAATTTGAAGTGGTACTAATTTTCTTAAAGTATGTTTTGAAATATTTATTTGTGGTTCTGCAGGTTTTACAGGAATTGATGATCCGTATGAACCTCCAGTAAATTGCGAGGTGCGTATGCTCATAAAGGAAGATCTTGCATGATTGAGGTCTTGAATTTGCAAAAATATGCATATACTTTTGCACTTGACATAATGTTGAACAATTGTGGGATATATGGGGTTGTTTTTCATCAGACTCTTCGTTTCCTGGCATTTCAACTCATGCCCTGTTCGTTCAATAAAATGGAATTTCGCTCTGGATGTTATTTCTACAGATAGTATTACAGCAGAAGGGAGAGGACTGTATCTCCCCATGTGAAATGGCTGAAACAGTGATATCTTACTTAGAGGAGAGAGGCTACCTGCAGGCCTGATATCTGGGAAACGCCATTCACTTCCTGCTTGCTGATATGCTTTCCTTTTACGTGCAATGTAGTTTGCTGCAATAAAAGCGATCACCGTGATCAGGAAACAACTTGTTTCCTGTGTTTGTTGATCTGGTCTTCATTAAGGTTCCTCCAATTTTAGATAAATTAATCGATCGATTAATTAATGTCGCTACTTAATTGTGCTGTGGTACCCACTTTGTATGATATCAATTGTGCTCTGGTGTGTATGATGTATGTATCATTTGGTGACAAGGACATTATTATGCAATAACAAGTCAGCCCACCTTGCAGAAATATTTAATTATATATTGTTGGTGCTTGCTGTAGCTAAAGAAATTACCAAATGGGCTGAAAGAAAAGATGTAGGGGGAGGTTGTCTTGAGGAGTGGCGGATGATATAGCTTTCAGAAATCAAAGATAAATTATTTGGAAGAGCTAGAATTGAAAACTAAATGAAGGCCATGCAAACCATATTCGCATTCAATATCATGAACTTCATATAGCCCAGAAAATGGTACAAGAAAAATTGATGAGCAACCCAGAATTGAGGCAGATATAGATTAATAAAAGACTGAAAATCAAATAAAGGCAAGGCCCATTCTTCCTCGTTGATGTCTATCAATAGACAAAAAGCAGAAGATGAGAGCCATTGTCATGGACACCGCAGCAGATCTCACAGCCTCAAAAGTGGCAGAGAAACGCCTCTCCTGCAGACCCCAGAGAGTCCTTACAAAGACTCCCACTCCCTCCACCACCATTGCCACCACATGTGCCATCTTCCCAAAAGGAGCACTCAGCAAACACCCAAGGTTTTTGCAAAACAAACTTAATATTGAATCAGATGCTATGCCATTACTCAAAAGCTATCCTTTTCAGCAGTGATTCGTTGCAGGCCAGCTTAGTAAAAGAAGAAGGGAAGAAAAACAAAGACGGAATTGCAGGCTAAGGAGAAGGGGAAATGTGTGTGTGGGAGGGAAGTGGGGCACCCCCATCTTGCCTTCTTAAAAGAAAGTTAAGGAAAGTGAGAGTAGGGCTTTCCCACTCGAAGCTAAAGAGACGGTTGCTTCCACGTTGCTTCCCACTCCTTATCTTTCCTTGGATCAAAGCTGGCTATCTATTCAACATTTTACTTTTTGGTTGTTCCCTATTCAGTATTTTACTTTTTTTTTTTTTTTTTTTAAATTACTGGACATATCCAGCATTACTTGGAAGGGAAGAAGAGTTAGGTTTGGTGGAACGGCTAGGAAAATTGCCTTAATAGGCCAGTAATATTCAGTATCGTGTTTATTTTCCTGTTCGGAACCGAACATGTGCTTAAACGTTGTCAGTGAAACACATCTGAGAATCGCTTTGTATGTCAAGTACACTCATAAATCTCTCTCTCTCTCTCTCTCTAATGGGCACATTCACATAAATCTTGCTTTAGATGCAGACAGCATGCATGATGGAATATTGGAATAATAACAACGGTTGTTATCAATAATGGGTATATAAATTTTAGTGGGATCCGATTAGATAATGGTTGTCTTATAAAGATTTCTTTTTTATCCACTTTCTGAAGCTAATTTTTGTAGCATTGTACCTTTGAATGTACTTTGTGGGTTAAAATAAAGAAGTCGAGATGCGAATAAAACCTCAAAAGACATTGATTAGTGATAATGTTGGTTTTTACAAGCGGCAATCAACAGTGACGGCATGATCAAAGATAAGAAGCTTAACAAATCTCACAGAATTATGAGCAACATAAAATAGAGACATGCTTTTAACAAGGTTTGATGCTAAGAAGTTCTTTTGCCTTTCTTTCAATTTTCTCTGTAACCAAACAGAGCATGGACACTTCCAAAAGAAAATAGAAAAGCAACCCTTTTCCACCCACACGTACACAAAAAATAGAAAAATGAGGGGTGAAGAGTGAGAGGAAGTGGAAGTGGGTGGAGTTGCAAACAGAGAAAAGCGCTTTGGGTCTGGAATCGTAGACGATGAAGTCATCACATGGGAAGATCTGGATGCAAGGTGGAGTAGCAACAGAGGGGAGCAGCAACGGAAGGTCAACGGCGAAGGCTAACGGAGAGGAGGTATGGAGTGGGTGGATAGGATTTGATCATTTGAGGAGAAGAGACTGGAGAGCTAAAGCCTAATGGGGTGTTTTTGGTGATCGGTTTCGACCGATAAGGTGATGTTTAAACCCATATTGGAATTTAACCCGATGGAACCGACTTTGTTTGGGTGGACCATATCGGGTATTACAGACGGATCGGGCCCAAGGCCTTTTATGCACAACCCTAGTTCTTAGCCGAATGGTGCGGGTCGGGTAGGGCCAATTCCGTTTTGAATGGTTGGCAGGTCCGCCCCAATTCTATTTTCGGTGGATCGGGTTGCAGGCCTACTAAGAACAACTCCATGAACAGTTCGCAAGGTATAAACTCATTATATAATTGGAAGATTTCAATGAAAACGTGTTTCCTAAATGAGAAATTCTATTTGCAGTCCTCAAATGGGGACTGCATGTGCAAGCCCTTCATTAAATAGAAAAAAATACAATTTTGATAAGGATATTATTGTAATTTTGAAAAAAATTTATAGACAAAATTAACTAGGCTTGCAATGCAGTCCCCATTTGAGGACTGTATGTAGCATTACTCTTCCCAAATTCCCCATTATTGTAATTTGTAGATTTCTTTCAATCTTTCGCACTCTTGTTAATGATCTCAGTTTTAGCCATCCCGGTATATGTTCAAGAAGAGCAAACTCATTTCGGTTACCAAGCACAATTATGAAGTTTTTGGAACTCGAAAAGTTTGGCCTTTTATGTCTGACGAAGAATGGCAAAGGATATTTGAGAAGTGGCACACAACAGATAGGCGGTTATTATACGCGACAGTAAACAGTGATAGGATGGTCCAAGGTCGGCTTCGATAGATTGTTTCTTCCGTCGGATTTTTGAGCCAAATATAGCGCCCCAACCAAAGAAGCGCACTTTACTTGGAGAAAAAGATTTGGGATGGAAATGGAGTAACGTTTCATATATGCACCATATCAAGATAGCTAAACTACTGGCTGTAATCTAGTAGTGTTTTTCTCCTCTAAAGAAGTTTGCGACTCAACTAATGGTGGTTGTAATATTTATGAAATTTGGATTTTTCTATCGATTGAAATACAAAAAGAACTGACGCAACACAGCTAAAAGAGCAGAAGTCAAATTGCCTTTGAATATGAATCCATACTAGTTGTGTGAAGTTTCTCCTTGATTGAGTGTTCCAGCAATGGCAAAGAAAGTGTGAGAGATTACGATCATGGATATTTCTCAATCAAAAAGTTGAAACTACCGGATTAGTGCTCACAAAGACAGCAGAAGTAACAAAGCATTCTGTAGTAAACATATTTCAACCCTGAAAATTTACCCGCATCTCTCTAGCAATGGAAGGTAGCCATCTCTCACCCCTAATCCTCTTCAGTTCCGCAACTCTTTCCTCCTCTCTTTTAGCTGCTGCTTTTGCAGCTGCATCTTTAGCTTCCAGTCTAGCCAATGTTTTTTGGCATGCATCCCTTGCGGTAGCCATTATATCTTCTGCATTGACAGCAGCAGATTGGATTTGTCTTCTGAACTGTCAATTTTGGTTCAAAATAATACTGAAAATTAGATTATGAACCAATAATGATCAACAAAGAATCTATAACATAATTGAACTAACCTTCTTTGATTTCTCATCAATCTCTTTTCCAGGAAGGATTCTCGGTTTCTTTCTTGGCTGTTGAAATTCGTCTGGGAGCACACAAATAATCTTCAGTCTTTATGTTTAGAATTTCACATGAGCCATGCAGAGAAATGCATACACGCCGTGTGAAATTCTATTGAAAACTCTTCATCTAATGTACTATGCAGTATCTGGTTTGCCACATATGGCCCATTGGGTTTAAATTAAGGTACGTTTGGGTAATAACATGAGATGAGAAGTTCTCAAAAATTCCCACAGTTTCATTCCCAAACATCAATCAAACACAAAATACTTTTCAACTTCAAATCTTCAACTTTCATCTAATCATTACCTAGTTATTACAAATTTTATAAACTTCAAAACAAAACAAAAAAATCAAAACAATTTTTCAAACTTTAAAACAAAAATCATATTAAAAAATCATATTCAAACAATTTTTTAACTTCATAATATTTTTATTCAACATTTTCTCTCTCATTTCTCAAAACCCAATAAAACATCTTAGATCAAACCATTTCACTACTATTCACAGAATTTAGAGAGATTCCCAGTGTCCAAACGAGCCCTAAATATCTATCATGATTGAAATATAGATTGGGGCATCTTTTTTTTTTTTTTTGGGGGGGGGGGGGGTGTTCAGGTAGTATGGTAAGGATATATCTAGGATTTTACCGGGCTTGGGTTTTCTAAATTATATCTAGATTTTTTTTTAATGTGTTCTATATGTAACTTTTGTTATCACTATGGTGAAGATTTTCTGCATCCTGGGGATGTACGCACAATGCCGAAACACATTTAAATTCTGTGTGTACTGTTCTTGCCATACGCATAGTTTCACCAAAAGCAACCAAAGAATATGATGAGATTGACTTACCTATATAATCAAACACTATTCCACGGGGAGCATGCTTGAACAAATGAATGCCACCTTCATCAATCTCGGGATCTTTATGAGGAGCATCAATGGGGTCTCTCACCATCTCTAGTTTCTTTCCTAGCATATCATCTAAAAGCTTTTGGGCCTGTAACGAAGTTCAGTAGTTAATGTCCACACTAATAAGACAGAAACCAATCCAGATTCCAGACAGATTAAAATTATTATTATTAACAAAGATGGGGCAGGGCCCTAAGAGGCAAATACATGCTAAACCCATATTGATTCTACCTTCGTGTAGCGTTCACAACTACACCCTTATAATCGAGGAAATTTCAAGTTAATCCCGAGTCTCCAACATTTCCAAAAAAATGGTCAAGTACTCACTAGGCAAACATGAGCACATTTGTAACTGGCTATGTCCAAACCTAATTTCCGAAGAATTTGCTTATTGAATCTGTCCATTTTTTATTCAATCATCTCCCTCAGTTTGTCCATATTACCGGAAAAAAGAACATATTTAATTCTTCAGGCCAATCAACTTGTACGTAATACCTTTTCAAAAATCCCCAGGGTACATTTGCACTTCCAAGAACTAGCTACAACACGCCATCATTGGAAAAGCAAGTTCCCTGATTTATGGGAAAATGGGAGCCGAACCGCGTTATTAGAAAGACAAGCATAGTCCAATCCACCTCGGATACTTTGAACTTCCAATCGCTCAGGCTAAGGTCACAGGGGAAGCTCTCTAAGCGCCCAAATGAATAAGCCACTGTATCTTTTCGGTAGTAATTTGTAAGTAACAAGCTTGTACATGTCGAATCATTAGTTAGTCCTGAAGCACAAAATAATGCGGTACTCTACTAATCAATTTTTAATGATATGATGTAGATAAAGTGGAATTACCGTATATCCGCAGTCCAAAACTAGCTCAGCACTCAAAACTCAACTAGTTATTAATCTAACATATGCACAGAAACAACAGCTTCCAAGTAAAAAGAAAAATCTTTAAAGCTTGTACAATAGTGGGTTTTTTTGGGGCAAGGGGGGTGCCAAATCCTCACCGAGAAGATTTCGTCTACTACATAAAATCACTAAAATAAAAGGATTAAAAGAATAAAAATTTCTTTCTGAAACCACTGACCTTGATTTGGTAATACTTGAGCTGTTGTGGGTTTTGTTTGCGGTTTCCAGCATTGTCGTCGTCGTCGTCGTCACTTTGGGTATTGTTGGAGGTTGCGGAAGAGCCATTCATGAAGGAAGATAGAAAACCCGAGGATGAGGATGCGGCGATGGAATTGATTGCCGCTTTCCACTCGGAATCCCCGTCTTCCTCTCCGCTGCTGCTGTCGCTACACTCACTGCTCCGACCTCCCATTCTCCTCACTTCCTCTGCCCATAACATTGTGGCGGAGTCGGAAGCTTAGATGGAAAAGCTGTGTGGGTTATTCTGGGCCTTATAATAATGCAATAGGCCCATCTCGGTTGCTTCTATAGTTCTATCTGGGTTAAAATGAGGGTCTACTCTTTTGATCCAAACAACTCCAGGCCCATATTCATTTGAGGCCTTAAATGGGCCGACGTCGTTTCGGCGAAGGCGGTCGAAAACCAGAATTCAGAAGTAGAAGAACTGCCCCTCTCTCTCTCACGCGCGCGCGCCCACACACAGACGAACACGCAAAGAGAAGAGAACCACCGAAAGCGTTTAGTAACTGCGAGCAGTGGAAGAGAACCTTAGCTTCAGCTTCACCGGGTTGATTTTTGGAAGCCAGAGAGAGAACCTTAGCTTCAGCTTCACCGGGTTGATTTTTGGTTGAGAAAGATGGGGAAGAAGCAGCACAGCAAAGACCGTATGTTCATAACCAAAACGGAGTGGGCCACCGAATGGGGTGGCGCAAAATCCAAAGAGAATCGAACCCCCTTCAAACGCCTCCCCTTCTATTGCTGCGCGTACGCACTTACACGTACCCTCTCTTTGTCTCTCTCTGTCTGCCTGTCTGTCTGATTCTATTTCTATCTCTAATTCTGCAAAATGCTTTCAATTTGGGTGTGGCAGGCTTACATTTACGCCCTTCGAGGACCCGGTGTGCACGGCGGATGGCAGCGTCTTCGACATTATGTACGTGTATTCCTTGCTTGGTGCTTCTTTTGAAATTTCAAGTGGTATTGGGCTTGATTTTAAGAAATTTTGGTCGCAGGAATATAATTCCGTATATCCAAAAGTATGGGAAGAATCCTGTAACAGGAATTTCTCTTAAGCAAGAGGATCTCATCCCTCTAATCTTCCACAAGAATTCCGATGGTTCGTATATATTCTAAAGACACCCCTTTCTTTGCTATTTTTTATGAGCTTCAATTTGAAACGTTTATTGCATCTTTTCATAAAATTTAGTTGATTTGTCGTTTATACGGAATTGAAATGTCATGAGGTGCCTCAAAACTGGGATTTGAGTCTGTTAATCGGTAGTTACTTTTGCGCATTTGTACTTGAAACTTTTGCTTTGCATGTATGAAGGCTATTGATATAACCAATGAAGGGGGTTTGAAATGTGAGTCAATCTGTTTTATATGTTGACTAAAGTTACAGGCCTGCGACGCCATTGTGAATTTTATTTTGCTCGTTTTAACAGCTTATGCAAAACCTCATTATATAAGAGTAATACTGTATGGGTAGGTTAATAATATTTGTGAATGATTAGAAAAAAGGGAAAAAAACAAGATATATATGGACAGTAGATTTCTGGCATCTGAGCTATATATGGATACATAAGCAATTTATGGCAAAAGAAACAGGATGCTCGACCCTTGTTTTTGAACATTTGTTCTGTGTACTATTGGGCTCTATATCACTATAGCTCAGCAAGTTACCTTGACCTTGACTCAGAAGAGTAGGGAGCAACTTTGAAATGCCCAAGGGAAGGCCCAAGCTACATCTAGACCTACACTCCAAAAGGACTAGTATGTTACAATTAGTGCTCCATTGGAATCATCATACAGAGCCAGGACTTCTCCATCCCAAGCAATGTGGGATCTCATATGGCACCTACACTCACCATGGGATATCACTATCTCCACTCTTTAAATTCTCAACGTCCTCGTCGGGCTAGTCCATCATAGGTGGCACGATTCAAGTCCCACACTTTTAGTTGGGATATACCCTAATACCATTTGTAACGCCCCAATGGAGGCCCAGGCCACATCTGGGCCAATACTCCATAAGAACTAGTCAATGGTACAATTGGACTCTCAAGCAATGTGGAATTGCATACGCTACCTACACTCATCGTGGATAATGTTTTCTTTATGTATTTTGTGAATACATTTTGTTCAGTCTAGAGAATTTCTAAGCAAGTTGGTGAACATTTGTTGTTTAACTGGCTTTTACAAGCAGTCATGATCATTCATTAGCTTGATATCGGCTAACCTGAAGATCAAGTTTTTTTTTCGTCCTTATAGGAAAAAAACTTGGAGAATAGGAAGCAGTTGAAAAAATGTTAGTGGAAACCGCAAGGGTTAGTGTAGTGGTCCTGGGGCGAGCCGTAAAAACTGGATGTCTTGGGTTTGAAACACAGCATTTACACTCTTGGGGCCATCAAACTGGGAGAATTTCCATTTGAATTTACTCGCGGTGCACTTGCGGGAAACTCCTTGCCGAGGGCCTGTGCACTCCCGGGATTAGTTGAGATTGTTCTAGGCACTTAGTGCCACTAAAAAAATGTTTGTAGGACTCCTCAGAATTTGCTTTGGCTGTTTGAGAAGTCAGCTAGAGGCCTCATAAAAAAAATATGAGTGCACTAAACAAGATAAAAAGAGTTAGAAAAAAAGACTAAAGCAGACAGTTGGAAGTGTATCTAATATTTAGTTACAACCATAAAGTCATCAAAATAAAGTATTTGTGTCATGTGAAACTACTTTCTGGAACAGATATACCAGACCCTTCTTGTCGACACTAATCCAGTTTATAGATAGATTGCTAATGAAACTATCTATCTATACAATATTCATAGATATGAATCAAAATGTTATGAACCGCTTCTTCATTGTTGTGGTACACATCTTCTTCAGTTTGTCTTCCTATCTGATCCTAATATTAATCGAAAACCTTTTCACATATTTTGCAGGAGAGTATCATTGCCCTGTGTTAAACAAAGTGTTTACTGAATTTACACACATAATTGCCGTGAAGACTACTGGAAATGTGTTCTCTTATGAGGTTTGTTTTCTGCTGATAGACTGTACCAGTAGACTTCCCTCCTATGTCATCCCTAATCCCTATGTTGCATGTTATACATTGTTTACCCTTCATTTTTGTTTTGTTTACATAGGCAATTAAAGAGTTGAACATCAAGACCAAGAACTGGAAGGAGCTCCTCACCGACGAACCATTTACTAAACAAGACCTTATAACAATTCAGGTAGTAATACTTATCGAAAAACAGTTCAGATAGTAATTGATTTGAGTCACATTGTGTTCATTGCTGAAAGCTTGTTGGTGGATTCCTTATCTTTATTGGCATGCTTTACAGAATCCTAACGCACTAGACACCAAGGTTCTGCTGGATTTTGATCATATTAAAAATAGTTTGAAACTTGATGATGAAGGTAAGTTTAGCCTCCTTGTAGGGTCAGCTGTGGATTTTTTTTTTTCCTTGTTGGTTTTTTACCTTTTCATTTCTTTTTCCCAGATTTAAAGAAAATGAGCTCAGATCCAAGTTATAATATCAATGTCACTGGGGATATTAAGCAGATGCTGGAGGAGCTCGGAACTGAAAAAGGAAAGCAAACTGCACTGCATGGGGGAGGTGGCAGCAAGGCACAAATGGAAAGGGCTGCTGCACTTACTACAATTTTAGCTGCAAGATCACGCATTAAAGAAGATTCTAAATCAAATTCGAATGGAGGGGTTCAAGCTCAGGCTTACAGTATTGTAGATGCTGCTTCTGCTTCAGTACATGGAAGAAGTGCCGCTGCTGCAAAAGCTGCATCAAGTGACAAAACTGCCGCCAAGATTTCTATGCACATGGCTGGTGAGAGGGTACCTGTGAATGCAAAGATGGTTAGTTTTCTTTCATTAAAGCCTCATTAATCATACCTATAAAAAAAAGAATTAAAACCTTATTAATAAATACCAGTGAAATTTAGGAGTACCATTCCAATGATCAATTTGAAATAATATATTCTGGAAGAATGCTGTCTTTTACGTTGATAATATTTTTCTGTATATTGGTTGTCCTATCAACTCCATTGGGTATTATCCAGTTTGTTGAAGTTCTATTCTTATTTGCTCAGGCATGTTATTTGCCATGTGCTTTAGTCAATTTTGACATGAGATTTTGTTTGCCAGGTAAAGAGCCGTTTTACTACTGGTGCTGCTTCAAGATCCTTCACTTCTACCTCTTTTGACCCTGTCACTGAAAATGAATTTGAATATATCAAAGTTGAGAAAAATCCAAAGAAGAAGGGATATATACAGCTGCATACAACACATGGTGATTTGAACATTGAGCTGCACTGTGATATTACTCCCAGGGCATGTGAGAATTTTATCACTCTCTGTGAACGTGGCTATTATAATGGAGTAGCTTTCCATAGAAACATCAGGTATAGTCATAACTTGTCTAATATTAATCAATTTGTTTTGTGTCACTGATGATAGGTACATTCGCCAATTTATTGTAGGAATTTTATGATTCAAGGTGGTGATCCTACTGGTACTGGGAAAGGAGGTGAATCTATATGGGGAAAGCCTTTCAAAGATGAATTGAACTCCAAGTTGCTTCACACTGGTAGGGGCGTTGTTAGTATGGCAAACAGTGGTCCCCACACAAACGGTTCCCAGTTTTTCATCCTTTACAAGTCTGCAAATCATTTAAACTTCAAACACACGGTTTTTGGTGGGGTCGTTGGTGGCTTGACTACACTGGCAGCAATGGAAAAGGTTCCTGTTGATGACGATGACCGACCTCTGGTGGGTTATTCTCTTCTGTATGCTAATGATGTATTACAATTTTTGAAGTAATTTTTATGCTTAGTATGGTGTGGCTTGAATGTAGTTGCATGTAAAATAATTCGGTATACTGGCTTTCATGTCGTGTTGGGTTCTGTGCTGGTCCTTAAATTGTCTGTTCTTATTGAGTTTGGAAGCTGTGTGCAGAAAGCAATGATGTTGTAATCTGGCTCTTTTGCAAGTTCTACAAATGTGTAAGATCATGAAAGTGAGGGTTCAAAACTAGTTTCAGCTCACCATGAGTTGTTTTTGTAGAAAAATATACTCTGTTGGGGTGTATCCTAGTGGTCAAAGGGAGGGCTTGGGTTGAGCTGTTAACTCAGACTTCTCGGGTTTAATTCTCTTGTATTACCTGATACACAGTTATGTAGGATGGGGTTGTGTATCCCAGGTTCACTACCCCAGGGTGGGTCAGAAGGAACCTGCCTTGGTGAGATTCTACATCGTCATAAAAACAAAAATATTTAGTGCTTTCCATTTTACAAATTAGTAGCAAAACTTGTTTTGGTTGAGTCCAGTTGCGCTGATCCATAATGCTTGCTGAAACATATACCTAGGAAGATCCTGAGATTTAGCTACTTCTACTACTGCAAATACCTCATTTGTGTGTTCTCTTTATCACTTGTGCAGGAGGAGATTAAGATTACTAGTGTAACAGTATTCGTCAATCCTTATAATGAACCTGAGGAGGAAGAGGAAGAGAAGGCCAAAGACGAGAAGAATGCTGAGGATGAAGAAAATGTTAGTTTCTGGTTCCTTGAACGTCAGGCTACCAGCCTCTTTTTTCTTCTCTCTCTATCTCATATTTCTAATAATGAATTGGATATTTTCTTTTTGTTCAGGATAAAATTGGGTCATGGTTTAGCAATCCAGGCACGGGAACAACAGGTTCTGGAACTGTTGGTGGTGGTGTTGGGAGGTACCTGAAAGCAAGAAACGGTCAGGCTGAATCTGCTGCTGTTGACACTAATCCAACAGCGATACCTGTAGCAAAGAAAAGGAAATTGGGAGTCTTTGCAGGACAATTCAAAGATTTTTCTGGTTGGTAAGAATTCCCAATATGGTACCATGGGTTTTTCCTATTTTGAAAAAAGAAAAAAAAAAAACAGAAAACATGGAGCTGTTGTGTAGGCCATATTTATGACAGTTACATTCGAGATTCCAAAAACGAAAGAAGACAATTAGGCTGTAAGTAACAAGGAGATGTTTATTTTTATTTTTTTTATCAGAAACTGCTTTTTAGTTTTCATTAGTAGAAACTGCAGATTGTGGAGTCATGCTTGAATAATCAAAATGTAATGTAAAGCAATATGTGAAAAATGGTTAACATAAGCACAGGGCGAATGACAGACACATGGCATGCAATTGATGCAGTGGTAGTCTGATGGACAGGTCAGATATCTAAAAAAAAGAAAAGAATAAGAAAGGAAGGTAAAACGGTGCAAATTAAGTCCCTCCCCGCGTCACCCACAGGGAGAGGAGCTGAGTGAGGGAGGGGGACCCCTTCCCCTGCTTAAAAGTGAACTAAAGTTGGTGGAGACATTACATACTTTTTTGCATTGCTGGAGTCACACTTTTGCAGTCTTGAGTTATTGTTATCAATTTCTATTTTTGTTCAATCATTATGCATAGTTGAATTTTATACGATCCAATCCAATTCTGTAGCTCTCTGTTTTTTCTTTTCTTTTCTTTTCTTTTACCCAAAAAATTAGATAGATTCGTTTGTTTTTACAGACGAGATGAGATGAGTTGAAATGTTCTTTCTCATTTTAAATTTTATTATTTTCAATCATTCCTATTATTAATATGACATATTTTGATATTTAAATGTATAGTTAACAAATACTATTATTTAAAAATTTATCACATCAGTAATTATAATTAAGATAATTATTATATATAAGATAAAAAAGCAGCATTTTTCTTGTTCTATTGAAAAGAAAACCAACACCGAGACCAACTCACGGTCTCCTTCGTTAAATATTAACAGACCAGTACTAGTACTTCATACGGATACCCACACAAATCTGTTCCGTCTAGAACTTCACAGCCATTTAGCTGGGTTTGGATAGTGAAAAGTATTGAGAATGTTTGTGAATAGTAGTGAAAAAGTAATGAAAAAACAATAATAGAATATTGAATAATAGTAAAAAATAGATAAAAATTAATGAATATTAAAAAAATAAGTAAAAAGTAATAATAAAATAAAGAATAATAGTGAGAGTACTTGAGGTATTCTCGGTAGTCAAACTAGTTAGTCAATAAACTCTTTATCATTTCCACATTGCACATGTAGGGCCTCCTAATAATTGACAGATAAAACGGAACAATAACGATATCAAAATTTTAACCACAAAGTCGTCTTTTCATGAATGAATGGTCTAATATTTAACCGGCAAACGCGTGGACAGGTTCTACTAAACTTATAAGTTCTGATACCATCAATATTTATTCATGAGAAATTCTATTTGCAGTCCTCAAGTGGGGACTGCATGTGCAGATACATTATTAAATGAGAGAAAACATCATTTTAGGAAGGATAATTTTGTAATTTTAAAAAATTTTAAAGTTAAAATAGCTTAGGCTTGCGTTGCAGTCCCCATTTGGAGACTGCACCTAGCATTGCTCTGTATTCATATATATATATATATATAGTCATGAATTATGCAAGTACTACACACTATTTTTGAAAAAGAGTGAGATTTTCTATATTTACTTACTTTTTTTTTTCAAAAGAAGCGTAATATTTATGCATTCTATAACTGTAAATATTTACAGTTATATATAGAAATTAATGATATTTACAATTATATATATATTTGTATATGCTTTCTTCCTGGCTAATAATGAAGTAGATATTAACAAATTAATATAGATGTTAGAATATTACATACTCATGATAGAATACATTCATAATATTTTAATTTATGTATAGTAATATGACTTATTCTCTACCATATATTAATTTATTGTGTAAATTAATTAGTATCAATTAGCTAGTATCATTGATTTATTGATTTTTTTAGCCTCATTTATCTATAAATAGAGATAGATGTTACCATATATTTAATGTACAATTAAGAATAATAAAGATGCAGCTCTCAATTTCTCTCTCACTCCTCCTGTGATTCTCCGTCGATCTCTTTTTCTATTTTATTATATTTTTTAACAATTGCATATATATATATATATATATATATATATATATATATATATATATATCTGGTTGACTGAACCCTCAATCAATTCTCGAATCTCAATATTCCTGTTTCATTCACAAAGCAAACAATAGTTTATTATTACTGAGTAGTATGTATATATATATATATATATATATATATATATATATATATATATATATATTGAACTAAACTGATTTTAATTGGTCTAGCTATATAGTTCTTAATTACATATAAAGAATTATAACTTTGTTATGTTGCCATCCACATCCCATAATATTCCAAAAACAAAGTTATATATAATTTAATTTAATTTGGTATATATAGCAATATATAATAATAATTCACTACTTGCGATTAAACTAAACCCATTATACTTATACTTGGTCTTGAAACTTTGTTAAGTCTCCATCGGCATCTCATTCCTAATAAACATGATAGTTACGTACTGTTTATTATTATATTATATTGGATTAGTAATATTGGCGTACGTAGTCTGTCATCTTAATATTATATATAATATATATATATATATTGAGTCAAATAAATTAATAAATAATTAGCTAGTGTAAATATCATATGCATTATATAATTAGAATTAATTTGTTATGTTCATAATTTTTGTCGGCAGATTAAAGAATTAGCTACCCTTTTTATTTAGTCTTGGATTGGAAGTAGTAGTTCTCTAGCTAGCTAGCTATCCAAATTTTTTTATATTGGGAATTATAAATACCTAATTATTCTAATTAAATTGGAACGTACTAATTCAGGTCTTATGAATTCTTTAAATATATATATATATATATATATATATATATATATATATATATATATATTCTTCCTTGCTTACCAAAATAAGAAAATAGGAATAAAATACCTAAAGCAATTAATCGACCCACCACCCTGCACGAACCAATATAGCTAATAATTAATTAATGGAGGAATATCTGTTAAATTAATACACACTAAATTTGTATTGGGGCTAGATGATCAGACTATATATATATATATATATATATATATATATATATATATATATTCATCATGTTATACTAATCGGCCTGATCAAAACGAGATGCATGCAGGTCGTAGCAGTGGGCCTCAGAAAGCCATAAAACATCCTTAATTTAGTCTTCCTTGAATGTATTTGTCTTATTTGTTTCATTTAAACAATTAAATAGCATCACAAAAAAAAAAAAGAGAGTTTTATAATGAATTAATCTGATGGATCATGTATATATATATATATATATATATGATGATAACGAAACTTGATATAATTTTGGCATGCAGTGGGGATTCCACTGGGCAGTAATTCTTCTGATCATCATAATTCTTGGGAGTTGATTGATCACCAAACTGCCCTTCACAGAGCAATGCACGACTGTTGGGTGCTATCTCTTGGATATATTGGAAGACGATCGAGCATTAATACTCCGTTCTAGCTAGCTAGCTAGCAGCTTCTGTCTGCATTTGCAATGATGGCTTCCGAGAAACAACACTACATGGAACCAACTTCTCAGAAGGGGACAAAGAGCACACAAACATGCAGCATGGAATTTCCTAATGATTGATAGAAGAAAAACCAAGGACTATATATCAAGAAATCTAAAAGATTAAATTGTAGCAAACTGATTTGTTGCATATCGGCCAACGAATTGACAAGAAAAAGTAATAATAATAATAATAATAATAATAATAATAATAATAATAATAATAGTAATACAGAGCTAGCTAGCTATGTACGTACGTATATATGCTCGCTATGTTAATAACTTAATTCTAATACGCATGCTTTGATCAGTACTCGGACAAACCCAAAACCATCCCACCAACTAAACGGCCAGTTGCAATGATTGATTTCCTTTAATTTGAACAAGCTGCTCATAATCCCAAGCTGGTAAGATTTAGATTTGCTAGCTTTATAAGGAATAAAGACTGAGCTTGATCTAGCTGATGATCATGATCATGAAGCCGAGCTTGAAGCAAAATCATACCAGTGAACTAACTTGCATGGTAGAAGATACATGATCAGATTTTGGCCAGGGCAGCTGTGACATGCAGAAGGGACCCGCGGAGAGCTATGCATGGTTGGGCTAGCTATGTAGAGGAAAGGCCTAAACAATCGGTCATGGTGTTGGGAAAGAGATTACAGTGTGTTTATAAACAATCATATTGAAGTGGGGAAAAAGGTAAAAGGCATGCCCTAGATTTTGCGGAAAGCACATTTTGGTATTTGAATACAGAATTATTATATGACATTTTCATGTATGGGTATATTAGTAGTATAAAAAAAGGGAAAAGTATGGGAGAATTTTGGCAGAGTTTGGAGAGGGATTAGGGGGCAAGGAATGTGAGTGGGTTGTGGTTGAGGTGATGGTGGGTTTGATGATGATGATGCACGCCGGCAGCTTTACTACTCATGTCTATCTCTCTCTCTCTCTCCCAAAACCCAGTTGGCACGCCTGCTTCCACTCATCAAAAACTACTCTCTCTCTCTCTCTCTGTGCCAAAGAATGAAAAGCTAATCCACTAACCCATTTGGTGATCTCGACCTTGATAACTTTTTCATACTTTTTTCTATCCTTTGTCAGACAATTCTAATTCTATAACATCCAGCCAGTCCATGCCACTTTCCAAGTTTTAACAGATTAAAGCGCCCCTATTGCACTCGATCCCCCTCTCCTAGAATTTTTCTAAATATTACCCATAAAGAATAACCTAAGCTAGAAAAGAAACCAACCCCACCCTCTCATTCCTCATCGATTACACCAAAAGATCTAAAGCAAAATCCAACCCACTTAGATTACCCCGTAATTATGTTTTGAAGTTAAACCTGGCTAAATTCCAACTTCAAGAACCCTCCTTTAATCTCTCTCTCTCTCTCTCTCAATTACCACATCTAGCTAGCTGTTAAAAACTCAAAACTCTCCCATATATCTCCAGCTTCCACCCAAAAGACCAAACAGATCACTTACAGTTTATTGATGTGGGTCTCTTCTGTGGGTTGGTTAAATGGATACCTTGTTTAGGCTAGTCAATCTTCAATCTGATCAATCTTACAACTCTAGTAGAACGTCAAGCAGCTCTCGATCCTCCAGACAAAACCATCACTACCAGCAAGAAGACGAAGAATGCTTCAACCTTTTCATGGATGAAGAAGACTTCTCCTCTTCTTCTTCTAAGCACTACTATCCCTATCAACCCCACCCTAATTCCTCCACCACCACTCCCCCTACTCCCACCCCCACTACCACCACCACAAACATAAGCACCCCCACCGAATTTTCCTTCTCACCCGCCCGTGATTTTAACTTCGAATTCTCTGGAAAGTGGGCACGCGAAATACTCCTCGAAACCGCACGAGCCATCGCGGAGAAGAACAGCACCCGTGTCCAGCAACTCATGTGGATGCTCAACGAGCTCAGCTCACCTTATGGTGATACCGACCAAAAGCTCGCTGCCCATTTTCTCCAAGCCTTGTTTAGCCGCATGACGGACTCCGGTGACCGATGTTACCGCACTCTAGCTTCCGCATCAGAGAAAACTTGCTCCTTCGAGTCAACCAGAAAAATGGTCTTGAAATTTCAAGAGGTGAGCCCCTGGACTACGTTCGGACATGTTGCGTGTAATGGTGCAATCATGGAAGCCTTTGAAGGGGAGCCAAAGTTACATATAGTTGATTTCAGCAACACATACTGTACGCAGTGGCCTACTTTGCTTGAAGCCCTAGCAACCCGCAGTGATGAAACTCCACATCTCCGGCTCACCACCGTGGTTGCCACCAAATCCAGTGGTAGTACTGGAGGTGTGGCCGCAGTGCAGAAGGTAATGAAAGAGATCGGTAGCAGAATGGAAAAGTTTGCTAGGCTTATGGGTGTGCCTTTCAAATTCAATGTCATCCATCATGGTGGTGATCTTTCAGACTTAAACATAGAGAAGTTAGACCTCAAAGACGACGAAGCCCTAGCTATCAACTGTGTCGGCACCTTACATTCAATCACGCCCGTCGGTAACCGCCGAGATTATCTGATATCGGCTTTCCGAAGATTGCAGCCGAGGATAGTCACCGTGGTTGAAGAAGAAGCTGATCTTGACGTTGGGGTTGATGGGCTCGAGTTTGTGAAAGGCTTTGAAGAATGCTTGAGATGGTTTAGGGTTTACTTTGAGGCTTTGGACGAGAGCTTTCCGCGGACCAGCAACGAGCGCTTGATGCTCGAGCGCGAGGCTGGGCGCGCCATCGTTGACCTGGTGGCGTGTCCACCTTCCGAATCGGTAGAGCGGCGCGAGTCAGCGGTGTGCTGGTCTCGGCGCTTGCATGCGTGTGGGTTCAACCCGGTTTCGTACAGTGACGAGGTGTGTGATGATGTACGCGCCTTGTTGAGGAGGTACAAGGAGGGTTGGTCGATGACACAGTGCTCGGATGTTGCCGGAATATTCTTGTCGTGGAAGGATCAACCTGTGGTGTGGGCCAGTTCATGGAGGCCTTAACAATGGCGGGACGGAGTTTCGCACGCTTGGGATTGATCCACACGTGTAAGTTTTATTTATTTCGTTTTTTTTTTTTTTTTTTTTGGGCGTGCATGGGGTGGAGTTTAATTATTGTGGGTGTGTGGGGTTGGAAGAAATTAAGGAAAAAAGAGAAGGGATTTTCTTGATTTGAATATAAATGAAGTAAATTTATTTTCATATTAATTAGTACTGATCATCAATATCATGTTTTGACCAGCAGTAGTACTAGCTAGATTGTGATGTTCTGTAGGTACTTTGATTCTGGCTTTGCCTTTGATTATGATTTCTCTGGAATTTTGTAGAGTTTTCTTTCTTCTTTTTCTTTTTGTGGGAAGAAAAAGCGTTTTATCTTAAAAGTCCACGCTTAGATTGATTGAACTGGTCATCAAACTATATATTTAATTATATGATCAAGTGTATATATATATATATATATAAACCACGAAAATATTTTATAAAAATAAATTTACAAGCAATCGTAACTTCGTGTAATACGTTTTTACTAGAGATGGCATGCACAATACTTGTCTCCATCATTAGCCTACAATCAACGAACTGAATTAAGAACCCCAGTTTAATCACTTAATTAAAGCATTTTGTTTATCTTAATTGAGATGGTCCTTGCATGCATGCCATGATAAACTCAAAAAATACAAACACGGGTCCAAAACTGCAATGGGGGTTGGTATTTGGTGTATTAGGTTGATGATCATACCAGCTCGATCAACGAATTATTAAGAGCTAATTAAAAAAAGGATTTTTTAAGTTTCAACTCCTTAAACTAATAATTAGACAAGTAAAAGGTTGTTATCTAATCTGGGACATGGAATCTTAGGACGGCCATGGAGTTGGGCTGTGTTCGGAGAATCTCATAAAAAAGCTGTTTGGTCAATAGTGGCACAAGATCGAGGGAGCTGGGTTTTAGTGGCAAACACACAGTACTAGCAGTACTACTGTTGATATGGTCTGTCTGTCAAGCTTCTCCATTTTTTTTTTAAGCCCTATCATCTTTCAATGGAAGAAAGTTAAGCTTTAAGACCCTATCCATGGCCCCCACCATGCACCAGTACCAGAGAAGCTCTTTCATGGTGGTCTACTAACGTAAAAGAATTGGCCAGTACGTTTTTGGCCCACGTAAGCAGGCCGGAGAAAAAGAAAAGGTTTATAAAAGAAGAGACACAATGAGAAGAGAGAGAGAGAGAGTGGGAACTTCTTTTCAGGGTTTGAACATGTAAAAATCGTTTTGACGAGACTTGCCCCCCCTCCAGTACTACGTTAACATTGATTACCTCTTTCCACACCTCTATCTTTTCATCTTATTTATTTTATGGTTGTTTTCACGTGGGTTAAGGTAAAGGGGACCTGTCTATTGGGCCTTTTTAACTTCATTTGCTTTCAGCTTTGATTTTCCTTTTATCAAATTGATCACAGACAGGACCCAGCTAGCTGTTTGTTTCCCTTTTAAAAGTTTAATGGCATGGGACCATGCAGCTGGTGATCGTTCTAGCTAGCGGAAACCGCGTACGCCCACACGTTGAAATTAACATTATTAATAATATTATATGGTTTCGGGGGCCGACTCTAAAATTAAAGTATTTATGATAAAAATGAGTATTTAAAATAAGAATATCTATATCTATATAAATATAATATATATATATAATAAGGGTAATGATAGAGTTACTATCTTCTTACTATTCATTTACTATTCTTTTTGTATTTTATTTTTTTAATATTTTTTTAATTTTTTATTAATGATTAAAAATGTTAAAAAAATACTTAAAAAATGATAAAAAAATTTTAAAAAAAAATCAAATATACTATAAATAATAAATAAATAGTAAGAAGATAGTCACTCTATCACTATCCTCTATATATATATATATATATATATATATATATAAATGGTCCACGGTGACGGTTGGCATATAAAGCAAATTGCCTTTCCTGATGATCATCAGCAATGATTTTATTTTGCCATTTAATAATATATATGGTTATAATTAATTAATGACTGCAAATTTCTGCTCAACATGACAAAAAAGATACCTAGAGACTTCCCAAATACATGCATAATCCATGCTTTGACGGGGCCCAATATGATTTGGGAAATTCGGTAACTACTGGCTGTACACGACATTGACCAAAAATTTTGACTTTTCATTTGGAAATGGGAGGTTATGACAAACATATTTGAATGAGTTTTGTTATATACAAGTAAGTTTGTGTACTAATCTGCGTATTAATATTTTTATTTTCATATTCTAAATTTAAATTAATATTGTTTTCAATAAAATCTACTTTCTGACCAATCATATTGAATGAGTGTGCGTATTAATGCACAAAATCGCTTACAACTAAATTTTTTCTTATTTTGGATATGTACAAGTCCACTACATACTCTATTTAGCCGCTTAGAATTGAATAGAATAGAGACTCATGATCATTTACAAGTGAAGCCATGATCCAAATAAAAGATTGAGATAGTACTAATACTTGGTTATCTTTTACTAAAAGAAAGACGCGCGCATACGAAAGAAACATTGATAAGTAGCAGCGCTAGCTACAAAGAGATTATATATGAAAATGTGTGATAGCTAAGGCATACAGATAACATCGAATATATCAACTACGATGATTGCATCCCTTGCACCTCAAGGCCTGAAATTATAAAATCAAACTCCATTTGAACATATATAAGACTATGAACTGAAAATTGAATGACTTACACTTTTTTTGTGAGAATGGTAGGTGGGCCCATCTTTATATTCTCCGTACCAAGAGTATGCATGTTCTTGATCTTTGATCATATAGAACACCTCCTCCATGGGCTTGAATAGGATTTCCATCAGGGTCCAACCAGATTATCCCTGGATAATTGTAATAGCTATCATTCCCCCCACATCCTTCATTGGATCTATAGTACTAGCTTTCCAATCATGAAAAAATATACTTCTAAGCTGTGAATTCTCATCGAGAAATTCAACAATTATTGTGGCTGTCCGCTTCGGTCTTCTTTTTGCCGTACGTGGAGATCTCTTTCCCTGGGTGGGGGGATCTGAATATTTTGTTCTTCCACCTCTACAAGTGCACGGAATTGTGGGTGCTGTTCTTTGTATAAGGGGATTTCTCCCTCACTTCATAAGCCCATTGGGCGCTCAGCCGAGAGGTAACGGGTTTCGCCTTGATGTCTGGCCCTAAGGTCCAAATTTGCCCATAAAGTAAGACATCTACAAGAAAAGGTAAATAATGATGGCTGATGGGACGGACAAACCTGATGCCGCTCAGTCGCACCTCGCTCATAGGGATTCCTATAGGGCAAAGTGGGAAAGACAGAGGACCTTTGATCTTCTGATAAGGGAACATCGATGGACTACCAAAGACACCAGCAAAGTAAAATAAATCAGGGAGTCACGTTGTATTAACGGTACCACTACCCGAGCTACACGCCACAAATGACAATTGACGTTGTCGTAAAGGCACGCCTCATTTGAGGATTATGACAAAATAAATAGTAAAAAGAACATGGGCTCCATAGGAGAAGACACGATTTGTCTCCCTCCTGTCTCCCAGTATAAATAGCAGTTTCTAAGTACAAAAAAGTTTTCGGATCTCTAGATTCTCATTATTTACAAACTTCCAAAAAACTCTACTAATTTTAGTATTGGAGACTCCCCGACCCCAAGACCACCCTCTCCAAGTTTCTTTTTTCTCTATTTTTGTAGGCCCAGTTCTGAAGACTTGAGTTGCTAGAACCTGACTCAAAGGCGTACGAAACACGACGTTAATACTTTGATTTCTCATTGGTGGCACTGTGGAGGAGGAGGGGAGAGGAGGGTTGTGGCGCTGCGTGGAGAGAGGAGAGAATTTTGAAAGAAAAATAAGAGGGAAGAAGAAGAACGGGGGAGGGGTTTTTTTTTTTTTTTAATTTATTTATATAAACGTTAGAATCAAAATGACGCCGTTTCATTCGTTTAAGTAAAACTACGTCGTTTTCTATACGTATAATATATATATATATATATATATATATATATATAATAGGCCAATCTAGTAGTTTGAACTAAGTTCAAATCGAAGCCAAACTGGCCAATGTTAATTTTCTTATTTTGTTGTCGCCATCTGACCGGTTTCTTGCTAGTTTCAACCGATTTCGAACTCTAGCAGCCGGTTTGCATTAGTGACGGCCGGTGTGGTCGGTTTTTATACAACCCTAACTACAACAAACCTTTTGCATCCAAGTATTTTTGCAGGGATATATATAATTTTCATTGCAGAAAGCCAATTTTAACTATTTGCGAGGCACTATACGATTTAAAAAATGATAGGCCTACTACATATTAACAATTTGTTTTTAACATCTATGAATTAAAATAATATATTTTTAAAAATTTGCAGAAATAATAATTATCGGAAAAACAAATGCATGTATTAGTGTTTTAGAATTTTTGGGTCATTTTGTCCCTAAACACAGGTCTGATTTGCGATAATTAATTAAGCATCTGATTCTGGTGGGTCAAAACCCTTGTTTTGGTCGGTCGGGGATTAATGCTGCTTTTATAATGCTTCTCTAAGTTTGGAATAATTAAGCAATTAGGTATAGGCGGTAGAATATTTATTTATTTATTGAGACAGCCGCTCATTTCTTTTTGTAGATGAGATGAGATAAAAGTTGAAAGTTGAATGAAATATTATTAGAATATATTTTTTTAATATTATTTTTGTTTTAAAATTTGAAAAAGTTAAATTGTTAATTTTATTTTGTATAGAAATTTAGAAAATTTATAATAATTAGATGAAATGAGATGAAAATAATTGTGAATACATTATATATATATATATATATATATATATATATATCTTCCACAGCGTGCCCATGCCAATTGAACATGACATATATCTAATTATACGTACGTCTTGTACAATACGTACGTACAATTAAAAGAAAACGTCTTTGTAATTACAGGCTAGCACATACTGGTTTTGTGAAAATGAAATCGTTAAAGCACAAAATTGATTCATGTAGTTTTTCTTAAAGTTAAATTAATGTTTCATTCATACGCTTTTTAATTGAACTTTTTTGTTCTATTTAGTTTTGAGTTTAATCAAATCGGTCCTTAATTAAATGGAAAAACCTTGAGGCCCGTCGAGTGTGAAATTAATTTTCACACACGGCCAATCATGAAGTGCCATGTAGGCATTCCAAGGAAATGTAAACCGGATCAGCATATAGTGAATTGACTCTCTCTCTCTCCTTTTTGGAATGCTTACGTGGCACTTCATGATTGGTCGGTGTGAAAATTAGTTTCACACCCAACCGATCTAATTAATTCTAGAGAAAATATATTTATAACCGTGAATTGTGTAAACGCCGCGTAATTGTTTTGAAAAAAATAAATAAAACATGGGACCCACATGAAAAAAATTAATTTTTTAATAGTGGGTCCCACTCTTTTTCAAAACGATTACGCGGCGGTTACGCACTTCACGATTGTATGTAGAATTACTCTTAATTCTATCATCATTTTCTAAGGTTATAAATTACACAGAAGGATGAAGGAATTATATAAGGACTGATTGGAATAATTAGTTTAAAACCATATATATATATATATATATAGAGAGAGAGAGAGAGAGAGAGAGAGAGAGATCAGTAATTTCATGATTTCTGTAAGTAATTACAATTTTGGGGGTAATTAAGCATTTATCTTTGCTAAATATGTGCTTCATCCTATTATATATATATTAAATAATCACCTCAATAATCCTTACTAAAAAAAATTGTGTAAATTGATCACTATCCTTCCTTTATTAATCTGCGTCTTGCGACGACCATGGCCGAGAGTACATTACGAATTATTTCTAAAAATTTAGAAGTGAAAAGGCAAAAAAAAAAAAAAAAAAAAAAAAAAAAAATAGAGGAAAGGTGTATCAACTATCATGTACATGTATTACCACACCCTCAAATTTTGCTCTAAACCTATTTGATCTGTACATTGTGTTGTAATCAATGCTAATTTAATCCCTCTGGTCTTGCATTTTGTTGCAATTCATCTTCTAATTAATTAATTAATTAATTCTATCTAGGAATAATATTGGGGGTGATGGAACATACAGAGAAACTTCTTCCTCTGTCTTGATATGCTTTTGCCACCCAAATTAATACTACAAGCACCATGACAATGGAAAGCGCAAGCATTGATGACCATAAAAATCTGATCGAAACCTTAAACGGCCGGCATTGATGTGAAACAACCTCAGAAAGTCTGTTCTTCACAAAGCTGCATTCTGTCAAGCTCTGCAAATCTGAATGTACATCGATCACGTATTGGACGGAACGACTATAAGCCGAGACCATGTTGTAAGAAGCCTCGGGAAGAAATCTTCCATCGCTTTCACATTCTCCGCTGGAGTACTTGTTCTGGTAACATGTGAATCTAGCAAGAACCTACAGTACGTACATGATTTTGCAGCCAAAAGTATAAGTTTTGATATTAATTACTCCAACTTATGGAAAGCTTCAATCGGTCTAATGCTTACTGCACAGTTCAGAAAGCAAAAACCCCATAATAAAACAAAAAAATTAAACACATACATGAGTTTGTTTTGGGTACGTGTATATATATATATAGCTTACATTTGGTAAGTCAGCAACTGGAATTGCATCTTTTGGGCAGCTTTCAGGCATGTAGCTGTAGCTAGGTGCTCCCGAGAAGGGTTCACAAATCTTTCTAACTCCGAAGAAACCTTCGCTTTGTTCATCTGATCCAAGAGACTTGTAATAGTCTGTTATTTTTGAATTCAACTGCAACACATGATATACAAATATTAATTGTGTTATACAAAACAATTTCACTACTCTGTGTACGTATCTGCAAAAATAAGCAGGTTTAATTGTACCTGAGCTATATGGGTATGGATGGTGTAGCCAATGTCAACCATTATCCTTTTCGAGGATGAAGGATTCATGCATGGTAATATTGAGCTCAGACTATTATTATGTGGGTTTTCTTCAAAATCTGCAAAAGCTGAACATGTATCTTCTGCAAAGCTGCATTGCAACATGCATTTGATCAATGAATTAACACCGTGAATGAGAGACTAGTGCATGCATGTTGAAGACAATGGATTGGAAGTTAGTGATCTCCATAACAATATAATTAAGTTTTACTCACGTGTAAAGGAAGAAATCAATGCCAGTCAAAAACCAGCAAATAGTTGCTAAGATCCAGCAGCAAAAAATTATGCTGAAATGAAAGCAGATCAACATGTACGTGAGTGAAAGAATATTGACCTTTAACCAAATTGAATTAATTTAGATCGATCAATAAATTTACTCACAAAATAATCCCGTGATGCCAATGCAACAAGAGCAGAACTGAGCCAAAGCAGCAATCCATTAGTCTAACCATTTAGCTTTCGTTACATCCTTGTTAGAATCAACCAGATATTAAAGAACGTACGCAAAGCACAAAAGGAAAAAGGTACGTATTCCATGCATAGTGCCTAATTTCATGCTTCATGGTAAAGAAAACATACCCAGTGCAGCAACCAGCATCACCAAGTTGATAGTTACAATCACAAGATGAGCTATGTACCTACATGGAATGATCAGAAAAAATGACATTAATTTCTTGATCATCAAGCATGAGAAGATGTAAAGAATATATAGATGCTTACGAAGTATAGATTGCCTGATCAATTGAATGCCCACTCTTATCAACGAAATTGTGGATGACATGTGATTCTCTTCCAAGTCGATGGGTGGTGATCTTCAACGTCCGAGATGTGATTGGATCGTAGGGAAGTAAAAGGGACTGCATTTCTGTCATTGCATTCATTACTTTCTGGATGCTTTGACGGGCATCTCCTCCCATTTTCAGAATAGTTCCTTTCATTTTCTCCGTTCTCCATAAGGTGCTCTGATTTGCTGCCAGGACAAAACTGGATGCAACTCTTGAAATCCAGGAAGATGCAACGTCTCGCCCAATCAGACCAAACAAATATAGGACCAACAAGAAAAGAGCAAAGAGATATGCATGCAGCGTGCAAATTAATATGGATCGCTTTTAATTAGGCACTTACATGGCGAGAAAGGTGAAGAGCAGGACCAGCAGGAACATCAGGATATAATTATGATCACGATCTAAATATTGCTTTATAAATGGCCATGAGCTACCGCTTGGATTCTTCACTGTCAAGAAGATACCAAATCCCAGCCCACATAGCAACCAAACTCCCGCAATGGCATACGCATGGACTCCTGTAAATGCCGCAGACTGAAAAAAATGAGAAAAACAAAACGCAAAAATCAATCCGGTTTTCACAAATGACATCTTGCAGGTTGCATTGGCTCCTATCCCAAGAAACTCATTGACATGATGCAGTATCTATCTGGGAGAAATGGGACCATAGTTGAAATTACACCAGTGTGGGTCCTATCCGATAAAAGAAATAGACATGTGCATGCAAAAGATATTTGCAACGAAGATGTTATATGAACTTACCACCCAGTAATGTCTGTTTCGAACATCGTAACCCCCATTGTAGTAATTGAAGTGGGTTAAAGGATCGGTCCTCTTGAAGTAATTGGGTTCCTGATGATCAGCAGGCGAACCGGACGCTATCCATTTTGGTGAAAACACTGACGTGGAAACCAAGAAGAAAACCAAAGGACGAAGAACCCCATTGGAGTTGGACATGGAATGCATAATATGCAGAAACTCTAGAGTTTGCAGATTTTCCTGTCAAAGTGAAAAGAGCGTTCGATGTTGCCCAAAAATCTTTTAATTAACTTGGGGGAGAGAGAGAGAGAGAGGTAAAGAGGGTAGAGAGGGAGGTTCGGGTTCTTAGTCTTGACTTGGTGAGTACGGTAAGAATAGCTTGTGGCCATGGTTTTCTAAGATTTGTGTTACGTTGAAGAAAGGAAAAATGAATTAGAGAATGAGGTAACGAATCATTGGGCGAAGTTTCTGGTTTCCCAATTCGATGAGTTAATGACTTGACTACAGCTTTGTTTTTGCAATAGTACTTATAGCTGGCCGGACGACCAAAATCAAATGGCTTTATCTTTGCTAATTTGTACGTGCAAGTGCAATATTTTACGGTGTAATTTAATTCTCTGGCTCATGATTCAATGTCTGGTGTTCGAAATATGGGGTTTTCATAATGGACGTTTCTACGTCCATACCGAAATTTTCTACCGAACAGTTCAACACTTTTTTTATTATTATTTTAACTTTTTCTTTCACCATTTTTTTAAAGTATTTAGATATTTTTAAAAATAAAAAAAATTACATATTCATTTAAAAGTATTTACTTAATGTAAAAAAAAATTAAAAAAATTTTCGGTAAAAGATTTCGGTAATCTTATGTGAGAATAGTGTTTTCCTTTAATAATTTAGTGATCATGATGTTTGTAAAATTAATGATTACATTGATAAAATGAATGACCAAATCAACTTTTATATATATATATATATATATATATATATATATTTACTAGGGAATAGCCTCAGGTGCGTTACTTCGAGGTGCATCTGACATAATGATTTAAATAAAAATAATAAAAAAAGTCAGTAACTTATTTATCTGTGAAAATAAAATACAAGGTTATAAAAAGACAAAAAATAAAGATTAAAAAAAAATCTAAACTTCAACAAAATATGAACATTAGTCTGCATCCATATTGGATTATCTATTTACTCTTTATATAATAATAAAATATTATTAATTTTTTATTTAAAAAAATATAAACAAAAATAAAGGAAAATGGGTAAATTGTCAGAACAAAAAGGACATGAAAAATATACGTCAATTCATGTGCGCCACGGGGCTATTAATTAAGGACCTTTTGGTAAAAGTACATGATCCTTCATTAAATTCTACAAGGGAGCTACACGTCAAATGGTCAAGAGTCTTAAGAATTTTTTGATAAAACATGATATTTTATTAAATTGTACAAGGGAGCTAGCTACATGTTAAATGGTCAAGAGTTTTAAGGGTCTTTTGGTAAAACAAGACTTGACGGACTTAAGGGAAAAATAAAAAAAGTTAATGGAAAAATAACAAAATTACTATTTACAATTAGATGTCACTTATTATAATAGAGTAGATATTTCATTAAATGGTCTTATTTCGTGATGATGAAACTAATTGTGAAAATTTAAGAAACTATACAACGTTAATTAATATATATGAGGCGTGAAGAGTAAGTACTATTAATATTGGAGTCAGGAATATTATTATAATAATCAACTTTTTGTTTA
This sequence comes from Juglans mandshurica, assembly GCA_022457165.1. Lineage (NCBI taxonomy): Eukaryota > Viridiplantae > Streptophyta > Magnoliopsida > Fagales > Juglandaceae > Juglans > Juglans mandshurica. Next base: position 51,713,080 of record CM039619.1, read on the forward strand.
TTTGCATATAGTATTATTTTGTTATTTATACTAATATTTAAAATTCATCGTTTACCTTCTATATAATTGAGTTTTAGAAAAAAGAGAAAATGCAAAGAAAACCGACGAAAACATAGATATTTTAAGATCAGATTCGAAAGAAAAATGTAGTAAAATCACACACACTGAGTTTATTTTATATTTCTATAACATTTTGTTGGCTTTCAAAAAACTTTATTTATAATATATATATATATATATATATATATATATATATTTAGGTATGGTTTGGTTTTACAAATCTTTGAACCATCTCATCTCAATATCTAAATATTATTTAAATACAAACATTTTTCAACTTCAAACTTTCAATTTTTCAACTTTTCCATATAATCATTACTTAATTATTACAATTTTTTCAAATTTTTAAACAAAACATAAAAAAAATAATAATTCAACTTTTTCAAATCCCAAAATAAAAATTATATTAAAAAGTTATATTTTAACCCTCTTTTAATTTTATAATTTTTTATTCAACTTTTTCCCTTTCATTTTTTAAAATCTCATAAAAATCTTAACTCAAATTATTTTACTGCTATTTACAAATTATCTCACTATTATTCATTAATTTTTCATATATATCATCTCATCTCATCTCATGTGTAATCAAACCAAACCCAAGCGCTTTATTCTTTTGAAGATTTTCTAGAGGGAAATATGGTTCAGTTGTTAAATTTTGTGCATGATGATGATGCTTATTTTTGGTTTTTTGTGGGTTAGGATCAGACAATTAAACATTTTGGGAGGTAGTCAACCAGACGGGGATTTTAATTATTTTTTTTCTTGGTAGGGGCCATAGAAGATTTTTCTAAGTTACTTCAAGAAAAGTTATACTCTTCATTCCTATACTACACATCATACATAATTTTTTTATTTTTTTGTGTTACCAAATATGTGATGTATGGATGATGAATAGAAGAACTTAATTAATTTAAGAGGAATAAAACAAAAAGAATTAAAAATAAATTAAAATAAATATAGTATGTGCTGTGGAGGATGATGAGTAACAAAACTCTTATACTTTATCTTCTTGATGAGTAATGCTATATATATATAATTTTAGTGTGTGCAAATATCATGCACTTTTTGAAAAATGTGGAGTTTACTATTAAAAAAATTTATTTTTTCATATGGATCTCAAATTTATCTATTTTTTTAATGGAATGAGTAGGACTTGCATATCCTAAGACTGCAAATATCATTTCTCGATTTAGATTCACTTAGGGCTTTACAAAAACCAACCATACCGATTGTCACCGACGCAAACCGACCTAAACCGGAAGAGAACAGGTCGGCCGATAGCAAAAAATAAGAAAATCGACATCAATAGGTTTGGTCCCCGATTTGAACCTTGTTCAAATCATTGAACCGACCGGTTATATATATATATTATACGTATAGAAAATTGCGTCGTTTTAGTTTTAACCTTTTTTTTTTTAATAAAAAGACTATATGAAACAGCGTGTCGTTTTGACAAAAGGCTTAATAACCCCGCCCCCTCCCCTCCCTCTTCTTCTTCTTTTTCCCTCTTATTCTTCTTTTTTCAGAATCTCTCTCCTCTCTCACATGCAACCCCACAGCACCACAACCCTCCGCTCCCCTCCTTCTTCATAGCACCACCAATGAGAAATCGAAGAACCTATTGGAATCACGCTGATACCGAGGTTGCCGGTTTGCTCCCCGTAATCGGCCAGTTTAGTTGCCTCTAAACATTTGAAACATATGTCGATGTGGCGTCGGTTTTGGACCGAAACCGCATCGACGATATCGGTTTTCACCCCTAATCATTTACTAATTGAATTGTTTGTGCCCAACTGTGCTCAACTATATAAGAAAAGAGAAATTCTACATGAAAGCCTTGCGCCATATACCTCCACTTAATCAACATGTGATTTGTCATTTTTGTTATTTTATCTTAATGTTTTAAGATAGAATGCTGTAACCACAAGGGATTATACAAACTAATCCCATAAACTAACGTGACTTGATGTTGATTGTCAGATTATAAAGTTAGTTTTATTATAAAGTAGATCTAATGAATCAGATGAAACTACATTAATTTGTAGAATTACTTTTGTGTAATCCATTTATGGCTCTAACACTCCTCATGTTTAAATATGTATGTGTTTAAATAGAATAATAAAAATAACAAATCTAATATTAGTTAATTGGAGTGTGTTGTGTAACATTTCCTTGTAATATTTCTCTAAAAGAAAATGAGTAAATGACAGATTTAGGCATGCTGAGAATCTTTTTCACCATAAAATAAATTATCTCAGTTAATATATAAAAAATAACAATTAACTTATTTGTTTTTACTTTATCAACCTTAGAGATGATCCAATATTTTTTCACTTGTAAATTGTAATGGCAATGTTTAATCTGTCTCTCTGTCGGAGCTTCATTTGAGAATTTTTAGTCGGGCCTTGGACCAATCAGCTTGCAAAACGTTTCAATTTTTATCAGATATTTTCACTACGCCACAATCAACTCCTTCGGCTATCATCTAAATAAATCTCGGCCGTCCGCTTTTCCATCTGCGTGAATTCGAGACGATGTCGTTTTCTGATTCCAGGTATATCCCGGCCCGCCCACCGCAAAATGGCTCCTAGTAATTCCTACATGTACGTGATAAATCCTACTGCTGCTTGTTTTCCAAGGTCAGGTGGAGTTGGAGTTGGAGTTGGAGTTGGAGTGGGAGATCTCTCGCTATTTTTGCCTGTCTTTCTGCGGTAACAGAGACTCTTATCTCATTTTCTCTGATCGATCATCAATGGGTTTTTGGGATTCCTTTCTCAATTGGCTCCGCAGGTTTGCTCCTCCCTCTCCCTGTCTCTCGAAATATTGATTTTCTTTTTCTTCGAGAAACCACCTTTCGAAAAATTAATTAAAAAAAATGTGGTATGCATACTAAAACTCTCGATCAGAGACTTGTATTGTGGAACGTAATCTTTAGTGCAATATTTTACCTTCTGTTCAAAGAAAGAAAAAAGAAAAAGCTTATAAGTGGCTTTTGAGCTTTCTTTGTTTTGTTTTTTTTTTGTCTACAATAACCAGAATGGAGATTCATTTTTTTATTTATCTATATCCATTTTAGTTCGATGTAATTTTTTTATTTTTTTTTATTTTTTTGCTGATTGAGTCACAGCATTATTGAAGTGAAATATGCTGAACCTGGGGTTGTTGAATTAACTTCAAATGTCACGCTTAGGCTTTAGCTGTCAAGAAAAATAGATTTTCCAGATGACAGGATGGATATTCGGTGTCGTAGGGAGTGTTAGAGAATAAGAATCGAAGATATAGGTTTACCCATGTTAGGCTTTACAAGTATTAACCATATGGATCAATCATATATTTTTTTTTATAAGTAATTCATAAGATTATCAACTGTGAACAACTGTGAAAATTCGCTGATTAGCTTGGTTAATAAGGGCCACCTTAGTAGAAGCATTAGTGCCCCGTTTCCTTCCATGGAAAATTTTTGCCTTTGGGGACTGGCATGGACCTAACTCATCCTCCCCAGCTCAACTCTCGTGTCCGAATTAATCATGCAAGTCTTTGCTTTATTAGTCTTTTGGAAGTGTAACAAATGTAAAAAAGCAACTCATTATGTCTTCAGTTCATCCTACTTGTTTTGCAACATAGCATCCATATTTCTCTTCTATGTTAAAAATATCAGAACATCATGCAGAAGCTTCACCTTACTAACATTTCTCATTATTTTAAGGATATGGCTTGTGAACCTCACCCTCGTTGTAGGGATGGATACTCATCCATGACGTCTAAGTTTCTCACCCATTACAATGCCATATTTTATCCCAGCTACCAGAGCCTAATCCTCACTGCTGTTTTTTCTTTTCCTTATATCTGACAAACTCTGTTTATAAAACCCCAAGAAACCACCAATTTAGAGGCCTGTGCACACTTTGCCGCACTTAAGTATATGATACCTAAACTCCTCCCGAGCCACCCCATAGGTATCCCTTTGAAGCCTATAAATCTTGTGCATTAGCCATTAAGCTAAGCAGAAATCTGTCTTTCAGAGTATTTGGTTGCCCCTTAATCTTGTATCTACTTTTGACCGGAATATTTGGAATCCTCAAAATTTTCAAATTAATTTTTTTTTCTTGAATGGCATTGATGGACCATCTGTTTAGAATGAATCGACTTACTCTATTGTACATGTGATTGCAGCCTCTTTTTTAAGCAAGAAATGGAGCTATCTTTGATAGGTCTTCAGAATGCTGGAAAGACTTCACTTGTAAATGTTGTTGCAGTAAGTAGATCACCATGTTGAGCTTCTACTGTTATTATTTTCTTTTTGTCCCTGTGGGTTGGTGCGCTGAAAACTGGTTTGTTTGTTTCTACTTTCTAGACTGGTGGATATAGTGAAGACATGATCCCTACGGTGAGTAATATTTTAGAAAGGGTTGTGCCTGATTTTATTTTTAAAAGTAAAGTATATACTTTTGCCAAAATCTTGGTTTTTGTACCCTTTCAGTCTATTTTTCCACTCAATTTATTGCCCGGGATAAAATGTATTTATCAATCCTATCATTTGATTTTCAGGTAGGATTTAATATGAGGAAGGTGACAAAAGGAAATGTCACCATAAAGTTGTGGGATCTTGGAGGTCAACCTAGATTCCGCAGTATGTGGGAGCGATACTGTCGTGCAGTTTCTGCTATTGTGTATGAACCAATTTATTCCATCTTAATAAACTCAATTTGTTCGGTAAAATAAAATATTGTTGCCAAAAAATAAAAGGATTTTGATGCATACCCTGTTCATGGAGCTTCCTTGTACTATATATTTATGTTTGCATTTGATATTCATGCATGGTTTCTTGTACAGTTGTCTATCAGATATCATACAACTAGTGAAAAGTGCAAAAATTAACTATTGGTTTCAGTTAACCTTCTAAGCATCACCCATGCTAAGCCTCTCCAACTTGAGATTCTAAAGGTTATTTTCTTTAAGTAAGATTGCAAATGTTATGGTGGAATAGATATTAGAATGAACTATTTAAATATGAAAATGATCTGTTCCTTATTATTAGTGAACATGTGAATATTCCCACAGTTTAAGGCATGTGTACATATATTTCAGTGCTTGTACATCTGAATATATATGTCAAATTATAACTATTTGGTTTTCACTTTTTGGCTGGGTTTCGAAACGCTATGTGGTGTGATTGTTACTGAATGGTTTGATCGTCTGTATATTCTTTATCCGAAGTTCATTATGTATGTATGTCCTTGTCAATTACCCAATTTACTCTGTCCATGTTATTCTTGTGCGCCTATTTTTTTTATGCATACCTAAGCAGAAAGCTATGCTTGAACAGATGAGAGATTGATCCTCGTCCTATATTCAGTTACCATGATGCAAAGCCAATCATTGACCTAAATGCCTTGGAGTTGAGCTCCTACTTTTAAAAGAAGCAGAACTTTCCACGAATTATTTGGTGTCACAAAATTGTTTCTTTAGGAACTTGTTCCTTCACTAGTTTGAACTCTAGTAATAGGATTGAGACTCCTGTGATAAGCAAAGTCTCAGCCAATTCCAGTATCCCATTAATGTCTTTGAACATGAGATCAAATGGGTGCAATTACATGGAAGTCACGAGCAAGTTTAGAAAATTCTGAGGTTAAACATGAATGTTTAGAAGAATTTCTACATCAATATTCTTTGGGTCTATTTATCTTTCTATTCTTGCACCTACACATGTTGGCCATAGCGCCTCATGTTCTTTATGATATAAGTTTTATCTGTGACTTTCCTTGGCAAATGTTTCTCAATCATGAACTTTGTTTCTTGTTAAATCCCTTGTCTATTAACTTTTTGTTGATTGGATGAGTAATAGATCAGTCGCGTTGATGCTTACTTTTATGATTACTTAATAAGTTGCTATAACCTGATCCTTTCTGCTTTCTGCAGTTATGTTGTTGATGCTGCTGATCCCGATAACGTGAGTATATCAAGAAGCGAGCTTCATGATTTGCTGAGCAAACCCTCGCTGAGTGGTATTCCACTGCTAGTGCTAGGAAACAAGATTGACAAGCCAGGAGCCCTGTCTAAACAGGCTTTGACCGATCAAATGTAAGATATGATATTTACTTTTGATGGGAACTTGGTCAAGCGATATTCCAAAATAAGCCAATTTCAATTAATGTTGAGACGTTAAAAGTACCATATACTTCTTTTATTAAAGAATAATAAGGAAGAGCTTGTTATTTTGATACTGAAATTGCATTGAACTTTGCAGGGATCTCAAGTTGATTACTGACAGAGAAGTTTGCTGCTTCATGATCTCATGCAAGAACTCGACAAACATCGATTCAATCATTGATTGGTTTGTAAAGCACTCGAAGTCAAAGAGCTGAGCAGTTCTGTTTTATTTTGGATTTGTGTGCTAGAATTTTTCTTTGGTGATGGGTTTGTCTTGATTGATGATTGTTTGATTGTTGAGATGTAAGGCTATAAGCTAATGTATATTTCTTCGTGACTATTCGAGTAATCCTCGGTAGTTTGGATCTCAACCTCTCTCCCCTCCAAACAATGTGAAAGGAATATGCTCCTTAACTCCAACCATCAGCTTAACTGGGCAATGATTCCTTCCACACACACCCCTATGTACATACGTGTGTGCGTGTAGAAGCCGTCACCTGGAAGTAGGAAATAAGAAAAATATAATAATTTCAATATAAATGGCCAATTTTACTTGTATATAGAAAGATTTGTTTACGCATGGGGAATGAGAAAAGATATTTGTAATTATGAATTATATAATCGTCGTATAATTTCTTTAAAAAAAATAATAAAATATGAGATAAAAGTATATTTTTTAATAGTAAATTTTATTCTTTTTCGAAGTGATTATAAAGCGAATTACTTGATTAGGAAAATTAAATAAGGAAAATATAATAATTTCAATATGAATGGCCAATTTTACTTGTACATAGAAAGATTTGTTTATGTATGTTCTTGGAATGAGAAAATATATTTGTAATTATGAATTATATAATCGTCACATAATTATTTTGAAAAAAATAATAAAATATGAGATCTATATGAAAAAAATAAATTTTTTAATAGTAAATTTTATTCTTTTTCTAAATGATTATATAGCATTAGCCATTTACGCAATTCACCATAGAATTTCTTGTTTAAGGAAAATCTATATGCGCACGTTTGCACATGCAGCTTTTTCCCCCGTACGACGTCGTTGGGAGAAGTTATCTACTTATTGTTGCTGACTCATAAGTCGAATTCCATAATTACCCTCACCTCCCCAATTTCGTTCATGTGAGGGAGCTCACCCAGAACCTCCCTGCGAGTGTAAACCTCCCGGCGGCCAAAGCCCTGCCCAAACCCTTATTCGCTAAAAAATGTCCTCCATAACCTCAAGAATCCCATCCAAATCCCTAACCAGGCTCTTCACCCTCACCCCGAGACCGCTCTCCCGCATTCTCTGCATGGCTACCGAGACTCGGGAGCAGAAGCTCGAGCGAATCGCTGACGAGCTTTTGGACCTCAACAAGCTCGAGCGCTACGACTATGCGATCCTCTCGAGGCTACGGATGGGCCTCAACAAGTACGGTCCCGCACTATCCGGGCTCGGCCCATCATCCGCATCCGCCGGATCCGGTACAGGGTCTGCCGATGAGGCCAAATCTACCGAGAAGACGGCGTTCGATATCAAGCTCGAGAAGTTCGACGCGGCGTCCAAGATTAAGATAATAAAGGAGGTGAGGACGTTCACGGATTTGGGTCTGAAGGAGGCCAAGGAGTTGGTGGAGAAAGCGCCCGTGGTGTTGAAGAAGGGACTCACTAAAGAGGAGGCCGATTCCATTGTTGCCAAGTTCAAGGACTTGGGTGCTACTGTGGTATTGGAATGACAATTATTATTATTTTTAACTTTTCGGATTTAGTCTTTTGATGTAGAATAATGGCGTTTTAGATTAATGGGAAATGAGAATTTTGTTAGTGGGAAGTCAGTTTCTGTTATCGGGTGCCTTTATATGATCCCAGTTTTACCGAGAATGATTCTCTCCAAATTTGTGTTCTTGTCGTGCTATATTGAAAGTGAAAAATCTCTATTCTTCGTTTGCCTAAGCATATCACAAATCCGAGCTGGTTTGATATGTTACATGTCTTGTCTTGTACAAACCAAAACCCCCAGAATCTATGTTTATGTATTGGTTACCTATTGGCCCTTATTTTCACTCACGATCATTGTCAAATTGCATGCACCATGGTTTGTTTATTCTTCCACCGGATAAAACTCCATTCAAGGCAGTTTTTTTAGGCTTTATCCTCTTATTTCTTTGAGGGTAGGATGGGTTTAAAGTAAGACGAGAAGGTTGTTTGCTCTTGGTGTTGATTAAGAAAAATTCCCGTTGGTGTTTACGGTTAAAAGATAGGGGCTTTTTGGCTTATGATTGAGGAGACCATTTGCTGTGCTATTTGCACTTACAGATTTTTGAGTCTTAATTAACTAGGAAAATAGAAAGGAATATAAAGGCTATGAACAGTTTACAAATGTTGATAGGCTAGGAGATTATGGTGTTCAGGCATTTAGTTCTTTGAGACGTGAAATCGTTTGCTGCTTTTGTGTTTGTAAGGTTTACTGCTAGCTTGCTCAAAGCTTGCTGAGATAGGATTTTGGTGCTACATCAACATTTTTTAGGAAGAAATAGAACTAAGGTTACCTTCTTTTTGCCTGCCTTGATAGTCAAACGTGTACAATTACTCAAAATATTATTCCTTTTCTTGTGCCATTCTTTTGTCGCAAATAAGGGGCAATATGAAGGCAAAACCATAGAAAAGGTGATAGAGAAATGTTCTTGCTTCCCCAAAAGCAAGATTCCCCGTTGTACATAATATGTGCAAAGCTCTTGTGGACTAAATATATTGCAGTGTCTGAAAAAGATTAGGAAGGCTATGGAGTTTGATACTACATGGGGTTGGAGGAAGATTCTTCATAATAAGGGGCATCGCTCAACCTTTACTGATACTTTGATGGGGAAAGCGGATTCAGTTTATGTTTGGCATGACAATTCGCACCCCTGCAGGACCACATCAATTGTGATATGGAAATAGAGCTTTATATGATTCAGCAAGCTCAATTCAAGCTTAAGCCTCAAGTGTGCTCCACAATGCTATATAGGTATCGCCTCCAGCTACACCTGATGACCTGGCTGAAACTCCGGTAACTTACGTTCAATAGTGAAGATTCAGCTGTTTGGTTGCCTTCCATAACTTGTAAATTTACAAGTTTAGAAAGATGGGAAGCGATCAGAAGAAAACAGCCTCAAGCATACTGGACCATGATTCCAAAACATTATTTAATCTGCGACTTCTAACATGCCTTTGGGAGAGGCAAGAGCAGTAACCGCATCTATTTTTAATGCTCTTTTACTAAGCTCAACTGGACAGGAAATTCTTTAAAAGGGTAAGGGCTACAAGGTGAACTCTGTAAATTGGCATGGATTGCAACTGAATACCATCTTCGTCTCAATCAGTCATGATTCTTTATAATGTTTCGGCTACACTTATTCTGTTATTGATTTGTCTCAAATTTGTTTCTAGTTTGTAGCATTGACTGCTGCTAGTATATTGTATTATAAAGCATTTTGCTTTAGTTTCTACCTTTTGAATGAGATTTATTATTCGTCAAAAGAAAATGGAAGTTTCCTCCTCCCTCACTCTCCTGTGGCGGAAGAAACAGGGAAGCAGTGCATGCTGGTCTAAGAAGGGCATGATTTAGGGGTGATTTTCCATGAATAACACCTTCGCGCTGACATGAGGAGAAATGGAAACATATTTATATTGGAACATTTTCCTTTCTTTCTCCATGAAACAGCTGATACGTATAAAAGGCAAGAGAAGTACGGACCGAGTGAGAATTTTTTGTTGCTTATGTAGACTGCTCTCGTCATCTTAAGAGTAAACCCACGCGATAGTAAGGGAGTGGGTGAAAAGGAAGCGCAAATGCGAATGTATGCACAAACACAGTAGTTGCTAAACACTACTGTGTTTGGTAAGCCATAACTACCAAGCATTCAAACACACATCCCTTGAAAATGATTCTTTTCTTCATTTACTCTTCCATTGGTTAAAATGACAGTCGCAAGGACATCTGGAATACATATTTAACTTGGCAACTGAAGTCCCTATATGTATTTCTTTTGGTGGTCTTTTACTTCTCACACTTGAGTTCCAAAATTTGGAAAAATCTATGAACTTTTAACAAAATGATCCCAAAAATAGCAAACACAACTCACATATCAATCTCCCATTTCCCACATTTACAAGCCTAGCCATATTTACAGTTATAGACATATTGGCTGAAGATGGAGCTGCACCAGTGCAATGATGGACCCAATGCACGTTCGGTACTCTTGCTACGTGAAATTCCATCATCTGCAAAATTTGCAAAGATACAACTAGGATTAACAGCCATCAAGGGCACTAAACTATAATGTGTAGAAATATTGCAGCTTAGATACAGGTGATCAAAACAAAGTTTTCTTATTGCTCAACAAGAACCTCTCTATGATAGCATGACAACATCCAGCAAGTTGCAAATCATGGTTTTAGTACTCAGAATAAGATATTAGTTACCGTTTTTGGAAAACCGGGGGGGGGGGGGGATTGAACATTCTCTGAAAAACAATTCCGGAAGTGAACAAGATAGAGTGGTGTAATAGAGGCATTAGGGATCCAATGCAGCATCCTAACCATAGTATCCCAAGACTACAGACTATGGACAGCTAAGTTAAAGGGCAAATACAGAAAATTGCAGAGAGAACACTTTACCAAGCACGAAGTGTTCCACATTTCAGTGCCTTCATTGCTGCTTTGGCAAAAATTTGTGCTGCTTCTGCTTCAGCTTCTGCAGCCTCTGCCTCCCTAGCTGCCTTTTCAGCCTCACGGATAGCAGCTTCTGCTTCTGCAACTGCTTGTGCAGCAGCTGCAGCAGCCTCTTGTGCAGTCATACCCTTCATCTTCATTAGCTCCGCATCAACTTGGGCTTTTGTGAGAACATTGATCTCTCTCTTTTGTGCCTTCAAAGTATCCTTCTGCCTTTCCTCCAGGAGTAACAATGAAGAGCTTCTTCTTTTTTCAGAAGATATCAAAATTGGTGCCATCTTGTACTTATGTTTTATCTGTCAATGCAACCACCATAAACAGTATCCAATTCTGAATCATGATCGTGCTATTTCTTCTCCTTTAAAATTATGTCTACATGACTACATCCTTTATAAACTTCTCTCTAAAATAGTAGTTGACTCCCATTAGAAACATACCTACATATGCATATCACAAATGCTAACTTTCATGTCATTGAGCAGTGAGAAAAAAATCCTTCCTGCATTTGTACATCATCTAAAATTTCTTTGAACTGCTTTCTGCAGTACATGTACAACCATTCATGAATATATCCATGGTTATTACAAAGTAATAGCCTAGATATTTCTGCCATACAAGATAAATCTTTGTATGACCCTCAAACAGGATAAGTATCAAACTTTTTTTTATAAGTATCAAACTTAAAATAATTTGCAGGATTGCAGGAATGAATCTTTCTCGACTAGCTTCATTGGCTCATCAATTTCCATGTACAAATGCCAACATGTTTCCCTGCCATCGTACAATGCAACACCCATACTTGACAGATTGAGTACCTTATTCAATCTTCCCTTTTCTGTCATATGCTTCAACTTTGTGGACAATAGTTTTTTGAGGTTTGGTGGTGCCCAGTATCGCTCCTGCAAAAAAATGTTCATAATATTTTCAAACGCATGCATTTCCAGTGTTTCTAAAATTCCCAAACTGAACATGCAACCGTTGATCTAAAGTTTGATGAGATTCTCTGACATTTTTTGACCAAACTGAGAAAATAATTACATGAAATCTGATAGGATTTTGAACAGTGGCAGACAATTTGTAAGCAGCCTGATAAAAATAGAAATAATCAAGTCTGCTGGATACCAGCTAGTTGTAATTGACAACAAATTGAAAAGAAAGACTGCAGCCTCAGATCTAAAAGAAATAAGCATTAATTTATCATTGATTGATGTGATTCGATGAATTATAAAATTTCTGCACAAATAGCAGCAGCGATCATTTTGTGATAATGTTTTTGTTCTGTTAAAAGAATCGTGCTTAAGAGGAAGTCGTTTAAATCTCACTTTTATCAGCGGCAAGACCAATTTATTAGAAAGAAGTGAAGGTTGAAAAGAGATATGCTCAAGAAAAAAACTTGAATAATTCTAAACGCTCATTAAAAGCACTACATGTTATGAAGTTTGACAGCTTCAAGTTTTTATTTCTGCAAGCATGATAGTTTCAAGAAGTCACAACCGAAAGGAAAGACACAATAGTGGAAATACCTCTATGTACAAAGCAATTGCAGCCCTGTCAGAACCCCTCGGTTCCTTCAAATTGGTAATAGCCTCTACTATAAGCTTATCCAACCTACAAGCAAAGGAGGTTCCAAGTTCCAACAGAAGAAATCAGTTATGTCAAGAAAAACAGGATAACGTGGTTACCATTACAAGATTCTTATGGACTGTGACACCTGGAGAGCCACCTTATCTTTGGAGGCCTTTTTTTCTTTTTCTTTTTTTTTTCTTTTGTTTGGCTCTTTCCTTTATAGCTGCTATAAATACGCAATATGGGTTTAACAGCAGTCTGCCACATTGGAGGGAGCAAATATCTTATGGAGATTATTTAGCAGCCAAGAGTCACGTCTTCACCTAGAGCAACTTTTCCAAGAGTGGTACTATATTTGCTGCTTAGACCATGTATAAAAGTCTAGCAATATTAGTACATAGTTTGTAAACTAGATTTACTAAATGAAGTGACATGAGAAAATAAAAGTGCGATGGGAACTCTAGATCAGATAAGTTAAGAATGAAAACTACTTAAGCAGGTACACGTCACCATCACGGTATACACATTTTACATAGATAAATAAGTGAAATGTCATATAATTACTAGAGGTGTAACCTTGCAAATGGTTCCTTTGAATCAGCATTCTGCAATGTTGCTCTAGAAACTGCAAGAGGCTTAGCATCAACAATTTCTGCATCACTCTGAGGTACAGTGCTCAGTGCCATGGGGCTGTCATCAAGTTTGGGGGTTGGTAGATCCCTTTTAAGTGCAAGTTTGGCCTTCTGCCTGGACCCCCATATTGCCGTCACATTTATATTTCTCCATTTATCCTGTCCAGAATATATAATACCCAATACTGACACACCATAACATATAATTTCAGATTAAAACTCAAATAGCCCTCCTAGTTTATAAGATGCAACGAACAGAAACACCATCCATTGGATCAAATGCTAGACCTTCTTCAAAGCTGAAAGAGTGATCACACTTTCTTCCATAATAGTTAAAGAGTTGCTTCCAAAGATTTAAAACAATTACCTTCAGATCCACATTTGAGCGTAGATGTAAGATACCACTGAACTCCGGGTCTGTTAGTATCGTGCGCCATTTTCCTGCCCCGTGCTTAATGACTCCGGCTTTAAGCGCTGCTTCTTCTTCTGCTGTCCACTTTTGCTTAGGAGCACCCATCAATAAACCCCAAAACCCTTCGAGAACAAAATCAAAGTTGATCCTGCCGCCTATCAGGACCCATGCACAGAATACAGATAATCAGACAGCGACTTGAAATTAGTTGCACATAAACAGTAGATGTATAGAGACCCAGCAACGAAATCTTGACCAAACATTCCGAGTTGTACATGTAAGCCTTTAAAAACCAAATTACCCGCAAAAAGGGCAAACAACTTGTATTATACTATACATATCATGATGGATAAAATAAAACCCAGCAAAGTAAACACCTTTATCCCATTCCTACTCCTAATACACCATATGACCGAAGCTAATTTCATCAGAATGGCCCAAATTCCATGAAAGCCCCAGATTTTATTTTATTGCTAGTAATGTGTAAAACCAATTTGCAACAACTTTAATGAAGTATCTGCACCAAAACTCAAATAAACTTTACATATTCGAGCAAACTTCACAGATAGCATCTACTTCAAAACAAAAACTGATGCATCTACTTTTCAGTTGAGGAATTATAGCCTCCAGAAATTAATGTCAACCACAAGTATCAAATTTTAGTGCAAATCAGCCCTGATTTTTATTAACCCTGCAAGTTCATACCTACAAAACAATGCGAGATAGATCCCGCCGCATAAAAATGCAAGCACCATAAGAAAGCAGAGAGATTCGTGCAGTTGATGAAAATATTATCAGCATGATTTGATCAACCTCAGGAACAGGTCCTAAAACCAGAGACAAACATACACCATGTAATTTAGTTTTACCTCTGAGGTTTAGCTGAGAACAAATTAACGAGAAGAAAAGAAACGGAGAAGATGTGGAGGCAGAGGTTCAGCGGATCAAAGGAATCGACCCTGCCGGAGATGGGTTCACGTGCTAATCATTTTTGGATTATATGCCAGATTTTGTTCGAATTTTTGCTATTATTACGGACGAAATATAGGATTGAGACCACAAGACATATACAACAGAGTGCTATATAGCCTTTGTTTTCTTTCCTAGTTTCCTTTTTTCTTTTTTCTTTCTTTTTATGTTGTCCGAGAAATACAACAACTTACGGTAATTGTGTTGCTCTTTCGAAACCTGCGACCCGTATATTTTGTCAAATTACGAAAGGGGTCTAGATTGTTTTTAAATGAAACTGTATCTTGCTTGTAAAGAATGATATACAAGACCGCCCTTAATTTTTTTTTTTTTTTAATCTTTTTTCTTTTCTTTTTGTTTTTGTTCCTCACCCGTGTTAGGATATACCATACATTTTAATAATGATATAAAACAAAAGCAATCAAGAAGTCAATGGTAGTTATTTATGAGAGGTTTTGATAAACAATAATGGAAATCAAAAGAGAAAATAATGTAAACAACATACTTTATAAATATGAAAATTCAGGATCGAATTAAATTGATTTCACTAAGATTATTCTAATTCATGTCTGCATTTTTCAGAAGATTGTGTATATATTATTTTAAGAACCAGAACATTCACATGTTGTGCATTACACCAATTATACATCTTTCTTATTAAATTCATCGTTTCAAATATTACTGGAATTGTTGACATAATGTAATATTTACTTTCGTGAGGGTAGCTGGATGAAAGGATATGGATTCAAGAAGTCTCTATAGACACTTAAGTCAATTATTTATATATGAAAGAAGGTAAAATATTCCAAGCCCAAATAATCAAGTCCAGTCCATCAAAGGGCCTATAAAGGTTTACACTCAGAATGAAGATGAAGTATTCACTTGCCTTTCATCACATGTCAGTACAATATATATACTATACAATGACGGAAATGAAGGAGATAATTACGCTATCCAGCAAGCTGGCTAATCTCTAGAGTATAATTACATTTCATACAAGATACAAGTACTAGAATCATAGAGAATATTCTGGATGATTTGCTTTGTCTGTTACACGCCCCTACAAGATGGCGGTGCCATCGGTAACGCCGATCTTGGAGCGTAAAGTTTGAAACTGCGATCGTGCGAAAGGTTTGGTGAGAGCGTCTGCTAATTGATCATGCGTGGATACATGATTAACTGTAAGAAGTCATTTGTTCACATAATCTCGAACAAAATGGAGATCAATAGCAATGTGTTTCATGCGACTGTGGTGCACGGGATTTACACTTAGGTGTGTAGCGCCGATGTTGTCACAGAAAATCTTTGGAGGAGTGGTCTGTTGAAGGCCCAATTTGTTGAATAACCCCATAAGCCATGCAATCTCTGAAGTGGTAGTGGCGAGAGCTCGGTATTCCGCTTCAGTTGAGGAGCGGGCAACTGCACGTTGCTTTTTGGTGCACCAGGAGATCGGGTTGCTGCCTAAGAAGACTACATAGGAGCTGGTTGAAGTTCAATCATCAGCATTGCGCGCCCACTCCGCATCAGAGTATGTAGAGACTTGCAGGTTGGGGGAGCGACGGAACTGCAACCCGAAGTTGATGGTCCCTTTCAAATAGCGTAGTAGACGTTTGAGGGCAGTCCAGTGTGTTTGAGTGGGTCTATGCATAAACTGAGCTAACTTATTCACCGAATAGGCCACATCAAATCTGGTGAGAGAGAGGTATTGGACAGCACCAATGATTTGTCGATAGATGGTGATGTCCGCTGCTGGAGTGCCATCGTTGAGTTTGAGATTTTCTGAGGTGGAGAGTGGCGTCTGGATAGCTTTTGCTCCATCAAGGTGATGCTTGGTTAAGAGATCCCGAATGTATTTTTGCTGAATAAGAAATAAGTCATTTGCATTGAGGATGACTTCAACACCAAGGAAATAATGGAGGGAACCAAGATCCTTGAGTGAAAAATGTGTACCAAGTTGATGAATAACTTGCTGATCAAACACAGAAGAGTTGCTTGTTAATATGAGATCATTAACATAGACCAATAAGTATGCCTGGACCGAGTCTTTGTTGTAGATAAATAGAGAGGGGTCGGCTTTGGACTGAGGGAAGCCCATCTAAGTGAGATAAGTGTTGTGTACCATGCACGGGGAGCTTGTTTTAACCCATATAAGGATTGACGGAGCTTGCAAATGTGTGATGGAAACTGAGGATCAACAAAGCTAACAAATTGTTTCATGTAAACATCTTCAGTAAGAGTGTTGTGAAGAAATGCATTATTAACATCAAGCTGCCGTAGGGACCACCCCTTGGTCAAAGCATGTGAAAGAATTACCCGTATTGTGGTGGGTTTGACCATGGGAGAGAATGTCTCTTTATAATCAAGCCCATATTGTTGATGAAAACCTTTAGCCACCAAGCGGGTTTTGTAGCGATCAATACTACCATCAGGCTTGCGCTTGACTCAAAAGATCCACGTGCATCCAACAGGTTTAATATGAGTGGAAGGGGGGACTAACTCCCAGGTGCCGTGGCAGAGCAAAGTTGTGAATTCTTCACTCATGGCCCAGCACCATTGAGGATCCTTGAGAGCCTGAGTGACGTTTTGAGGCTCTATAGATTCTGGAAGTGGATGCTTGGTTACCATGTAAAACTGCTTGGGCTTGTGAATGTCATTCATGGCTCTAGTTGTCATGATGTGAGTCCTGCCAGAGAGTGGAGCAACAGAAATAATGGTGTGCTCACTTGTAGTGACCGAAGGAGGAGGCGCAAGTTCAACTTCTAGAGGACTTTGTGATACAGGGCTTGGAGTGTGGTTTACGGATGGAGGCGTAGGTTCCGAGTGTGAGGTTGGAGGACTGGTGGGGTAGAGCAATTGTAGAGGGGGTTGTGTATGTGTCTCGGGTTGGGTGGGAAGGTGTGTAGTTGCAAGTTGAGCGTGAAAGGGAAATTGATTTTCAACAAATTGGACATGGCGAGACACATAGGTTCTATTAGTGTTAATATTGAGGCACTTATACGCATTTTGAGATGTGGAGTACCCAATAAAACAGAAGATGAAGATTTTGGTTCAAGTTTGTGAGAATTGTATGGTTTAAGCCAGGGAAAACACAAGTAACCAAAAATGCGTAATTTGAGATAATTTGGAGATGTGCCAAATAAGCTCTCAAAGGGAGATTTATTTTGTAAAATGGGAGTGGGGAGCCGATTCATAAGGTATACAGCTGTTTGAAATGCAAGATGCCAATATTTTGTGGGCATATGCGATTGAGTGAGTAAAGTCATGTTTGTTTCTACTATTTGACGATGTCGTCGTTCAGAGATGCCATTTAATTGTGGAGTGTGAGGAGGAGTGGTAAGATGGCC
This sequence comes from Juglans mandshurica, assembly GCA_022457165.1. Classification (NCBI taxonomy): domain Eukaryota; kingdom Viridiplantae; phylum Streptophyta; class Magnoliopsida; order Fagales; family Juglandaceae; genus Juglans; species Juglans mandshurica. The sequence goes on from CM039619.1 coordinate 51,730,920, forward strand.
GATGCCATTGGAAGCAAGATATGAATGAAGTTTAACATATTCGCTACCATTGTCAGTGTATATATTTTTTATGGGACAACCAAATTGTTTTTCTAAAAGAGAGCGAAGTTGGGGAAAAATAGTCGACACATCGGATTTGTTATGCATGGGAAAGAACTAACAATATCTTGTGAAATGGTCGATAAAAATAACATAGTATCGATGGCCTTCAATTGATGAAATTTGCGTGGGACCCCAAACATCAGGAAAAAAATATTCAAATGGTGATTTATAGTGCTGGTACCAAAAGGAAGTTGGTGGCTTTTATTAGAACGACAAGAAGAACAAACTGAGAGTGGTTGTAAAGTAGAAACAGGTAAATGAAATTTGGAAATAACATGAGAGATAATTTTATTGCTAGGATAGCCAAGTCGACTATGCCAAATAGATCCAGTTGTACGCTCACCAATATTGGCAACAATGGATTGGGAGGTGTCGGATGGTGAAGGAAGTGGATAGACCCCGTTTTCACATCGTCCTCGAAGAAGTATCGCCCCCGTTGTCCAATCCTTCATAAGATAAAAATTTGGGTGAAATTCAAGCAACACATTATTTTGTTTTGTAAAATGATGCACAAAAACCAAATTTTTATGTATGACAGGGACACATAAAGTATCATGCATTTTAAAAATCCGATGAGGCGATTTAAAAGTTAATGAGCCGATGTGCGTAACCGGTAAACCTGTACCATCTCCAATAACAACTTTATCAGTTCCATCATACTTAGAGTTGATGGTTAAGTTGGAAAAATCCGAGGTGATGTGATGAGACGCTCCAGAGTCAACACCCATTTGGAGTACTGAGTTTGATTTGTGCCAACACAATTGGCAATAGCAGTCTTGGGTTGAACAGAGTGTTTGGGGCAGAATCGAGCTGAGTGACCAACTTCACCACATAACTGACATTTGCCTTTGTATTTGGACCGAGACCCATTAGGTTTATTGTATTGCGCTGGTCGAGATGGGTCAGAACGACAGTCGTTGGTGGAGGTTTCATTCCAGGCTCGACGGTTGGTGGGATTTGCAGTTGCAACAATTTGCTGAGTTGCTTGGTTGAGCCGCTATAGATATGCTTCACGAGATGTCAGAAGATCATGCAATTCTTCAAATGTGAGAGGAGTCTCACGTGTGCGGATAAGGGTGACCAGATCACGATAGTCAGGACCAAGTCCATGAAGAACATGAAGGGTGATGTCGTCGGAGGACAGGGGAGTATCGATGATGGCCAGTTCATCGATGGTGCTCTTGACATCTTGAAGATAAGCAACAATCAATCGATCACCTCGTTGAAGAAGGGTGAGGTGCTCCTTGAGTTGCATCACGCGGGATCGAGACTTGTTGGCATATAAGCGGTTGAGTCGAATCCAGGCATTGCGGGAAGTCTTGGCTGAGGCGATGAGTGGCGTGATAGATTCAGCAACAGAGGCAAGTATGCCATTGAGAAGGAGTTGGTCTTGCCGAAACCAGTTGGAGTAGGCAACAATGGCTGCATTTTCAGCAGGTGGAGTGGGCTTAGGGGGACATGGATGAGTGCCATTCAGAAATCCCATAAGATCATAGCCGAGAAGTAAAGAGGAAAGGGTTGCACTCCATGAGGGAAAATTGGGATCAGTTAATTTATGGGGTAGTTGTCCTGTGGCATTGATGGAGATTGGAGTTTGTGTGGGAGTGTTTGCAGGGAAAGCCATAGAAAACAGAATTTGTTTAGCTGGAGAGTGAGGCTTTCGATACCATATAAAGATTTACACTCAAAATGAAGATGAAATATTCACTTGCCTTTCATTACATGTCAATACAATATATATACTATACAATGAAGGAAATGAATGAGATAATTACGCTATACAGCAAGCTGGCTAATCTCTAGAGTATAATTACATTCCATACAAGATACAAGTGCTAGAATCATGGAGATTATTCTGGATGACTTGCTTTGTCCGTTACAGGGCCACCACCAGAAGACAGAGAAAAAGAAAAGACAAAGAGGGAATAAGGAAAAAGAAAGTGTCAAAGGGAAAAGAAAGAATAGACGAAAAAGAAGAGAAAAATGAAAAGGGAGTGAAGCAAGTCAGGCACGCCAATGAGGAGTGGAGAAAAGCTGTCATCCCTCACCACTCCCAAGGCCAGGGGATAAAAATGGATCAAACCGAACAAGAAAGTGGATTGGGACTGGGACTGGGACTGGGACTAGGACTTCTTCATTTTCTTCAACCTCGCGACGAGAGCTCCAGCAATAATATCTCTTTCAGCAAATAGAGATCTGACTTTCATTATACAGTGAGAAATAAGAGACTGTAAAATACTCATGTTATATTGGATTTCTCCTCTCCAAACGCCCCTAAATGTAGGCATTATGTCGAACCACATAAATCTGTGTGTCTTAATCTCTTTATTTTCCTTACATTTACTTCTTATTCACTATCATAGATGTACGTATGAATGCCGCACAGCCACACCGGACAACTGTCGGGGGCTCCAGACCACGCCGTTCGAGGTCTGAATCGTCATAGTAAGCCGAGAATAACTCTTTCTCCTCTTCCAACATGTTGTGCGATTTTTCGACACTAACAATTCATTGACTTTTTATAGACTATATCCTAACCTATCTTGAGGGGTAATAGTTGCATGTTTTTGTATAAGATAATATGATATGCAATTGATAACATTCGATAATATCACGAATCTCAATACCGTGTTAAAATATTGTTATAATCATATTCAAATTGAAAGATTGCTATAATCATGTTCGAATTAAAATGAGTGCACAGAACTTTTATTATTACTTTATAAAATAAGGTGACAAAGTGTACTTTTTTAAAAAAATTACGAGGTGTTACTATTATTATTATTTTTTGAGTTCCCCTTCAAGCTAGATGCAGTGAGAATGGGCTATTTACACCACCCGATGTTAGTGAAACACATCAGCATCCAATTGTGTAAAAAATTAAACCGTGATGGACTGAATTATGCCCCTTGTGTACTGAAACCATCTTTATCCAATGTTCTAATCTCATTACAACCTAACACTTCAAACCATGATGTAAAAAGTAAGGGTGCTACCCACACCATAAGGTGCGGGGTAGCCCCCACCCCGCCCCGGTGGGCAGGGTGTGGGCCGGATTCTCAATCCATCCTGCCTTATATCTACTTAAAAATGGACTACATTCCACTAGGTTTAAAAATTATTCCTAAGTCTAAAAGTGATTAAAAATATATTTTTAGACCCAAATTGTAAATTTAAATTTTGTAAATATGACTATAATTTAAAAATTATATAGTTTTTAAATTTGATAGTACATACTTTGTGAACAAGTCTAATAAATTGTAATATATATATTTATATATACACAATTTGTAAAATATAAATATATATTTATATATATAAATATAATATATATAAACATGTAAGCGGGAGCAGGGCGGGAGCCCCCACCCCTGCATGGGCGAAGTAGGATTGCTCACCCCGCCATGCGGGGTAGCGAGGTGCGGGGCTATGCTGCCCACCCCTAATGTAAAGAAACCCTCTTCTCCCATGATTTTGCTATCACACTTCAATATATTAGCCACTATCTTCAACCCCAACACACAAACCCAAATTTTGTTATTCATTACAAATCAAACTGAGAGATTTCTCACCAACTCTTCAATGTCTTCGTACATCCTTAAAATTCTACGTTTTATGTAGAATTTCTAGTGAAAAAGAAATAGCATACATATCATATTATATTTTTGGGAAAGAAAAAACCAAGAGAAAAAAAAAAAAAAAAAGCCAAAGAGGGGATTTTGACATTTCTACTCATATATATACATACATATATATACTAGCAGTGGTAAAGCACGTTTGCCACATATGTCTAATTGAAGAAAAAAATGAAGTGTGACTTTAAATATTAAAATAGTCAATGAAATTACTATTTATTCATGTTCATAATTTATTATGAAATTTAAATTATATTAAAAATTCAAAGTAATTAGATAGTTTTATTCTCTTAAAAATGTTCAATAAAACTTCATCATTTATTTAATAATGAAAAATTAGTATTTTATAAATTAAAGTTGATTTTAAGTGTATGATATAATATTTATATTTTAATTATATATTTTATATTAGTTTAAATCAATATTTAAACTTCTACCATTAGATTAAATCTGAATATTCAAGATGAAGGGTTGAGATTTAAACCCCAAACCCAACATTTTCCTCCACTTTTCCTCTCTCTCTCTCTCTCTCTCTCTCTCTCTCTCTCTCTCTCTCTCTCTCTCTCTCTCTCTCTCTCTCTCTCTCTCTCTCCATGCACGTCTTCCCTCTCTCTCATCCGATCTCTTCCCTCAAGCAACCCAACGCCACTGTGCGCCACCCTGCGGCGTAACGGACCATCTCACCAGCTTCCCTTCACGCCGGTGAGCAAACCCCACCGTGGAAGCCCCTTGGCAGGTCGTCCCTCAGCCGCACGCGAGCAACCCGAATTGGGTCTCGACGCACGGGTTCTCCACCCTTGCGCCACCGCGGCTCAGCCCCAGCTCCACCAAGCACCACCACCGAGTTCCCCTCACACCGTGGAGCACTTCCATGAAACCCACCACCTGTAGCTCCTCCCTAGACCCACGCACACAGTCCCTCTACACGCAAGGGTTTCTCCCCATAGCACTACCGTTAGCCACCCCTACGGCACCGCACCACCACCACCAACCTCGTCCTTTGCCAACGACCCCTCCACTTCCTCCAGCCGACGACCCCTGATTTGTGTGGTGATTTTGTGATTTGTGGGGTGATTTTGTGGTGATTTTACTGTGATTTTGTTGTGAGGATGTAGAGAATGACGCATACGTAGAGATGGATGTAAGGGGAAGAAGAAAAGCGCAGTGTAAAAAAAAATACTATTCATTACTGTTCATATGAGAATAGGCGCTTTTAAGATATAAGAGATATGTGTATATATATATATATATAAATATTTGGACATGGGAGAGGGGATGTTTAGGGTTTGCTGGTTGTAACTTGCCTATGCTTAAAATCGTATGGAAATCCTACACAACGATCTAGCTATGATGACCACCATTGAAGGCCTACTTATTTTCTCATAAAAGATTGGTGAGATGTGGGAGGAGTGGAAAGTGAAAACCACACCACCGTAGCTTCTATCATGTCAAGTTATGCATTTTACCGTGTTTGGTTTTCGATAAAATAACAAGAAAGATGCATGACATTTACAAAATTTGATTTATGTTTTCTTATTTTGTTGAAGCTCTATCTCTAATTTTAGGGACAAATTCAGGAGGATGATGGATTGATTTGGGAGGAGAATGGAAATTGTTTTGGTTTAAAATGAGAGAGGATCTCGTGCTTTGTATGTCTACCGAATAACACATATGAGATTGAAGTGGTGCTTCTCTATAGGGGGTGTGAATGTTTTGTTTACACTGCATTTGGCGTGAAGATTAAGGTCCTGTTTGAATTTTGAGATGAGATGAGATGAGATGAATTGAAATGATTTGTAAATAATAGTGAGATTTGTGAATTGAAACTTGTGAATAGTAGTCAATCAATCTAAACCAACTTTAATTCTTTTTTTATATATAAGACGGAGTGTTACTGTTAATAAAAAATTATGTACGTTGCTCTCCCAAGTTGTCCCCCAAATTGTCCTTAGTGAATTTTCAATTTTTTTTAGATATTAAAAAAAAAACACACAAATTTACCAATAATAACTTTTTTAATATTAAAAAAAAATGTACCAGGGCAAGTTAGCATTTATTAATAAATGAAGGTAAGGGCCAGTTTTCATATATCAAGAACTAAAAGGGGCTGAGACTGTAAATTTACCAAAAATGGCATATGAAGCTCCCTTTTGGCAAAATACGCATATGAAGCAAAACTGCGTTGGGTTACCTTAGCGTCATTTGGATATTCGATGGCAAGCTCCGTGCAACGCATCTCTGGCCACGCTCGTGCTTTCCGAACCACACTAGTCCCATGGTCCAGACCCTTCTCCGCTGATGCATTGGTCGAGGTCAAGCCCGGCGAGATCGGCATGGTCTCCGGAATCCCCGAAGAGCACCTTCATCGTAGGGTACAGCCTGAACTGACTTTTTCCATAAAATTAATCTTTTTGTGTTTTATTTTTTTGATCCACTTTCAATTGGGTCACATTGTCTTAGTTTCTTTTTCTTCTTACCCATTTTCAAATGGATCATATACTTGTTGATTATTGCGAGGTTTCATGAACTTGGACTTCTAGGGATTAGGGAATTTCATTTTCCCAAGTTAGCCCGTTTCCGATAGCTCTCTACTATCAAAAGTTTGATCTTGGAGTTTTATTCGTTTTTTTTTTTTTTTTTTTTTTTGAGGGGGATTGATCAAGCTGGAAAAATTTCTATATACGTGGGGAGGAGCATTCGTACACATATATAGAAAGGTAGTTCAATACTGTAACACACCACAAAGAGTTAAAAAGAATAATCTCGCTTTGAGGGTGAGGACCTCCGGGTAGAAGAATAAGATAGAAGGGAAAATTGAGTTTTCTGATACTGTTTGGATGATTCTTCAGAGCCAAGTTGCTCAGTACATATAGCCCACGTACTGGGCCTGGGCTAAAAAGTAACAACAAGATAATAAAACTACAATCTGCATACTAGTTAACGCTACGGACCTAAGCCCACTACCTGTTACAACCCAAACGCCCCATACAATAATCTAAAGCCAAAACACGGGTCAAAAGAAGTAAGAGTAAAAGGTAAATGAGGCCCATGGGCTTAGGCTGAGTCCAAGTTAATTAGGCTTGTTACATTGCGGTCCCCTTCAAAGAACCTTGTCCTCAAGGTTGAGAGCACCTCAACAACATTGTATACATATCCATCCATTTCATAGCTACCAGCTCCAACCCAAAAAAACACGGTTAAAATTCGTTAAGATTATCTCCCTTGTGAGTCAACCCAAGCCTGCCCAAGGATTACGTTGTTGACCCCTGTTGCCCAAGAGCAGTAACTTCCTCATAGAAATCATTGCCTGCAAAAGGCCATTATTTGGTTCTAGCCTTTGTTGAAAGTAACTCAATGCATGCGACATAGTGTCTGGGTTCATCTCGTTATTAAGAATAATCACAGCCTTTGTAACTAACTTTTCAAGATATGCTTCTGCAATTTCAACATAAATTCTTCTCACTTGCTTTATTGCACCAAGAGTTATCTTGACACCCTCATCATCAGCCTTGCCAGCCACAGCTGTAGCATTAATGTCACCGGTATGCCCCCACCATGTCACCATTTGGTAGATTGACACGCATGTGGTCAAATTTATGGCTAAGTATAGCATCTCTCACTTTTTCGGTAATTTCCACTGCCTTCATCTTTGGTTGGACATTGAATGTAATTCTGAAATCACTTGGAATTTCCACGTATTCCTCTAGTGCTGGCTTAAAATATCTAGAGCAATTTGCATTCCAGCAGAAAGTTACATGGCCAACTTCGATGGCCTCACTGCAAGAAAATATACGGATTCCATTTTTCACTAGATATTCATAACATATTCTCTCAATTTCTAGAGGTGAAACAAGGTAATGACTTGGAAGCTTCAACTCGCCATCACACTGAAGCATTCCAACATAACAGATTTTAGGAAATCGAGCCCGGTCGAATCTGTAAAAATTCTCATATTCGAGTGCCTTAGCAATTTTGTCCATACGGTCTGCTTGGAAATTGAATGTAACCACTACATCCCATCCACTATAGGGCCAACATGCTTCCCAATCTCATCAACTATAACAATAGGAGGCAAGGAATGGTCATTGGCTTTAAGTTCCTCATTTGGTCGAATACCTCTTTGAGGTGCTTCCTTCTCATTATATAAAAAATAGTTCCAGAAATAATTATAAAGATAAGATTGAGAATTCAATTTGAATCTCAACAAACTACATCTTTATCTTATCTAAACTAACCTGACTTTATCCTATCTAAATATGTACAAGTTTAATTTAAATACAAGATAAGATTAGTAAATAAATCCTAATCTATTTGAAATTCAGTTCTGCTGTATCCCAGTAAAATAAGAGATTAGTTGCCTTTTAACCCTAGCCACAACTCAATAAAATAGGAGATTAGCTGCCTAGCTGCTGTATCTTAAAAAAAACCCTAGTTTTCCTTCGATACCCTCCCTCAAATTGATGCTAGTGAGTCGACTAGCAGCAATTTGCTAACTAGGTATTGATGCCATTGTCGAGTCAAAGCTTTGGTGAAGATATCAGCTACTTGGTGTTCAGTGGACACATGAGGGAGAATGATAGCTTTAGACTCAAAGGCATCTCGGATATAGTGACAATCAACCTTGATGTGCTTCGTACGTTCATAAAAAACTGGGTTGGCTACAATTTGAATGGCACTTGTATTATCACCATGAGAGGTGTAAGATGTGCCTGTGCAAAGCCGAGTTCTAAAAGAATACCACGCAACCACATAATTTCCAAACATGCAGCAGACATTGCCTGATATTCAGTCTCTGTAGATGACTTAGATACACAATTTTGCTTTCCAAGAGATAAGAGAATCCCCAAGGAAGACACACCATCCAGTAGTAGAACGTCGAGAGTCTGGACATCCAGCCCAATCTGCATCATTGTAGGCGACTAATTGAAGAGAAGAACCCTTAGGAACAAACATTCCATGATTAGGAGTCCCTAGTAGATAGCGAATAATCCGACGAACAGCTACAAAATGAAGATGTTGAGGAGAATTCGTGAACTTACGAACAGTGTGGACAATATGGAAAATATCAGGGTGCGTGATGGTGAGATAAATCAAGCTGCTTACCAACTTACGATATAAGGTAAGATCCGAGAGAAGTTCGCCTTCGTCTTTCCTATACTTAACATTCACCTCCTGAGGAGTATCAACTGGAGTAGTATCTTCCAATCTCCCTAACTGAATTAGGTCTTGAATATACCTATGTTGATTGAGAAATAAACCATGTGGCTGAGACCTAACTTCCAACCCTAGAAAGTAGGTAAGATCCCCAAGATCCTTCATGCGAAACACATTATGAAGATGTTGCTGAAGTTTTTGAATCAAAAGTCCATCCGAACTAGAGATGATAATACCATCTATATATACCAATAAAAATACTACTCCAGCATTGCCCTTGTGCAAAAATAAGGAAGCGTCGTACTTTACTTACAAGAAAACCATAGCAAAGTATTGCTAAATTTCTCAAACCAAGCTCGAGGAGCTTGTTTAAGACCATACAATGACCTCTTCAATTTACAAACAGTGGTAAGGGAGGAAATAGGCATACCAGATGGAAGTTTCATGTAGATATCTTCCTTTAGATCGCCATGCAATAAAACATTCTTGACATCCATCTGATGTAATTGCCAAGATTTAGAAGCAGCAAGAGCAAGTAACAAGCGAACAATAGTCATCTTGGCAACCAGAGCAAAAGTCTCATCATAATCTATGCCACACTTTTGGCGATTCCCCAAAGCAACCAATCTAACTTTGTATCGTTCTAGTGAGGCATCAGAACGAAGCTTTACGGAGTATACCCATTTACTACCAATTGGTTTGATAGAAGGAGGACATTGTACCACATCCCAGGTCTGATTAGCCGCAAGTGCATCAAGTTCTGTCTGCATTGCTTGCTGCCAGCACTCATGTTCCATAGCCTGTTTGTTACAAGAAGGGATAACAATGGAAGATAATGTAGCAATCATAGAAGTGGGGGAAGAAAAACCATACCAATCTGGTGGGTGAGAGACACGGGTAGATTTCCGAGGAACAAAAGCAACAGAAACTATGGTGGATGTTGGATCAGGTGCCAGAATAGGAGAATCTTGAGAAGCCATAGGAGACTTGGCTAAAGGGGTGCTATGACGTCGAGTGTAGACAAAACCAGGTTTAAACCGAGCCACTAGAGCAGAAGAGGTATTAGGAATGGACATAGGGAAGGGCTCGGGCTCATCATGAAGAATTGAAAAACTAGGTGAGATAGGATCGACATGAGAGAGAAAAAATTGCTGATTTTCAAAAAAGAAAACATTCCTGGAAATTTGAATTCTTCGTGCATTAGGATCATAACAAAATCCTTTTTGAGTGGAACTATATCCAAGAAAAGCACACTTAACAGATTGAGTAGTCAATTTATGTTTTTCATGTGGTGGAAGATGAACGAAACACACACAACCAAAGATATGGAAATCAGAATAATTAGGAGTGTGGCCAAACAGTATGGAATAGGGAGAAACATTATGTAAAACTGGTGTGGGCATCAATGTTTTGAATATCGTACCGGATGGCGTACCGGTCAAGGCACTGGAACGAAATATTTCGGTACCGGTACCGTTTCGTGTACCGTTTCGGGATAGTCGATATATGAATAAATTATATATATAAATATATATAACAATTATATTCTAAAATAATAGTTTATATATGAATAAATTATATATAAATACATACATATATATAAATTATAAATAGTCTAGTCTAAATTAGGGGTCAAAAAATGAACTTGTAGTTTGAAAAAATGAAAAAAAAAAAAAAAAATGAAGGCCGAAATATCGGCCGGTACAGGCCGAAATTTAGGCCGATACAGGCTGAAATTTAGGCTGAAACGGCCGGTACCGGCCGGTACGGCCGGTATTTAAGCCGGTACGAAATACAGGTAGTATCTGTACCGGCCCAGTGGCCGGTACGGCAAATATCGGCCATACCGGCCGGTACGAAACGATTTTTAAAACTTTGGTGGGCATTCTATTAATTAAATGGACAGCAATAGCTAATTCTTCACACCAAAAACGAGATGGAACGGATGAGTCAATAAGAAGAGCCTGAACCATATCAAGTAGATGACGATTCTTATGCTTAGCTATCCCATTTTGTTGTAGTGTAGTTGCGCAAGAACTTTGAGGAAGAATACCTTTTTCTTGAAGAAAATTCTGAAATTCATGAGACATATATTCACCCCTAGAATCAGATCGTAAGACCTTGATAGAGGAAGCAAATTGTGTCTGAATGAGTGCAAGAAAGGCTTTGAAAACAGAAAATACTTCACTTTTAGTACGGAGAAAATAGATCCAAGTGAATCTACTGCAATCGTCAATAAAAGTAACAAAATACTTATAGTGAGCATATGATATAACAGGAGATATATCCCAAACATCGCTATGAATTATATCAAATACCCGAGAAGCATGAGAACCAGATTGTGGGAATGGTAGCACTTTGCTTTTGGCAAGTTTGCAAGAGGTTCAATCAAAAGAAATTGTTTCCATTGAAACAAAATTTTTATTGTCAATAACACCAGATTTAAACAAAGTTTGGAGTACATTACGATTGGGATGTCTTAAACGTCGATGCCAACCCTTAGTACTTATTTTGACAGCATTACAAGAAATAAAGGAATTAGACGCAATAGAAGCTGAACTAGGATTTATTGGAAATAGTCGACCCTCCTTAGGAAAGAGACATTACAATTATTTTCAACAAGCTATCCAACAGAAAGTAAACTTCTGGAGAGAGTAGGAGAAACCAAAACATTTCGAATGACAAGGGACATATCACCCACGGTAGAAATTGGTAGTGAACTACCATTTGCCGTGTGGATTTTGAGAGGGCCATCATAGGACTGAAGATTGTGTAACAATGTGGAATTATTAGTCATATGATTTGAGGAACCAGAATCTATTAGCCAAGAATTAGGGGTGGACTTTGGTTTACCTGAGATGCCTAAAGCAAAAAAGGTAGAAATTATCATTTGTTGTACAATATCAGGAGTAAGAGTAGTAGAATTGGAACCGGCAGGTGCTGAAGCATGAGTGGCAGCAGCAGGAGCTGAAGAAGAGGATGCACCCAAGACTTCAACAGAGGTGGAATAGGCATTCTCTTGCTTCCGAGGAGGTCGGATTGGGCAATCCTTGATAATATGTCCAGATTTTTCACAATAGTTACAAAATTTCTTTGGATAGTGGGTGGCAATGTGACCAAATCCCTTGCAACTATAGCATTGTGTAGTGCTATAGTCTCAGCCCTTGGATTTTCCTTGTGCTGTAAATGCCGCTTGAGCAGGAGATGCAAGCTACTGTTCCATTGTACTACGAGTAAGTAACATTTGCTCCTCCCGAAGCAAATCTCCCAAACAATCATCAAGAGAAGGAATTGGATCTCTATTCATTAATTGAGAACGAACAGATTCAAAATCTGAACGTAGTTTCATAAGAAACTGATCCCTCCTACTAGTTTCATGCACACTTTGCACATGAGGGAGACCATCAGCAAGGATAGAAGAATACACAATGTCAGTGTATTCAGCCCATAGATTTGAAAAACCAGAATAGAAGTCCTCCATTGATAAGCCACCTTGAGAAAAATTAGCCATCTCAAATTCCAAATGAAATCTTCGAGCGGAATTATTCTGAGTGTAGATTCTCTTCAAATACTCCCACATAGCCTTGGAGGTTATGTAGGGTCGTAGATTGAGGATGATGTGAGGCTCAATAGAACCTAGGATCCAAGACATGATCTTGGCATTCTTACTCTCCCATGTAGACAATTCCTTTGCACTATCAAGGGCTGGAATAGTCCCATCGATATGACAGTTTGTTAAACTTGACAAAAAGCTGAAAGTGAAATGCCCAAGCGGAATATTTTTTTCCATTGAACCGAATGCACAATGAATCAGATTTTTCAGATGCCATGAAAACAAACCAAGAGCAAGAAAAGAGAGTTGCTGCCTTGAAATAGAGGACCCCAGGAAAATCAAGAAACTAGAAGCAGCCTCTGGAAAAAACAGAGAACAGAAACCCTAAAGATTTTAGGGTTGGCCGAGAAGGTGCAAAAAAAAAAAGGAAATCAAAGTAGCTCTGATACCATGTCAGATTTGGTCGAATACCTCTTTGAGGTGCTTCCTTTTAATTATATAAAAAATAGTTCCAAAAATAATTACAAAGATAAGATTGAGAATTCAATTTGAATATCAACAAACTACATTTTTATCTTATCTAAACTAACTTGACTTTATCCTATCTAAATATGTACAAGTTTGATTTAAATACAAGATAAGATTAGTAAATAAATCCTAATCTATTTGAAATTCAGTTCTGTTGTATCCCAGTAAAATAGGAGATTAGTTGCCATGTAACCCTAGCCGCAACCCAGTAAAATAGGAGATTAGCTGCCTAGCTGCCGTATCTTAAAGAAAACCCTAGTTTTCCTTTGATAATATCCAAGATCAACACACATGGCCAAGAGTGTATTGTAGAGAACTACATTTAACCCCATCCCTTTCTGCTTCATCTCCTTGTTGGTTAACCATGTTAGAAAAACCACAACAGGCAATGAGCATAACATCAAACCAGCAACAGACTTCCAGCAAGTCATTGGGTCAAACTTAGAGTGAAGGGTACCAAACAGAGGTGCCCAACTATCTCACAGAAAAGACTAATTCGACTTAGGACAACATTAGCTTCAATGAGTGCAATTGGCCTATTTATTCCGGTTGCCACAATGTACATAGGAGCTGCATGCATTGCCAGTCCATCAGCATCTATCATAGCAGAATAAGTAACATTATTGGAGTCACACCCAAAAGTAGGCATCATTAGAATCACCTGAGCACAATCAGCCTTCAATAAATTTTTTAGACCCCTCCTAATTCTCACATCAAACGCACTCTCCACTCCACACTCCAAATTCTTTTCCAGCACATCCTTCTCCACCACCCAACCCAAATAATTACTCTCTCTGAGTGACATGATGTGCTACATTATTTGCTACAAAAAAGTTTTGGGGTTCTTTTAGTAGATCAATGGTGTCTTGGCCATTCCAATTCATTCTCAAAGGGTTTCTTTCTCTTCCTCTATCAAAGGGCTTGAAAACAACTTCAAGTGGCAAAAAATCAAGCAGCTGAGGAGCAAGGTTCGTATCTACTGAAACTTACAACCCCATACAAATTCTCCATTCCCCTCCACCAGAGCTTACAAACAAAGTATAAAAGACCCCATATACCTCAAAATTACCTTCCATAGTATGTTGTGCACTTGAATTTCGACAGAAACTGAAAATGCTGACATGGGAAATGTGCTTACCATTGGGAATGGAGACAAAAACTGCTGCATCATCATAGGTCATGTAATTCCCAGCCAAACGTGGCACATCTCGTGGTTCAAGAAAGGATCGAGTTAAGGCTGTGGAGAAGCTTCGGACCCCATTCAAAATTGATTTGGAGAACCAAAGACCAAAGCTGTTGCAACAGATTTTGAGTTTGCAGCTGAAGACCTGGGTCTTCTTTACAAAAGCCGAAGCTGTTGCTGCTACTCCTCTCCCCATAGCAAGGCTTTGTAACTCCTTGAATGGCCCAACAGCACGATCGACGACATCGACGAAGGTGACTGAGAGGTCGACAGGATTGCCTTGTCCACCATGGATGAATGGAACTGGCGTGGATGTGGAACCACACCCAGGATTGAAGTTTTTGAGAGATCTATGGGTTGAAATATAGTATGACTGGTTTTTTGTGGTGAAGGTGAGGAGTTGAGAAACTGAAAATCGATTCCATCGGGATCAAACTTCCGTTAGATGGCTAGGTCTTCCCCTTTTTCAGTTAGTGTATAGTTAGTGCTAGGGACGACTGACATAAAGGAAGGAAAGAGAAAGTAAAATCTGAGAGCAAAGGAAGGAAACAAAAATTGGGGAGGGAGATCTGAGCGTTGAAAAAATAATTTCCGATTTGTAAAGGGATTTCTGGGAACAGAAGAAAGAGTAATTGCGTCGGAATAACACTTATCTCATTCTTCCTCTTCCTGCAACTCACGAAGCAGTTGTTCAAGATGATTAAATTTTTCTTCACAATCCTTCCTGCCATCAATTACATGTTGATGGACAATTTCGTGAATTCGTTCCATTGACTTACTAATTTTGTTGAAGGATACAAAGATTTCCTCCATGATGGCACAGAGATCGGTGTCTCTCTGATACCAATTTGTAACACACCACAAAGAGTTAAAAAGAATAATCTCACTTCAAGGGGAGGACCTCCGGGTAGAAGAAGAAGATAGAAGGGAAAATTGAGTTTTTTTATTCTATTTGGATGATTCTTCAGAGCCAAGTTGCTCAGTACATATAGCCCATGTATTGGGCCTGGGCTAAAAGTAACAAGATAATAAAACTACAATCTGCGAACTAGTTAACGCTACGGGCCTAAGTCCACTACCTGTTACAACCCAAAGGCCCCATACAATAATCTAAAGCCAAAACACGGGTAAAAAGAAGTAAGAGTAAAAGGTAAATGTGGCCCATGAGCTTGGGCGGAGTCCAAGTTAATTAGGCTTGTTACAAATACTGATAGGCACACCTTTTCGCACAGAAAGAAGTAAAAAATTTGGTTATTGACTGGCCAATATTTTGCTAATAGTGCATTGGTATGTATCAATTTCTAGGTGGTAAGAACGAGATCTTTCTAATGTTCGAAACATGCCTGATTAAACTTGACTTATTTCCTGTATGCTCTAGCACTACTTAAGAGAAGTCGGTATATGTATGTAGTTGGGAAAATATCTATTTTGTCATGGTTATATAAATAGATTCCATGAATTACTAAGGACATGACAAGCTGTTGGTCAAAGGGAACTCAAGGCATAAGTTTAGGCTTGATATGGTTCTTTTTGTCACTGGATTGTCATAGTTGCTCGAGTTATTAAGCTTTTTTTTTTTTTTTCATTTATTCGATAATTGTGTTTAAGATTTTCAGTCCAGAGCACTTCTTCTCACTTCAGTTTTTGACATATGTATTATAGGTTGTCATTCTCTCGCCTGCTAGAACTGCAACCCAACAAGGATCGGGGAAAGTTGGAAGGTGGAAGATCAATTTTATGTCAACGCAAAAGTATGTTCTTTTATCTGTGTAATTCCTCTTGGGGGAAGCCTTTCTAGTCGTGAACTTTGAATTCTCTTTTGCTTTGATGGTTTTATGTGGTAGGAATATTTTCTACCGTTATTCACTATGGCTAGGTGGATAAATACCGTTTATTGAATTCAATCTTATGCTCTTGGCTTTCTGCAGAGAAGCCTGATTGATCTCATGGAAATGATACTTCCATATGCTGACAATATGTTGTCAAAGATATGCATAATGGTGAAATCGAGCTTTTCCGGAAAATTTCTTTATTATACCGAACATATTTTGTATTTAGAAAAAGTATAAGTCACAAGTTGATTACAGTGGTTTATAAATAGCAATTATCTCTATTTTTTGTGAAGCCTAGGAAAACCAGATATCTCTTTTTTGTGAATATTTCTTAAATATTTGTGATTTCTTGAATTTCTGAATATTTATGGAATGACTGTCATATATATATATTTTTAACTTTAGAATATCTATCTAGAACTCAGGCCAGACAGCAATGTTCATCATTTATGCACTTGAGCAACTAATGGATGCCCCAGGGCAATGGCCAACACATATTACAAGCTCCCCTCCTCCAATATTTGTTCTTACTAGAGGGCAATCAAGTTCTTTAACAAAAATGCATTAGTTCTTTAAATTTATTTGGTGATAATTTGATGCACCTGCCCCTTGTACAATGAATTGCTTTTAAAAAAATCATATACACCCGATTACATATTTTATTGTTTCTCCTCACTAATTAATAAGTTTGTAGGTGGGAAAATCCATTGATGGGCTGGACATCCACAGGGGACCCATATGCCCACGTTGGTGATTCTGCTCTGAGTTTTGACAGTGAAGAAGCTGCAAAGTCATTTGCAGAAAGGCATGGTTGGGACTATGTGGTATGTGTTGTTCAATGTTTTTGAAAACTTGACATTGCAAGTGGTTTTTTTTTTCTCTTTTGGATCTTTGATATGTAATCCTTTCAAATCTAATTATTTCTAGGTCCATTCTCATACCCTTTTTTTTTGTGCAATTGCACATGCTTTCACATTGTCTGTTCTTGTCTTGTCTTGTTTAGTTGCGTCTGGTTCCAGTAAACTTACTTGGTAGATTGACATAAAGACAAGTTGAAATTTAGCCATTTGTTGCCCCTTCGTGAATTGTAGAGCTAATGATAGCTATACGTCTCCACATCTTCATATCTTGTATAATGTTCTTTTCCTGTGGGTTTTTTCTATGCATGTATTGAGACACTATACACTATTACCTTCCTTTTTCCAAAATTTTAAATTTTGTAGCCGTGAGCATCTTCTGATTCATCATTTTAAATTTTCTTTGTCATAATAGGCTTTAGTGTTATTGGTTGAAAATTTCTCTTGATTCTTCTTTGATGGATTCACATTTTTCTTTGACCTTGACTATTAGTTCTCGTTAATTCTATTTACAATAATTCTTGAACTCATCTGCAGGTTAAGAAGCGCCACACGCCATTATTGAAGGTTTGAGATTCTTTCACCTTTTCCTTTGACATTTTTTGTTATTTTTCATGATCCCATATATGGCAAAAAAATTTTCTTATGGGTTAGGGTTTGACTAGGGGACTCGCAGAGTCACAGTTGATGTTGTTGGATTTGTCACTATTAATAACACTCTGTGCTAGGCTTTAGAATAGTAAAGAGTGGAATAATCTTGAAGATTTGAAAAATTGCAATGGTTAGTTTCTAGCTTCTCCATTGCTGGTTACAAAGCTTGAAGCTGTGCTGTTTAGGAGCAGTAAGAGCTGTTAATGGCATATCTATTCAAAATCTAGCCGCCCTTGCCAGCCATTAATTCTTGACTTAGCCGTTTGGATAATGAGATGAGATGAGATGGTTTTAGATAAAAGTTAAAAGTTAAATAAAATATTGTTAGAATATTATTTTTTAATATTATTATTGTTTTGGGATTTGAAAAGATTGAATTTGTTATTGTATTTTGTATGAGAATTTGATAAAGTTGTAATGATGAGATGAGATGAGTTGAGATGGTTTCTCAATCCAAATGGGGCCTTGGAGTTCCTTAATGATATGAAATAGGCATAGCCTATGTATACAGTAGGTATACAAAAGAACACCTAAATACATTCTAGAGTCGCTAAATCAAGGATAAGAAGTCATGAACATTGTTTATACTAAGCACAATGGCTGTAAACCAAAGCAATAACTTGTGTACAAAAAAAATCTGAAGCTCCGTCATTGTGCACTCCCTATCTTCAAAGCACCGCGCATTCCTTTCTGACCAAGTACACCACATAATGCACAACGGAATCATCTTCCATACTGCCGCCACTTGGGGACAACCTTGAATTTCCTTTTTTTTTTTATAAGTGGACAGCCTTGAATTTCCTTCCAACAAGCAAGTAAATCAACCACCCTCAATGGCATTACCCAAGCGACATCAACTCTTCTAAAGATCTTATTCCACAGCACTCTTGTCACCTCACAATGCAATAATGAGTGATCCATTGATTCTCCATGTTTTTTGCACAAATAGCACCAATCCATCACAATGAGCCCCCTCTTCCTTAAGTTGTCCATGGTCAAAATATTTCCAAGAGCAGCAGTCCATACAAAAAAAGCTAATTTGGAAGGCACACGAGACCTCCAAATACTTTTCCACATGAAGGGTACGTTACCTTGTGATGACAATATTTTGTAATACGCCTTGATTGTAAACTTCTTGCTGCCATTGGACCTCCACTGTATGCTATCCCCCTGTGCCGTTATACTTCCTGTGGAGTATATCAATCCGAAAAATTCTGAAACGGTATGCAATTCCCAATCCTGAATATCCCCCCAAGCACTTACGTGTTTAAAGTCAATAACTTCCTTCCACAGTGAATCCCCCTCCAAGTGGTACCTCCATAGCCATTTCCCTAATAGAGCTTTATTGAAAGTCTTCAAATTGCGCACTTCCAATCCCCCATTCCAGGTTGGGGAGCAAACTTTATTCCAATTAACAAGATGGAATTTGTTTCCTCCCCCACTCCAGCCCACCTCACAAAAAAGTCCGAAATAACTTCTGGATCATATTTGCCACCTAGCAAGCAACAAAAATAGAGATAAAAAATAGGTCGGAAGGTTAGATAAAATGCTCATAATCAGTGTGAGTCGACCCCCTTTCGACAAATACAACCGTTTCCAACCAGCCAACATTTTCGCACATTTCTCAATAACCCCATCCCAAATAGCTCTAGCTTTAAAGGTTGCCCCCAACGGAAGACCCAAATATTTCATAGGCAAAGAAGACACTTTACAACCCAAGAGACTCGCCAGACTGTTGATTCTAGGCACCACACCCACCACCACCATCTCGGACTTACCAAGGTTCACCTTAAGCCCCAACATGGCTTCAATGCATAACGAGTGTTCGTAAAGCTTGAAGGAGTGGAATTCAAGAAAAATCTGCATAACATCACATTTCACAATCTCCCAACAAGCTTGTAAGAATCCCAACAAAAAGCCATTTGGACTGGCGCTTTGTCTTTAGCCATACCACTAATGACCTTATAAATCTCCTCTTCGTCAAAAGGTCTTTCCAACCAGGTCGCACTCTATGGATCAATAGACTCAAAAAACAAATCATTGAGCTTCGGCCTCCAATAGGTCGGCTCCGTGAGGAGTTTCTCATAAGAATGCACAATATGGTTCTCTATTTTGGAGGGGAAAGAGAGCACTTGATTACCTGAATGGAGTGTCTCAATAGCATTGATGCACCTATGTGAATTACCACTTTATGGAAGAACTTCATGCATTTATCACCTTCTTTTAATCAAAGGGCTCTGGATTTTTGTCGTCACGAGGTCTCCTCCATCAACAACACCCGCTCTAGTTCAAACACGACTGAACGTTTCCTCAACAATACCTCCTCCGAGGTGTCTCCCGTCAATTCCTTTCTCCTCTAACTCATGTAGCTCCTCCATAAGGGTAGTCTTCTATTTGTCAACGCTGCCAAAAACTTTCAAGTTTCACTTCTTTAAATCTTGCTTCAGAGCCTTAAGCTTACCTCCAAGAATAAATATGGGAGTACCCGTGAACTGATAAGAAGACCATCAAGAACGAACCTTCTCTACAAAACCATCAGCTGCTAACCACATATTTTCAGACTTGAAATACCGCGTCTCCCATGAATACCTCCACAATCTAACAAAATAGGAAAGTGATCCGAGCAAACACGGGGCAACCGCTTCTGACACAACTCCGGAAAGTGTGCCTTTCACGAAGGGGAGACGAGAAACCTATCCAATGTCGACCAACCCCGACTATTGAACCATGTGAACTCGCCCCTAGGGCCACAACAAGGGAGAGATCCATGAGATCCAAATCAAATATGAACTCAGAGAACTCCTCCATTGCCTGCGAACCCAATCGCTCACTAGGACCATGTGAACCCGATCGCTCACTAGGAAAACGAGTGCTATTGAAGTCCCCACCCATACACCACGACATCTCATAAATAATATAAACCCGCCAACTCCTCCCATAGCCTTCTCCTATCTCTATCCATGTTTGGCCCATAAATGCCTACATAAGTCCACTCCCATCCATCTACAACATTTTTAAATAAACCAGCGACCGAGAAATTTCCAACACAATTGTTTACTTAAAAAAATAAAAAAGAAATTCCCAACACACTCTTGTACTGCCTCCACCACTCTTTTATCCCACATTAAAAGAATACCACTTGAAGCACCCAACGAGGCCAAATAGGACCAACTCACATACGAACACCCCCACAGACCACAAAGGATTCTTCTATCAATGACCCGCAATTTTTTTTCTTGAAGACACACCACATCAACCTTCCACGTCTGCAATAAGGATTTTATGCGAAGGCGCTTATTGCGATCACTAAGCCTCCGCACGTTCCAAGAGAGAATCTTAGGTTTCATGAGCAATAGTGACCCCCCCCCCCTTTCCTTTCGACCTATCCCTTCCGCCACTCTCCTTCGCTGCATAATTAATAGTACATTTGAGCCTTTTGAGATCCCCATCTCTCTTTGTGGCGGACTTCAATCGACCATTTTCAATGGTAACAATAAGGGCCCTGAACTGCTCTTCAAAACCTATACAAGAAACCCCAATGCAAGCTTGTAACTCCTCTACCTTCTTAAACACCCACTTCGAAATGAACCTCTCTGAATTAGGACTGGGAGGGAGCGTGCATAATGGGGTTGGTTCAGCAACCCCCCCCCCCCCCCCCCCCCACACCACATCATAGCATTCTCCGTCGCAAATAACCAACTACAGTTCCGATCCATCTGGCACCCCCACAAAGAGCGCCTCCTTCCTCAAGCCCTTGCCCAACTCCCTGTGACTACCTTGAGGGCCCACTCCTCCAGTTTCCAGTGAGATTTCAAGTCTAGGACACCGTTGGTAGGGGCAGTGGCCTCTGACACTACTCTTTGTGACTGCCCAACCAAGGAAATGGGACAATTGAGTATTCTCGTAGCCCCTTCTTCTATAATTTCAACCCCCGGCTGTCTTTTCAACAGGGTTGTCGTCGTAGGTGCACCGGCAACCACCGTCGGGCTAGTCTGTGCTGGTCCCGACACGTCGGAGGCTAGGGGGACGTCAGTGTTTGCTTGATCTCGCACCTCCTTGCTTTGTGAATACTACCCTCAGCAGCGTAGCATCCGTCGGTGGTTCCGCAACCTTCGGCAAGGTCACCTGAGTCTTCGCTGGCAACGGTGGCTGGTACCCACTTGCCGATGGGCCAGCTTCAACCTACAGTCTTCTCCTCCAAACACCTGTTGTTTGGAAGACTGCATACCCATGGGCTGAAGCCCAACACCTGGGCCCAATACCTTTTTCCTTCCCTTTAGGCTGACCCAAAACCTTCTCCTTCCCTTTAGGCCCACTATGCTGACCCTGGCCCGTTTGACCAAGAGAGCCCAAAACAACACTCCTGTTATTTTCTACATTCAAACCACAGCCCAGGCCCAAGCCCACCCCATTTTTCTCCTTAACGCACCGTATTAGCTAGTTTACTTTATCAGTCATTTTGCCCAGCTGGCTCTTCATTACAGTCAACACTTGATGCACCATTTCCTTATTCAGACCAACAACACCCCTGCCACCCCCCTCACGTCTCTGGGCACCTGCAGAAATGGTGGCACCACCTGACCTTTGCAAACCTACTGCTCCTACCAATCTGACTTGTTCGCAAGGCAACTCCAAAACCCGTGGTTGTTGGAGTACCTCCCTGTATGACCGAGTGTCAGAAGTGGCTACCGTCGTCACTGGCGGTGACAAACGAGCAAGACCACCTTCTCTTCCAGCTTCCTTCAATACCTCTGCTAGCTTCCTCCAACCCATGCACCCTATCCCCTGGTATAAAGATGAAACTCCTGCGGCCTCCCCCATCGTACTCCACCAGTGCCATGTAAAAGCCTCGGGAGTTAGAGCAACGTTGTGCAATGAAGCCCCTGTCCCCTTCCCGATGAGCGGTGTAAAACTCCTTTCTCCCAGCTTTCAGACACTCCTCCAAAGCTTTGGTAAACCATCATGCCGTAGCTAGCCCCAAGCTCATATCTTTCACAACTTTCCATCCTTTCTCAATTAAAAGCACATAGCGTCCATCCCTTGTCACCTCAAACACCTTGGATTCAATTGCAACGCATTTCATAGGAGGCATTTTCCTTCCAATACAGTCAGAAAAACGCCGTCAATGATATGAATTCTTATTACAATCCTGTCTTCCTGTACATGATTTTGGTACATGATGTTTTCCTAACATGTTGAACTGTAGAGATGGTTTACTGATGGCTTTAGTGGTGTTATCAGTAGCGTAGTCCATTTTTGTTTGGGTAAACAGAAGAGGAATGCCTGTCTTTAAGCTCAATCGTTTTCCTTATCTGGTTGCTTAGCCTTTTGAGCTTGTACTAGTCTCCTTTTTAATCGCAATTCTTGGGGTGTTGTTGCTTTTATCGACCATTGACTGACCTGTGTGTGTCTTTGTTGCACTAGGGTTTGAATCCCTCTCTCCAACATTTTTTTTTCTCTTTTTATTTCATCCTTCTTGTATAATGCTGGAATGGTGGTCATTAAGTAATTGGTGTTGGCACATAGAAGACATTGTAGTTCTTTTATGTCCTACTTTACCATTATGGTTTTGTCATGATGCATGAAGAATTAAAGTCCTGGCTCCTGTGGAAGATCTCAAATGTTATCTTGAAGTCTCTCTGTTCCTTTTTGTCCTTGCATATGGAGTTGTTTTTTTGACTTTCTGAATTGGAAAATGATGCTTAATTGGCAAAAGGAGAAGAGAACAAGGAGGATATCTCCTTCCAATAAGTTTTTTTTATTAGTATATCTCCTTCCAAAAAGTAAAAAAGTCACTATGAGGAGAATAGATATGGTGTGTGGATGAAAACGTTTAACAAGTTTGAGAGTTAACTAGTCATGCAGAATGATGATTTTAGATCTTGTTAATAAGCCAGAAAAATTTAAGATGTGTATCGTATGCAATAATTCAAAATAACTTCTGGGCCTAAAGTGCTCTAGAATAAATATTAAAATGTGGCAATATAAGTTGAGGATTTAGATGGTTGTGAGTCAGTGTTCGGCCAGCCGTGCATTGTTGCATCAACCCATGTCTAGGGAAGCATGACATGATCATAGCTGTCTTAGTTGCTGATTCATCAGCATGTTAAAATGTCCATATCAGTCGTAACAATGTAGAAGCTTCTGCTCTGGTTGCAGGTGAAGGCATATGCAGACAATTTCAAGTGGAAGGGCCTTCCCAAACCAGAGGAAGATTGATTTTATTTCTCACTTCTCTCTCCTCTTGGTTCTATTATATAAGAGACGAGCAGCCTTGAGTTTTTCCTTGTATCACATTTTTAAAAAAGTCGCTTTGCCCCAAATGAATTCCTTGATTTTAATAAATGGGAGTTGAAGTTGTACTCAGTAAAACTATGGCACATTTAAGTTGCATCCGCAGTGCAATGGACTGATTGAAGAATTCTGTGTACCCCGCCCCCGCCCCCCCGGTGTCTTTTCTGCATTGGTTTCATCAAATTTATCTCTAAAATTTGATGAAAAGTACATGTTTTTCATAAATTCAAAACCTCTCTAGCCATAAAATGGGAGTTGAAGTTGTACTCAGTAAAACTATGGCACATTTAAGTTGCATCCGCAGTGCAATAGACTGATTGAAGAATTCTGTGTACCCTGCCCCCCACCCCCCGCGTCTTTTCTGCATTGGTTTCATCAAATTTATCTCTAAAATTTGATGAAAAGTACATATTTTTCATAAATTCAAAACCTTCTTAGCCATAATTCTATATTGAATTAGTCAAAATAATAATATAATATTATTTTTTAATAATAATATTTTTAATTTATCTTTTTCATATTTTAAATTTACACTTTAATTAATAATTTAATTTGATACTTAATTATTGTTTTCTAACTTAAATATATTGTGGCTCAAAATTGGAAAACAATAATTTAAGTAAATAAAATAATGGTTATAAAGTAAACAGTTAGTCTTCAAATTTAGAGATTAACTTATGTATTGTAGTTTGAAGTTGAAGATTTTAGTGTATGCTGAATTTAATGCAGTGATTTTAAACATAAATTTATCAAATTTTAAAAATGACACTCATTTTATGAGTCTGATGCCAGTTGCCGGAAAGTTGCTCATCCCCTGCCTTTTTGTGACCGTCTCACAGCATTAGAGTAGCTGGTGCTAATCCATATGAATCTGCTCAAAGGTTACGGACTTGATGTATTTCAAGTTACGGAACAAATTGTTGCCGGAAAGTTGATTTTAATACATTGAGGTACTTTTGGTCATCGCTGTTAACTGCCTTCAGCCACTCGGCTACTGGCCCTAATGTCAGCGGCATAATGGCATTGCATACATTACCCCCTCATTGCTTTATTCAAAGAGGCAATGCGGCAATTAGTTCGGTTTGGATAGTAAAATGAGTTGAGATGATTTTAGATGAAAGTTGACTAAAATATTATTATAATATTATTTTTTAATATTATTATTATTTTAGTATTTGAAAAAATTGAATCATTTATTATATTTTGTGTGAAAATTTGATAAAGTTGTAATGATGAGATAAGATAAGATGAAACACTTTCACCATCCAAACGGGCCTAGTCGCCGATGTATCGACTCTTTGATCCGGAAGTCTTTTATGTCCTTAATTTTTTGGGCTAGCTGTGAAATATTACAGTGAAAATGAGGAAATTAACACCAGGACAAGAGCCAAAATGCTTCAAATACAGAATCATGAGCATGTTGACTTGCAATATAAATGTATACTCAGCGACCGGCCTAGCACTGTGTCATGATCAAAGTGTGCCGCATCTCTCATGTGTAAGCCAAGCTTAATCATATATATGTAATTTCTTACAAGCCAGGTTCTCATGAGAGCTAACCATCGCTTTCGAGTATAAGATTGTAAAGGGTTGTTGCTTTTAGAATGAATAAGCATAACATCAAGTTATTAAATACTGAGAGATAAGTAGAACCATTAAAAGAGAGAGTTATTGGATGTGTCGATAAATGAACAACTGTTGGTGCAGTTGTAGAGCATGGAAGTATACCATGATCCAAGTGCTGAGTTAGAATCACCATCTGATTCATTATTCTTTTTAAGTCTCAAGTAAGAATCTTATCAATTCATTTCCTCTCATAGACCTTAACATCAGACGTGGATTCAGAGGTCACCATCTTCTTTTCATTATATCATCAGCAACTTGCCATTCTGTAATGAGCACAAAAAGGTGGTTAATTGCAATAATACTTATTATTCAACATAACCCGGAACAAAATTTCGAGTATGCCTCCAAAGGATGGCAGATTAATCCAATATAGCCAACATCAAAAATCTGATGCGGCATTATGTGAAAGACATCCGCGACATACTTCTGATCTACTAAAACTAATTTTTCAAGCTGCAGCATTGCAACTTCAAAGGACTGCTCTATCAACAATAATTCCACTTGAATCAGGTAGCAGTTCCTTTGTATAGTACTTGGATTTGCGGGACAGATTGATCATTTTTCTCCTCTTTTCTGGTATTGACTCAATTGAACATTCCAAAAAACCACGCCTCACAAACCTGTAAAACAAAAAGTGGATATAAGTTTTCCAAAAGCGAGCATTTTACCCTGTTCACCAAGCCATAAAAAAACAGTAATGACAATAAACTGAATACCAAACACAAACATATTTCTCATTCGCAGGTTGGTTTTGGTTGCTATTTTTTTTTTTACAAGTAATAAGAAATTTATTAATGCAAGTAGATAGGCATAGTCCGAGTACACAGGAAGTATACAAGCGGAAACACCTAAATACAAGCTATGAAACTAGGAACTAGCTAAGTCTAAAAAGGAAACATTTAAAGAATCCCCATTCAGTACAAGAGTATTCTCCCAAAAACAAAGAGTTCGAAAGAAAAACTCCCTAATTTCTCCCAACGAGCGAGCTCTGTCATCAAAGCAGCGTCCAATTTTGGTTTTTGGATTCTTGTGACCGCTGAAATCTCTAACTTGTAATGGTATTCTACCACCACAATTAAGGGCTAATCAATAAAATTTGGGGCAGAGCTTCTTCATAAAACTTTATATATGTAGAAGAGAAATGTCTCTATAAGGCAAAATACTCCACTGTATTTTTCAACCAGCAATCTACTTTCAGTGTTATATACATATATATATATATATATATATATATATTATTGAATCCATTGCAATCTGATACAGTAAGCAGTAAGCATACATCTATGAAATTTATTTAAAGCAGCAGGAGGTTGCAAATTCATGCAGTAGGAGGGTGCAAACATACCAATCTGCTGTTCGTGTTGTAAGCAGGAAAAGCATCTCCAATCCAAGGGAGGATGCCTTCTTCTCGATGTAATCTGCAGTCATTTGCTCCAGTTACAAAATTGCAGACCAAAGGCCACAAGCAACAAACAGGTAATTATTTAATTTTAAAAAAAAAAGGAAAAACCACCAATAGGATTTTCTGAATTCATCTAATTGAACAGAATCACTTGATGTCAACCGTTAAAGATTTTGTTTTTTTCTTGTATACGTGAATCTACTACTACGTTGGTTTGGAGCACATTATATCCATGTTCATAATATAATCACCCTTCCAAAGAGTTCTCATAATGAATGATTCTGCTATGTTATTTATTACTCCTCACTCAGTTTCTGTCAGAACAAGGCGCTAGATATTGAACAGAAAAACACTAATAGTAATCTATGGGTACGCATCTCAGATGTTGCCAAACTGCAGTAATAAGGAAATTAAAATCATACCAAGTAATTTGTATCCTTGTCCTTGTCCACGGCAATCAGGAGAAACTGCAATAGCAGCAACCTCTCCACACTTCTCCTCAAAGAAAGGAAAAAGTGCAGCACAAGCAATTATCTGGCCATCTCTTTCCACAACAATGAAGGAATCCAATGCTTCAAGAAGCTACAAGCACAAAAACAAGTGAATAATGTTTCCAGTTCAAATGAAACTAACACCAATCAGGGGCAGTTTTTCAGTGTTAATATTAATAACCACATCAGCAAATGCTATTCAGACCTGTTGATTAAGGGGGAGGTTTGGATACAAAAAGCCCCTCATCTCATCTAATCATTACAACTTTTCTAAATTTCCATACAAAATACAATAAAAAATTCAACTTTTGCAAATTCCAAAACAAAAATAATATTCTAACAATTTTTTTTTTTTTTATGTCAGGGAACCTCTCCAAGGTAGGGCCCTTCGGACCCACCCCTGCAGAGTAAACCTCAATCCCGTGCACCGTACCCTCAGAAGTTTCCCTACACGGAACTGGTTAAATCGCTGGCTTTTTACCAGGAGGTGTGGCCCCAAATGATTGTTTGCACCCATGAGGTATTGAATCTTGGACCTTAAAGAGAGTGATACCCGAAGACTAAAGCCTTCACCACTTGGGCCAACCCCTTGGGATTTTCTAACAATATTTTATTAACTTTCAAATTTCGTCTCATCTTATCTCAACTCACTATCCAAACCTCCCATTAACTATGAAAGAGCAAGGGCACAAACCTCTTGATCAGTCCGGAGAACAAGTATGCCAGATTCTTCCAAAGGTTGCATGATTTGTCTTATGCTAGAGAAATCTTCGGCCCTAGCCATCCGGGTTCCTTCATAGAGGTCGCTACAGGATTAAATGCACAAGTTAGGGAATGGGATGAAGAACAGCATAATGAAGTATAAATGAGCAATATGATTGCATCCATTTTTTTTTTTTGATAGGTAATATGATTGCATCATTCTAACTAGAAAAGACAGTTGCAGATACTTAAAAGGCAGATTCCAAATCATCTGGAGTATAATTTCTGAAGAAGGGATCATTTCCAGGTAGTAGTGCAACTTTTGTTGCATATAAATCACAATCTTCTCATTTCCTAAATTTGTTTTACTCATTGGAAATAAGAATCACGCAGGTGATACTAAAAATGGATAATGCTTGAATGTTTATTGATCCTCATAATTAGGCAAAGCCCAAGTACACAAGTAGTATACAAGAGAGAAATACCTAATTACAGCCTATGAGCAAGAAAAAGAAGCATAAAAGTCATTAAAAAGTCTCAAGTACTAAACAAATCATACAAGGATAATTTATCAACAAGTCACTGAAAGTGACCAACATTAAGTTACAAGGTAAGCACTGACCACAAAGACAACTCAACCAAATAAATACTGATCCAAGGACAGTCCCACAAGCATTATGACAACGAGTTTTGCTACTCATCATCCCCACACATCACACCACATTTATTTTGCGAATCATTGAAATGATGTCATAGATTAGAGAAAGAAGGCAGTTGAGTAAAAGAGAGAAAGAAAATGACCTAATTAGCAAATATAGGTTAGACAGGTTTCCTGATTGGACATTTAGGTGCCAACTAGGCACCCAAAAAAATGGAAAAGAAGAGATGCAGTAGGTTTGCAAGGAATGAAATCCACAAGGGCTTCAGGTGAAGGAAGGTCATAAGCCTAAAGATTACTCGAAAAGGATGTGGAACTAGTAATTCTCATAAAACAACATAACAAAAGTCAAAATGACAATAACGTGCCACATGGTGACTTTTGAGAATGCCATTCAAAAGTCCACTTGGATGCAAAGTAACCTATTCACAAAATATTGGAATGATTGAAGAACCTGGTAATATATATATGTATATACAGTTATAATGCCTATCATTAAGAAGCACAACATTTCTTGCAGATCATTGCCACATAACAAATCCACATGGGACATTAAGTCAAAGTAGAAAATTTTAAGTTTTTCAGGAGATGATACCATACCTAGCCACCATGGTTCCCATTCCATCTCTTGTAAACAATTCCAATGATAAAACCCCATCTATAGTGCCATCTAATAAATGAACTCTTTTAACACCTGCCTGACAATAAAGCAGAAATCATGTTAGCGGGTGCCTGATGCCAACATGTAAAGCAGTTGAAACTTCAAAGTATTGAGACAAATATCACGTGACGAGGCCTTCTAGGAGTAGGGAATTTTATGAACTATTTTTCACAAAAATTAGATTCCATGCAATGCACATGAAGGTTAACATGTTATAAATGCAACATTCTGGTCTGAAACAAATTATAATAGCCGTTAGTACAGAAATAAATGCAACAGGAAAGCACAGAAAAATTACCTACTCCTTTTCTTCTTGGTAAGTGATATACCACCCGATCATAATTGAGAAAGGGTTCCATATTCTGCTTTTGACTGGCCATTTCCAGGTTCTATTTGTGAATTTTGTAATTATTTTACTAATAAAAATTGTAATTTTTCCTGAATTTACCATATTAATTTGGTTTTTCAATCTTGCATCTATTTAATTCCTGGTAAACCATCAATAGACTCAAATTAGTTATCAAAATGCTTCTATCCTGCTCCCCTCCCTCCTTCCCAAAATGATCGTGATAGAAACAAATATTTTTTGGAACTGTCTAAATAAAACTTGACCATAGAGACATTTCAGAATTAATAGATAGTATCCATGACCAGCAGTGTATGGAAACTCAACTGCAAAGATTTTTTTTTTTTTTTTTTGGCACCGGGTGTCCAGGAACAGCTTCCCGACTAATCCCGGGGTGCACAAGCCCTCGGCAAGGAGTTTTCCGCAAGTGCACCTCGGGTAATTCAAGGGAAAAATCCCCCACTGATGGCCCCTAGAGATTGTTTGCACCCAAGGGGATTTGAACCTTAGACCTAGAGGGAGCATACCCCCAAGCCCAAGGCCTTTACCACTTGATTAAGTCAACAAAGAAGTTGAATCAATTTAACGTTAAACACAACTATCTGATGTGAGATTTTTTAACAAATCCCAGTTTAAAAAAAAAAATCATATATAAGGACATCACTCCTGAGGAAGCAACCATCACAGCAGATATATTTTTTTTTCATATAGATAAGCCACTGGTGATGTTGATGCAAAGAAAATGGATCTATCGTGGACTTACCCTGCAAACAAAAGCTGCAGCTGCCAATTCTGAAAGGTAACCATTTAATCGGCCTCGCCCATCGTGACCTCCGATGGAAAAACTTTGTTCGCCAGTCCAAAGTCCATTCCCATTGTCAAATCCAACACCATTCTGAAAGGTTACGTTACGCCTTTTACCAGAAACCTTTGCATTCTGGTGACAATGGACAGCCCCATTAGAATCATTATGACCGGAATTGAGATCCTCTTTGCCAACATCTTTCACACAGTTGGAAGCTATCTCATTTTGTTTAGCCCGTTTATCAATCAGCATTTCTGCTTCTTGAATAGTCAAGAAGCGAATAAGACGCTTGTTCTCATCAAGAATTTGACCATCTATGATGCAAATAAGCTTGTCTGCTCCAATGGCTAATGCGCAAGCTGTTGCAACTTCATATGTGCTGCAATTTTTAAAGCATGCATTGGTAATCACTGAACAGGCTATAAGCCTTTTTCAGGCAAATTTTAACTGCTTTGTGTGTGTGTGTGCGCGTGTGGAGGGGGTTTGCAATTGACTCAATTTTAAATGATTCTGTTAAAGAGCCTCATATAGAATATACTTTATATGGCTAGATTCTAACAACCAAAAGAAACAAAGATTCATGTTTACCGAGAAGATTCAAATGCTAGAATCAGTTTGAACAGTTCTGGTTAGGAGTTCATCACAGAACAGTTCTGGTTTTACTAATAATCTTGAATTTTTGACTTTTTGTTTTCCTTCTTCTCTTTGGTCAAGTGTTCTCTTGTATACTCTGTGTACTTGGGTTGCACCCTTAGGTTCTTTAATAAAAGTATAAAATTTAGTTACTTATCAAATGGTAAAGGCCTTGGTCTTAAAGTATGATCCCTCCAGGTCTAAGGTTTGATTATTCTTGCATGCAAACAATTTCTAGGGGCCATCGGACTGGGGGAACTTCTCCTTGAATTACCCAAGGTGCACTTGCGGGAAACTCCTTGCCGAGGGGCCGTGCACCCCCGGGGTTAGTCGGAACTTTGTTCTCGGACATTCAGTGCCAATCAAAAGAAGAAGAAAATAATACGTATTCAGCTAATAATTGTGATAGCCAAAGATAACTACCAAATGCTATACATCATACTTGCAATTTAAAACTTCTCCAGCGCTGGAATGGCCCAGGTTGCTTAATAGAACAATACAACCAGCATCAAGCCTTTCACGCATACGTGACACATCGACTTTCTTAACTTCGCCTGTTGCCCCATAATCAACACCCTTGACAACTCCTTTTCTCTGCAAATGAATATAGCAAGCCTCAGACAAACGGAAATAGAGTAATAATGACAGGAAACCCACAACCCAAATAAAGAAGCTCAGGCGGCCACATATTCCTTAACAAAAATGGCAATTGTAGATGATTCTCTGAAGAGGTTAAATATAAAGTAAACTTTCTTACTTTAGCCCCAAGAAAGTTACCACTGTCAACGCTGACACCAACTTCATGCCAATGACTGCCATCGCCATGGCGACGAACATTGTATATAGAGGGGCCAGGAGAGAGTTTTGCCTCTAGCATCATACGAACCCCCCCTGCGGCCTCAATTGCTGCTGTCAAAGCTTCAGAGTCAGTGATCCTGTGTTCACCAACAAACCTAGGACTGCTTCCTGCAAGGAGGAGTATACACCAGGTGAACTACCATCTAACATTTCGTGTAACTGGGAACAAAACATCAGAAGCAGGTAATATATACCGTATTATAACAATAAGCATTTACAGAAGATCTTTAAACTGAAAGAAAGAATGATATCGTTCTTTTTTCTTAGCGACAGAATGGAATCATTCTATTGGAATACTGTGACTTTAGAGGCTCAAAATTGAACATATACACCAAGAGGCATGAAGGTTCAAAAGCAACAAGGTCTTCACTGACCTCTCTGCTTCAAAAGCATGTTAATCTTCACAGTGGTCTCTGGAACAATCACAAATTTTATCCCCAGATGATGAAGACAGGCAATATCCTGCATAAGGATATATTTATGCTATAAAAGTGTGAAAATAGTTGAGATATATTTATACCGCCCACCATGCTAGTGAACATAGCTCGAATTAGAGATACTCTATCTCGCAAACACCCTCCATCTCTGTTTAGTTTTACAACCTAATCACATAGAGACTGATGCGTCCCATAAAACTCAAATGCAGTATTCATTTTGTACTGGAAATCCTCAAAAGACCCTAAAACCCAATTCCTTTACGTCTTGTTTTGATGCATTTTTCTCACTAACCAAACACATACTAAAATATTTTGAAAAAAAAGAGTTATTTTGAGAAAACAGAGGACATGCCTTGAGAATAGAATCCAAGAAAGGACTGGTGAGAATTTGACCAGAAATCAGCACAACGAACGTACAGCCCTTTTGGGCGCAGAGGTACGAACACGCCTCGCGAAACCACCGTACCCTCTGCTGGTCCTCCACTGAAATATTGCTCTCTTCAATATTCCCAACCTCACTCCCCGGGTAGCTACACGGTGGAAGAATTCTTCCTTTATTTCCCTTCACAACCATTGACAGCGGCCACGGAAGTTTGGTTCTTGCTGTCCTGAATTGGCAAGAGTGGCGAGGCCAGAAAAGCCTGCTTTTTCGGATGGGAAAATCCCCTCGGAGGTTTTGGATAGGACCGTAGTGTGAGCTAGAAATCGAAGCTGCCATGGGGAGGGGAGAGAGATTCAGAATCGATAGTGGGGAGGGAAGAGAGATTCAGAATCGATAGTCAAAAGCAAGAGCTGAGGGTAGGTACGGGAGTGGGTGACGATGGTGACGTTAGGACCAAAGACTCGGAGAGAGTCGCAAGTTCACAACCGCCAACTGGGTTTGAGCCTCGAGGACTTTGACGTTGTTTAAAGAGATCAGCTGTCTCAAGGGCCTCTCTCTTCTCTGGCACTCCGTTTGTATTTAAAATTTATCTTAATTTATTTCAACTAATTATTATAATTTTTTTAAATTTTTATATAAAATATAATAAATAATCTGACTTTTATTCTACTATTATACTAATCTAAGTTAAAGGAGCGTTAGCATTAGAGTATGCAAATATAAATATAAAATTTGCGTAATATAATATGATTTTATATTTAATTATTTTACTTAAAATTTATTCTCATATTAGATTATACATTTATTAGTCAAAATAATAATAAAATATTATAGATTTAATAATTTTTTTTTTGTTTTATTAATTTTTTTCTAAATTAAGAGCTATATGGAAATATTAATATTATACAATATGAGACTTGAATAAAGATATGGATGGATCCTGGAATGCAGTAAATACATTTTAAATATTTAATATAACACCATTGAGAAAAACACGTCTATTACATTTTCACCTCAAAAAAAATACCATTAAGAAAAATACAAGTCATCACTAATGTTCAATACATTTCAACTCATCACAAAAATATACACACCTCCAAAAGTCAACCCATCATTACTGTCTATCACAAAAAATAAAGACAATGTCCGATCACAAAGTTGCTGTCCAGCCACATGTATTTCCATCACATGTGGCTGGACGACCACTAAAATCAGACAAAGTATACGTTAAACATATACTACTGTTAATTACAATATCGAAATAGGCTAGACAAATACCTACACACATCCAAAATATGTGGATGGGTCCTCGGATGGTGATGTGATTGCAGACTTATTCATTAAAGCTTCGAAAATTTCATCCCGAAGATGTTGGAAAAAAACTAGATGCTTTGCTTTCA
The DNA here is from genome assembly GCA_022457165.1 of Juglans mandshurica. NCBI lineage: Eukaryota > Viridiplantae > Streptophyta > Magnoliopsida > Fagales > Juglandaceae > Juglans > Juglans mandshurica. The sequence continues at coordinate 51,765,110 of CM039619.1, forward strand.
TCCTGTCAAAATCTAATTTCATTATTTTAGCTTCGAACTTCTTCTTCTCAAGTGCAAGATATTCATCTCTATCCCGCTTCGCCTTGCTATAAAATTCTCCTCTCCACCATGAATGTATTTCTGTCAGCACTTGTGTGAGCAAGGCATGATTAAATCCAGCATCTACATCATCTCTAAACTTCCTCTTTCTTTCATTTTCTTTTTCAGCCTTCTTGCCTAGAGATCTCTCAAGGATGACCTCCACGTTGTCATCCAAAATATCGTCTTCGTCTAGAGTTAAGCTAGCACTGGTCGGACGTCTTCCAGGTTGTTTTCTCCTCGTTGACAATGTTGATTGATGTTGTTGCCATTTTGGCAACAATGCTCCATGGTAAAAGTTGTCTTCTTAGTTTCTTTGTACATTATTTTTGCCTTTTCAATCTTAAATGAATAAAGTGATAGAGTTAATATGTAAATAAGCTTAAGCATATAAAAAAACTAAATGAAAAACAAAATTAATATCTTATCGACCTCTGTGGTACCACTTGGATGCAAAGACTCTACTTGTGCTATAGCAGCACAAAACTTGTTTGTACATTTTTAGATCGACTGCCATCGATTGATCAATGATGCAATCGAACGTTTATGAGTGTTTGATTTTTTATACTCATGATAGTATGCATAACTTCTTTCTCACGTTTGTGTGGATTTTTTGTTAGTCTCCCGAATAGTATTAAGGCTAACATTTAAAGCTGAAACAAGGAGATTATCCTTCCCTGCGGTGAAAGACACACCTCGTTGAGATTTTTTAGTGTGTAGCCTTTGTTCACCTTCAGCTTGTGATGGTTGGACCACCACATTATCATGTATGTTATTGAATGGGGTGCTGCCTTCCCGACTACTTGCCTCTTCTACATCCTGAAACCAAACTAATGCATCCCCTTCCATGTAAAATGAAGACATTATTTTGATAGTCTGGCATAGGATTTAGGGTAAAATAGTGATTCACCTTGTACACCCACCCAGTGGGATTCTCTCCATCAAACCTGGGAAAATCCAACTTAATGAACCTAAATTGCATCCCTAATAGGCTCCTGACCCCTCAGTCTATGACTCATGGTCATGTCCCTCACTGTGGTGGTTCCATGAATATTGGTGAGCCCCATTTAGGGATTCCATCAATAGATCCATCTTTTTGGCTAAATCCTTCAATGATTTCTAATGGTGTTTTACTCTATGTTCTTGCAGGTCCTGGTGTTGCTTCATTCCCATCACCAGCTTCTCAAGTTCATTGAATCGAGTTCTATATGCCATTGTTAGCTGCCCAGTCTCCAAGATCTTATTGCTCTTATGCCTGTTGATAAAGACCCAAATGCAATCAACAAGAAAATAATTGTAATAATAGAAAATGAAATCTGATTCTCGAGGAATCAGTACCTCCAAAGTGGCTAAATGCCTGTGTATTCATTTCATAAGAAATTTTTTAGAACATTCCTACATCTAATATCCTAGGTATAGTTGCATTACATTGAAAGATGATAATACCCTTCATGAGCTGAGACCTAATAAATAAGTCTGAAGATGATAATATAAGCCCACGTGACAGCTACCCACAATTGGATACAACTCCCCGTCCACGTTCCATGGCCCAACATAACACAAATTAACCTAAACCGAAAGTAAACTAAACTGAAAGTAAAGTTTTCAAGAGATGGATCTCCTTCGTTCTCTAGTTCACTAGTTCCAGTAAGAAGTGCTGACTCAATTTGTATCACCAATTACTGTAAATATGAAACAAAAATATCATTGAGGCTGAGTTTGGCACAAGGAAATAAGGTGCATGGAAATTATCTTGAGTGTTTGACAGATAGGAAAATGAAAATCACATGATTTATTGAGAGGTCATTTCTAAAGTATTAACAACTTATGCCAGCATCCTTTAGAAATATGAATAACTTCATTAATAGTGGAAAGACACCTTTTTCATAATAGAAATGCTTTAATCAAACAAAACCTACAGGTATTAAGTTATTAACTGCAACTTTATAGATCGGAGATCCCCTTTTTGCTTTGTGCATCGAGATTGATGTGCATGCTATTGTGGTCTATTTTTTTTATTTTTTATATATATTTAAGTATGCTATTGTGGTCTGTTTTGGAAATGCAAACCATTTTATTGAAGCCTTTTCGTTGTGCTCTAAGTTTGCTTGCTCATTATTTACAATAAAATATTGGCATTTCTGCTAACTTGCTGTAGTTTTTTTATATATAAATATATAATTGTGTGTATATATAATTTATTTATATAAAGACTATTCTGAAATAGTACATTAAAATGTATCAGTACTGAAATATTCCGTTCCAATACCTCAACTTAAACAGTCATCATAATGAAATTCAAAACTTTAGTTTAAAAACCAGATTTTATTTAGATTAACTCCACACACCATGCACTCAATTTTTTTTTTTTTTAACTCAATATATTAAGAGTGTTGAGTGTGTGATAAATAGTAGAGTGTAAAGTAGATTTTTTCTTAGATTAATGATCACTTGCTCATGACAGGCTAGATACTTATTCTTTTACCTTATTTCTTAGGATATTTCCATCTAGCAGCAATATAATAAAAGGTAAATACAGGGGAAAAAACAACTCTTTAAAAGAGGAGATGATGTAATGATGGTGACACAAAATAACAACGGAAGATCAAAATATTTTTATATTAATAAGACAACTTTCACGTCAAATAAGCAGGATTTTGTTCACCAATACGAAGATAAAAAAAAAATAGTAATACAAGCAATGTTAACGAAAGTAATACACTCAAATAAAGGAATAAATGTATTGTCACGTTATTTTTCTCTGTTTTTTTTTTAATTTTTTTTTTTATAAATATTGCCACGTAATTTCTAATAATGCGGCCTCGTTTGTTTTCAGAGATGAGATGAGTTGAAATTAAAGTTAAAAAATTTAATAAAATATTATTAGAATATATTTTTTAATATTATTTTTATTTTGGGATTTGAAAAAATTGAATTATTTATTTTATTTTGTGTGAAAATTTGAGAAAGTTATAATGGTTAGATAGGAGGTTTTTAAAATTTTCAAAATTTTGAATTTTATCTTCGAAAGCAAACCAGCCTTAGTCTGTATTTATTTTGTTGATCACATTGAACAAGATTATATAGGCAAATGATTTCATTAAAATAACGATCAAAAGTAAATAGATGGAATTTGGGGACCACCCTAAAACTCCATACATTAAGTGCTAATACAATGAAAGAAGTGTAAAAAAAATGAAAAATGATAGTTACAGTCGTGAGTATGCAAGCGCCACATAATCACTTTAAAAAAATGAATAAATATGAGATTCACATGAAAAGAAAATTAATTTTTTAGTAGTGGATTATACTCTTTTTTAAAGCGACTACACGTCACTTACACACTCCATGACTATATCTATCATTACTTAAAAATATATATATAAGGAGGGAAATTCAGGACTAACGGAGTAGCCCAAATCCTATGCTCTCTTGGTCAATAGATTTTAGCATGGTTTAAGAGAGGACCAACCATGAAGGTAGTTTTTGTATGCATCCTAAAAAAAGGTTTGCCAATGATTTTTACTACAGCCGTGAGAGGTTGTTGTAGATGGGGTTGCATCATATCTAGGCCAATTGTTGCGACTGAAGAGGGGTCTCTGTCTCTTATTCCACATACTTGGATAGGAGAGTACATCAACCCTATGTTTTAAATAAGAGAAATAATAATTGCAGTCGTAAGTACGCAAACGTCGTACAATCATTTTGAAAAAAGTGAATAAATATGAGATCCACATGAAAAAAAAATTAATTGTTTTAATAGTGTACCACACTCTTTTTCAAAGTAACTGCACGACGATTGTGCACTTCATGATTATATGTAATATTGCTCTTTAAAGAAAGTATCAAGGAAGAGGTTGCTGCTTCTAATGCCTCGTATGTCACTAGTGAGCTAATGTTAAAAATTGCAGAAGCCACCAAAAAGTATCTCTTGGAAAACAAAGGGTCTCTGTTTTTAAATCTACACATTAGCAATAAAAATTTGTAATCTACACATTATTATTATTTTTCCTTTATTGGATGCTAGAACCTTTGGGCTGTCCGATATTTGTCTATTTGTTTCGTGAAAGGGTCTCTGTTTTGTTGATTTTTTAATGCTTCTTAAGTTCTGTTAATTTTTCTGGTTTGTGGAAGTAGTCTGAGAAATGATTATAACAATTTCTTTAAAAACGCAAACTAGTATAGTGTTTTCAGGCCTTATTCTTACTTAAAAAGAAAATTAAGAGTTAGATTTGAATTAAGGATTCAAAGTGAAACATACATGCAGTTATGTACCTCCAAGCTGGTTTGGTTATTCAAAACCAAGCTATCTCATCTCATTTCATATAATCATTACAACTTTATCAAATTTCTATACAAAATATAATAAACAATTCAACATTTTCAAATTCCAAAATAAAAATAATATTATAATAATATTTTATTCAACTTTCAACAAAATATTTCATCTCATTTTATCTTAATTGCGTAATCAAACGAGGCCGTCGTTCGCTGTAAAATGAAAGGGTGGCACTACAACCATCGATTTTGGGTCTCAATTAGTGTAATTCATCTTTTTTTTTTATGCTTTTTTCTTCATTTTTTTAATAACCTAAAACATTTTTTAAAAAAATATTATAACATCATTAAAAAATATTTTTTTAATCATTAAATAAAAATAATAATAATAAAAAAATGTATCGAGAGACTTTCTCGAGACACAAAGCATTTCTCGAGCTCGCGGTGGGTAAACTGGTAAAGGCATATTTTCTTAAAAGTATCTATATGTCTCATAACCTTAACGAGTTCTTGGCCAAATGTGAAAAACAAAGGTACCAAATGAACATATATATATATATATAACTGTTGATGTCGTATTTCGCAGGCCTGTGCAACTTCACACCCCCAGTATACGAGCGATCACCTACACAGTAACTACTACCAGGGGGGAGGGAATCTCGGGATCCATTGATCCTCCGATACTTAAGCCAGTATGGTGGAGAAGATGATAAAAGAGTTATCAAAGTAATATCATAAGTTGATAGCGATAGATTGATTGATTGAAGATGATTACCTTGTCCGCTGTTGGTAGTGTCCTATTTATAGTTACCGATCAGGTCCCCACCATATTGTGTTGCATAGCAGGGGATAATACGTTTACACTGTTGATTCACCAAGCTACTCTTGCATTGTCACCTTGTCGAGTCGTGAAGAGCCCAAGCTTGCTGTGCATTGCTCGAGCCCTGGGTCGCATTGAATGTGGCACACCTTCTACTCTGAACCACATTGAATGCGTCACACCTTCTGCTTAGGGCTGCATTGAATGCGGTATGATTTTTGCTCTGGGCCGCATTAAATGCAGCATGGTTTCTGCTCTGGGCCGCTTTGAATGCGGCATGCTTTTTGTCCCGAGTCCCTTCCATTTGATGATGTATGTCGTGTTCCTTCCTTCTCAAGTTTTGCCTATATCTTCTGTCCCATCAGTATGGCCCGACTCGGACTTCTTGCTTGAGCCTTGATCGAGGTATTACCTGTTTGACCCAAACCAGGTGATATGGCTAGGCCTTGCCTCCAACCCAATCCAACCAAGATCATATATCTTGATCGTGACTTGGGCCCATTATTTGGCCCAATATAAGGGATTTTATTCCTTCACAATAACCTTGTAGAAATTGTATTGTCAGTCTACATTTTCAATCTACATATGCTTTTAAAACTAAAAAAAAAAAAAACATAAGATGGTAGATGGTTATAGAGATAGAAACTAAATGAGAGAAATGATCTTAACATAAATCTTGTTGAGAAACTAGGAGGTGAAGATATTCATAATAAAGATAAATACATTATCAAATACTCATAAAGTGGGATTAATATTGCAAAAATAAAAAAATCAATATATTTAATACTTTAAGACTTACTTGTATTGATGTTATTTTTTAATATTGATTTCTAGTTTAAAATGGAATTTAAAACTAGGAAACAATATTTCATTTTAAATACTCATAATGTGGAATTTAAAACCGATACTGACATATTTCGTTTCAATCTCTCATTCAGAACAGTAACTGAAACGGGATTTAAAACTTTGGTTTATAGTTTGAAGGTAGCCGAAATGCAATAAATTAGCCATATTTCTTTTCAAATGGAGAAAAATACATGAAAATTATACATCAATAGTTTTTAAACGACGAGGAAGACTGAAGAGGAGAAAGGGAGGGAGGAGCCCCTCTCATGTAGGCTCCTTTGACCCAATATGTAAACAAGAGTGGTTGTTGACCTCCATGACCAAAAAATAAGGAGTAAATAAAATAGTGTCATCTGTACCGGCAATGTTAAGTCTCATATGTAAATTTTCATTGCTCTCTCATTCTTCACCTACTTTAATCTATACTTGTTTTGAACATATTCTATGCATTCATATTTTTAAATACGAGCATGAATAGGGGTGTAGAACTGGGTTGGATTTTTTTCTGATCTAGTTCGAAATCCGGAATTCAGGTGTATTTGGGCGATTATCCTCTCGGATTACACCTGGGCGGTTGAGAGAAACCTGGATTCGGTTATAGATCCAATTTTATGACCCGGTTATCCGTAACTGGGTCCTTTTTTTTTTTTTAAGAAAATCCTGCTTCCGAAAATCCCGCACATGCTAATGCACTAGCTGCATTTGCCCCAAGAAGCTGAAATGTAGTTATCGAGTTACCATTCTTTCCCATAAGTTGTTGGCCCTGAAAGAAGATCATCATCCCTATACCTAGTATGCATCTAACTTTGGGGGAAAATAATAATAAGTAGCATTAAATAAGGGAAATAGATGTCTACAAAATTCCTGTTAGGCTGACATTTTTATACTTCACCAATTCTTACGTCTGGTTTGTCTGTGATTGTAAGGTTTTAGTGATGACATTGTACACTTGATTTGATATTGTTTCAACTTGTGTTGCAGATGAAAGAAATCAAATTTCCCCCCAATTTCAGATTCAAGATGTGAAGAGTAGTAACATTGTATTAGTCTAATTAATTATGATGTATTATTATTTATTTTGTTATTTGTAAATTAATATTTTGCATTGTGATGTAACAACAATATTATTTATTTTGCATTGTTATTTATTTTGTTATTTTTTTAAAAAAACTTTTAAAAATTGTTTAAATTATTTTTTTATCATAATTTTTTTTTAAAAAAAAGTGCTATAAAAATATTTTTTAAAGTTTAAACAGTTTTTATTTTTATTTTAAAAAGTATTAATAAATCCAGATTAAATTCGGTTACAATCCAGATATCTAAATCCGGATTAAACTTGGTTACAATCCGGTATCTGGATTTATAGTCAAAAAAGGAAAAAAAAATTCCTAATACCCGAATTCTTAGATTGAATTCGGTTATCCGCCCGGATTATTTCTGAATTATTCCGGGTGGATAATCTTCTGATTTTTATAATCCGAATCCAGATCTGATTATGGCCTGACATCCGGATTTAGTACACACCCCTAAGCATGAATGTAATTTTTAAAATTACCGAGAAAGTTATGTATAGATGAGTTTCTTGAGATTTTGTAAAACGGTGAGATCTTAAAAATTAGGTACAAAATGAGAAAGTTTTTGATATATGTTTTTGTTAGAGTTTGTAAAAGTAGTGTTACCAATTGAAAATATAAGTACAAAGAATGAAACAATTTTTTTGTGAAATGCTTTACTTTTTAGAATTTTTTTATAAATTGTTTATGTATATTTATTTTTTAGGAAAATCAAGACAACTAATTAAATAAACTTCTATAAAGATGATGATGTTTTGGTGTCTAAAATATATTTAAATTGGAAGTGGAAAATAAATAAATAGAAAATCTCATAATTTTTAAGAAAACAATGCCAACCCAACCCACAATTCAACAATTATTAGAAGTAGGGGTGAGAATCGGGCAGTCCGGACCGAAAAAACCTACCTGACCGAATGAAAATTAAAAAAAAAATTATAATTTATATATATTAATTTTATAATTTTCATTTAACCAATTAACCTAATCCTATCACTAACTCATCGTTAAGTAATTGTTAACTAATACTAATATTTATAATTTTATACGAATACTAATATTTATACTAATACAAGTATTATATTAATAGTATAGAGTCTAGACTCTAATATGGTATAAAAAAAATATATTAATAGTCTAATATAGACTATAGTTATATTTATACTAATATAATTATAACTTATACTAAATCACTATAAGTCTATAGTATTAATGTATTATTATATAATATATAGTATTAGTATCACTATATCATTATAATATATATATACACACTATAAGTCTATATGTAGTATTAACAATAACACTATAATAATATAATATATAGTATTAGTATATATTAATATATTATGAGAGTTATAGCATAATACAGTATATAATATTAAAAATAATTTAGTATCAATAATATATATTCCACGATTAGTATATATTAATATATAGATTAGTTTTCTAGTTTTTTATATAGATTAGTTTTCTTTTATCATTATATTTTTTAAGATTGAGATTTTTTTTAGTATTTTTAGCTAAATAATGTATAAAATTTGAAGTGAGCCGAAATAATTGAAATTTAATTAAAAAAAAACTAGATTTAGATGGGCTGAATGACTCATTTTGGACATGGTCCAGACTGAATGGACCACCCTGGACCGGACCAATCCGGTCTTATACATTACTTGGTCCGTTCCAGAGTGAAAATTCCCTGGATCGAATAGGTCCGGTTCGATCCATAAAACCGCTTAAGATCAGGCCGGACCGGACCGAGATCACCTCTAATTAGAAGTGCGGAAAGAAATTAAGTACGTTTAGTTACCAAATCTATCTCAACTCATCATTACAATTTTTCAAATTCTAACACAAAATATAATAAACAATTCAACTTTTTCAAATATCAAAATAATAATAATATTAAAAAATAATATTCTAACAATATTTTATCATCTCAACTCAACTCAGTTTAACATTCAAACGCAATCTTAAATTTTGTTTAAATACAGAAACGATTTTATTTTATCTTATTATTATAATTTTTTAAATTTTTATATAAAATATAATAATATTAAAAATAATATTTTAATAATATTTTATTTAACTTATAAAAAACCAGTAAAAAAGGGTCGACACCTTCCTTGATTACCTTCCCTATCCTTTCTTCCCGTTATTTTTTCTTCGTTTTCCTGTCACCTTCCCCGGTTCCCCCCTACTCACCACCGAATCCACTCATCGTCGCCCCGCCTCAGGGCCGCCCTTTGGGGCCTTTTCCCACTTGAGTCATACGCGCTTTAAGGCCCAATCCCTCTCACCAAACTCAATCTTTCCCTCTCTATCTATCATTCTTTACCGAGCCCTAGCCGACCGAGCTTCTCACCCAGCACCGCGTTCCACAGTCCAACCCAAGAAGTTTTGGTCACTTGTAGCACCTCTGGGTTCGGTACTCTCGGAAACAAAGGTAATTTTCTTTGGATTAACTGTTTTCTTTTAGATACTCGTGGTTCTGGAATGGGAGTCGAAGGAAATATGAGTCTCGAGCGTTTTTTTGTTAAATTTTGGAATGTAGGCTATTTCATACACCGTGCTAACTAGTTCTAATTTCTTTGGTCGGGTGCCGCTATTTTTAATCAGAGGCGAGACTGGTGGTCATGAGATTGAAAGTTGGTACTAGTAATATTCTGCTGGAGTTAATTGGAGATTGCTCGAGTCTTATTTGGAAATTTAATTTTTGAACAAGTTTTGAAATCTTCACTTCAGAATATTTTTATTTTATGGGAAAAAAACCCTCCACCCATTTTGGGTTTGGGGCATTATGTGCTTTCAAAATTTTCCTCACACTAAGTTTGGCACTGAGAAAAAGAATAAGAAAACGAGAATACACTTCACAATCTCAGATTTTTGGTGATAATCTCAGATCTGGTAAAAAGTGAGAACATGGAGGGGACAATGACAGAGGTATCGATGTGCAGCAGTGCAAGCAGTACAGAGCTGACGCCAGAGGAAGAGAGGATTATGATCCGGGACATTGCTTTGACTGCCGAAGCTAATAGCAAAGAGGGTGACTCCTTTTATGTAATCACTCAGAGGTTCCTTTCTACGCTTTTTCCTTCTGAAATTGTTATTCTGTTACATAATTCTTTTTGTGGATGGCTATCTCTCCCCCCCCCCACAACACCATCCTGCGGGGATGGCTTTTATGGGGATTTTAATATATCATTTATGTATCTCTATCCTTACATGTGTTTTAGAGATCCTAGAGTGTAATAGGAGGCTATTTTGTTGAGCAATGCTCGATCTGAGTATAATGTCGAGGTTTGTGGATTAAGCGCATTTGCAATGCATTCTCAATGTTTCTATATCTATATATGTGTGCACATGCACGCTCGATCTGAGTATAACGTCGAGGTTTGTGGATTAAGCGCATTTGCAATGCATTCTCAATGTTTCTATATCTAGATATATGTATGTGTGTGTGTAAACATTCTCAGTGTGAACCAGTTGTGAGGGTTTCACTTGATAATGCTATAGACTGGAGGCTGAATGTGTTGAAGGTGAGCTGGTAGTCTATGCATTGGGTAAGTTAGGCGTTTGAGGACCAAAAGTGCAAGTCCTTTGAGCCTGGCTTGCTATACTGTTTTTTCTAGAGACTGTGTTATGGTAGATGATCAACCATGGCGTCTAAAACAAAGATGATCAATGCTGGTATGAGCTGGTGACTTGAGAGTTTCCAATTAAAGGACTTAATGGTGTCTATTTACTGCTCAGTCATTTCAACGATTCCAAGAGACCTGGATGTGGCATTATGGCTTACATTGGATTATGTCTGAGTTACACTGTACTGATGTTAAAACACTAAATTCCTTCCTTCATTCAGGTGATTTATGGTGGTGTATAGGTCTCTCTTTTAGTGAATCCATTAAACCCGATCTCTTTAACCAATTTCTTTGAGGTCCATTGGGGTGGCCCCTAATTTACCTTAATGATGCAGTATGGTAACTGCTGTAACATATGCTCTTCTAAAGAAAAAAAGGTTTGAGCTTTTGATCTTCAACTATTTGTAAACAAGGGATAGTTTGATGTAATATCCTGTTACAATTGATTACTTTTTCTAGTTTGATGTATCATGCGTGCTGCTCCCAGTTTTCTTTGTCCATTATATTTTTTGGGAAAATTAAAGACAGAAATTGTTTTGTAATGTGCTAATTGGTTTCAACAGATGGTGGCAACATTGGATTGAATATGTGAACCAAGACCAGCAAAATAATGCAAATGATGGATCTTCCTTGTCAGAGCATGGTGATTTGGTTGGCTCAAGCTCCCCAAAGAGGCCTGCTGTTATTGATAATTCTGATTTGATATATGATGCAGCAACCGACGACGCTAGCATGGATATTGAGATTCATGATACTCTACTAGAAGGTCGTGACTATGTATTGCTTCCACAAGAAGTTTGGAATCAATTATATTCGTGGTGAGTTTTGTGAAAATCTCCTTTCATTTTCTTTGATTTCATGTATTCTTTGGAATTCTTAGCATTATGCAAACTCGTTAAAATGAAGATTGGCATTTACAGGATTTTATGCTAGTTTTCTTGTGCAGATCGGTATTACTATGCATTCGAAAATCATCACTAGACCATGGGTTTTGCGTACTTGTTGTCATGGTTTCTAAATGAAAGCTGGAAACATTTTGCAGCATGCATTTCTAGTCTTAGAAAAACAAATGAGAAAATAGTTTCTTCAGCTGCAATACTTGTACATTTATGTAATACATCATTGTGATATGTATCAACCACATTTTAGAAAATTTGATTGTTTCTTTATTGCTTATGTTGCTAGTTATTGTGAAATAAAAACTTTAAACGATCTAATCTCAGCTGCGATGAGAATTGTTAATTGGAATGGTCTTGTAAAATGATCTATAGCTTAGTCTTGTGTTACATAAGAAGAGCACCAAATGAAGCATGAGCCTCTCTTGAGGCCTTAATGACTTATGTGGTGGACTTAATTATGAAATAAAGATGTTTGCAGTATGTGATCATCTATGTACATATGCTATAGACAAGGATTAACATGATCTTCATCCTTAGAAATAATAAATATATGTTTTGTTCCTCACCGTCTTTTCTCAATGTTCAAAATTTTGAGCATTGCGTTTGCTCCACACACATCACGTTAAGTATAACGAGGCTACTCGGTGAACTTCCATGCCATAGTGATTAAAATCTTGACTCCTCTTTATGATAAATCTGAGTTGGTGCCTATTGGAGAAGTTCAAAATTTGAGGGTGATGGCTGGTACACTGGGTTGTAAGATAGGGTCTCTCCCTATGAACTATTTGGGATTACCATTGGGTATAGCCTCGAGGGCGCTTTCTATTTGGGATACTGTGATTGAAAAAGTAGAGAGAAGATTGGCAGGTTGGAAGAGAATGTATTTGTCAAAAGGGGGCCGGATTACGCTTATTAAAAGTACGCTTTCTAATCTACCTACTTACTTCTTATCCTTCTTCCCTATACCGGCAAGTGTGGCGGGTCGTCTTGAGAAGCTACAAAGAGACTTTCTGTGGGGGGGTCTAGGTGAGGAGTTCAAATTCCATTTAGTCAAGTGGGAAATTGTGTGTTGTCCTATCTCCAATGGTGGTTTGGGTATTAGAAATTTGAGGATGTTCAATCAGGCACTACTTGGCAAGTGGTTGTGGCGGTATATCAAGGAACCGGCTGCCTTATGGAAGACTGTGATTGAGAACAAATACGGTGGTTTTGAGGGGGGTTGGTGTACTAGAGAAGTTCGAGGGGCCGCTGGAAGGGGGCCATGGAAACACATTAGAAGAGGAGGGTGGTTTTCCATCAACATACAAGATTGCAATTGGGTACAGGTTCAAAGATCAGATTTTGGAAGGATGTTTGGTGTACCAATAGTACTCTACAAGACTTGTTTCCTACACTTTTCGTGATTGCAAATGCTAAAGATGCCATAGTGGCGGAGGTAATGGAAGTTGTAGGTAGAAACATCTACTGGAATATCAATTTCATTTGGGCAGCACATGACTGGGAGATGGGGAGTTTTGTAGATTTTTATAGTCTTTTTGTACTCTTGTCGCCCAAATATCCAGCATACAGATGATTTGTGGTGGAGTCCAACAAGGAAAGGGGTCTTCACTGTTAGCTCCTTTTACAAGGTACTCACACAAGTTCCTGACAGACAATTTCCATGGAGAAAGCTTTGGCGCAATAAGGCTTCTCCCAAAGCTTCTTTCTTTGTGAGGACAGCGTCTTTGGGGAAGATTCTTACTACGGATAATCTGAGAAAAAGAAGCATAATCATAGCAGACTGGTGTTGTATGTGTAAAAGAGGGGGTGAATCGGTGGATCATTTACTTTTACATTGCGAGGTAGTCAGGACTATTTGGGATGCGGTGTTTAACAGAATGGATTTAGCGTGGGTTATGCCAGAAACTGTGATGGATGCTTTGGCCTGTTGGACCTCAATTCGAGGAGTGCGATAGATCAAAGCGGTTTGGAAGATGATTCCTAACTGTATTATGTGGTGCTTGTGGCAGGAGCGCAATGAGAGGATTTTTGAAGACAAAGAGAGATCAATAGCGGAGCTAAAAATGTTATTTTTTAGGACCCTTTGTACTTGGGCTAATGCTGTGGACTTTAATGGCATGGAATTTCATGAATTTTTAGTTTCTAATGCTCCCACCTAATTAGGATGGGAGCATTAGAACTTATGTTTGTAATTGACACTTGTTTGGATGAATATATACTTATTTTACTTATTAAAAAAAAACATCTTGACTCCTCTAGCAAACCAAAAGTTCTACAACCCTTTAGGGCATCACCCAATGAACACCGAAAAGATGGAATATCGAGGCCCATGCTTTCCTAGCTGCTTGCAGTGCAGCGACAAATGATAGTGGTTTCCCCACTCTTCTTGCACATGCAACAATTGTCCATTACCAAGATTCTCTTCCTCAAATTATCTATAGTTAGGATCTTTCCCAATGTAGCTATCTATATAAAGAATGTTGCACTTGATGGAGCTTTGTTTTCACCGAATACCTTCCCAGGGAAAAGGATTACCTGCTGGGCACAATTCATGATAAAATGTTCTGACCTCAAACTTTCATCATTTGACTGGACTCATCACATTTATCCTTTCCTTTACCTCTCAACATAGTAGAATAGTGAATAGTGTACCATACGTAAAGGACCACAGGAGAAATAGCTTGTAGAGGAACGTCGGAACCCTAACCTTCGGCGTTCTGCTGTAGTTCGCTAGACCTTTCAAGCACAACTTTGACAGACAACATATTCGGATGTTTCTCTCTCCAAACAGGAACTTCGTCGTCGCACCGAAGCTCTTGTCGAATTGAAGCTCTTTTCGTTGAAGCTCTCTCACGCTCATCGCTATGAGTACAAATTTGTTTGTCTTTTTCCTTGAAGTTTAGGGCTTGCACAGATCTCTCTTTGCGTTAGCTTCTAAACAAGAGATAGAGGAGAAGCTCTCGGCCTCGATAGAGCTTTTGGAGATAGAGAGAAAACGTCGCGATATCCGTATTCATCTCCTACAACAATAGTTCTGTGTTGACGTTGTGAGCACAGACCTACCGAGTCCCTCTTCGTCGTAGCTCTCTCACACTCGGACAGAGAAAGTCGTGATGCACAGATCTGCTTCGACGAAGCTTCCCACTCCTGCATCACTGAGCCTGCACATATCTGCAATGTACTTTCTCATTTGAAGGTTTTGTTTGATACTCCACTGATTTGCTGCTCCAGTGGAATGAGTGCATAGATGGTTATTTTCGGTGATGACTGCCGGAAATAGTTCTCTTTTTCACTTAGTGTTTACATTATGTGTTAGTTTGTGTGATTTTGGGTAGAATCCAAGACCTTCAAATTTTCACTAGAGGCATGTGGGTCCTCAATAAAAGTTGTGGAGAAGGGTAGAAGGGTAGAAGGGTTTGGAGGTCTTCAAGTTATGGAGATGGATACGGATTTCGCGACGTTTTCTTTGTCTCTCTAGAGTCTCTATCGAGGCCGAGAGCTTTTCCTCTATCTCTTGCTTAGAAGCTAACCCAAAGAGAGATCCGTGCAGGCTCAGAACTTCGAGGAAAGAGGGAGAGAAACAGATTTGTACGCATAGCAACAACATTGAGAGAGCTTCGACGAAAAGAGATTCGGTTCGACAAGAGCTCTAGTGCAATGACGAAGTTCTTGTTTGGAGAGAGAAACGTCTGGCGACGTTGTCTGTCGAAGTTGGCGCTTGAAAGGTTCGACGAACTTCTCTAGATAGAAACATTCATCTGGAAGTGGCTCACATCTTGTATGTAAACATAGCTCTTTAGAGGAGAACAAACAGGCGGCCTTGTCAGATTGATGACCAATTTTGATTTGTACAAATTAATTTTAAACCCAAAACAACTTTAAACATAAGAAAAGACAACATAAGTGATGGAAATGATCCAAACCATGCTAATAGAAGACCAATGTATCATTGACGAAAAGATGATGTGATGCAAGCAACTTGATAGAACTTCCAAAGCTTGCCAAAAATACTGATAGGAATCCTCTATCCGCAACAACAATAAGCATTCTACTCAATGCCTCTATAACAACAAGGAACAATAAGGGAGATAGAGGGTCTTATTGTCTCAAACCTTGTGATCTACTAAAAAAGTTATAATCGAAGTTTTGGAGTTTTTGCACAACCCTAGTTGAACTTTTGTCATGTTCCTTTGCTTGTGCTACATTGGCTAGCTTGTGCGTAACGTCAAAAAACCGCCACCTAAGAAGGTTTGTAGCTCTAGTTTAGTTTATGTCACAAGTCGGACAACATTGTAATGATTTATATGATTAAACAATTTCATTGAAGAATTCAAACTCTAGGCATCAAGTTTGAGATACAAACAAATTATAGGGACCAAAAGTGTATATCTATTTAAACCACTTCGCCTACTTTCTATATTGTCATTGAAATTAGGTATTGAGGAATTAATGATAGTCTTGTATGTATTAGGTATGGTGGTGGTCCAATACTGGCTCGGAAAGTAATCAGCTCAGGTCTTTCTCAGACAGAGTTGGCTGTTGAGGTGTATCCTCTGCGCCTACAGTTACATATGATGCCAAAAGGTGATCGCTCTACTATTAGAATAAGCAAGAAGGTATAACATGGGACTTTGATGTTTATATCTTTCTTTATTCCCTCTTTCATCCCTCCACTTACAATATATATCTATAACAGATTTTCTTATCGTAATATTCTAATATTTTGGGCAGGAAACCATTGGAGAGCTTCATAGGAAAGCATGTGAAATTTTTTATCTGAACTTGGATCAAGTAAGGACTTAGGATATCCTTCATACATCTTTGAATTTAACTCTGTTTCTTGCTAAACACTCTTCTTCAGTTTACTTTTGCTTTTCGTCTTTTAAGAGTGTTTTTTTGTTACAGGTGTGCATTTGGGATTACTATGGCCGTCGGAAACATGCTTTGATGAGTGATATGGATAAAACACTCGATGATGCCAACATACAGATGGATCAGGATGTAGGTTAATGTTAAATCACTTGCTATCCTTTTATGACTACAAATTTCTATAAAGACGTCACTTTACCTTTTGAAATCAGGGTTTGCATTTGATTTACTTTCCGTTGAATACCTAAAATGCAAGTATGATATGAATGTGAAAACTACTCTAATAGAAAATTTAAATATATTATTTAATTTCTTAAGTCACGGTCTATGTTGTGTGAATCATCTTTAGATGTAGATAGACTGATCCAAAAAAAAGTCTTTTAGAAGTGGGTAGTCTACTGTTATTTAGAGAATTCAAAATTCACGAGTAGTTTTTCTCGTGGAGTTCAACAGTAGATATCTAGCCCAGAATTTCGTTTGGTCATAGAGGTTCTGTTATGAGAAGAGATGAGGGGGAAATATATTTATGTTTAGTATGTAAAATCACTCCGGGTTTAAGTCACCCCCTAAAATCCACTATAGAAATTTAGTTTGTTACAACCGATTTGAAACTTACAAGATTCTTGAAGTAACTAAATTTGGCTTGCAACACCACGAGAATCCCACTCGATCTTGGCAGCTACGGAGTATCGGCCTTTCTATAGTTTCACCACGAGCACCAACTCGATCTCTGCACCCATGCAGCTTTGGAAATCCTTCTGGCCAACGAACACGTCCATACCAATGGACTCAACACGAACATGAGTACAATATGATGGAGGTCTGTTTATCAAGAGATAATCGATCTTGAACACTTGATGGATCTTCTTAGGGTTTCCTTTCAAGAATATAATGAATACGACAACACTGGCCTCTCTCCATGCCCTAAAAGTCGTGCATATTATTCTATATATACTTAGGGTTTATGTAGGCCACTCAGAGAGTCCAAACTCTAGTGAAAAAGTGTTTCTTGGGATTTTTGCTTGAGCCAATTGTCGAGCGAATTTTTGGTCCAGTTTTTTCAGTCGAGTCTTTGTCGAGCTTGTCCAGTTTTTTCTACCTTATAAACGTTGGAATTTGAAGATCTTTGTGAAACATGAATTTTCAGATAATTGAGTTAGCTTTCCAACGTCACGAAGATCACCTAAATCCAATATAAGAGTCAAAAGTTATGGTTGATTTACTCTGACTAGGTCGATCTCATCAAGTCTTGCGAATTTGCTATTTTTACTCTACCCAACATATTTACAACTCAATTGGACTAATTTTTGTCATAAGAAAATTCCTACATATTATTTTTACATTAACATTAGCCATGCAGTCAATGTGACTCTGAAGGCCAGTGGTCATATTCTTGGTGGTTGAGATGTCATAAATAATGTTTTCCCTTGTTGGGAAATTGTAGGTGATATGATCGCAGCATGGTCTGTTAAAGGCATTGTTGTGGAAGACTACTTAAAAAGTAGTTTTACGATCTATTTGGAATGATATAAATATAATCGTTTTGGATTGGGGTAAAGATGGATGTTGAGATGATAGGAAAGATGGTTGCTAAACAAGTGGCCATCTAGTGGATATGCATCCTTCAAACTAAAAGAACATTCTACTGATAAAAAAACTAAGGCCATGTTTGGATTCAGAGTTGATCTCAACTCATCTCATCTAATCATTACAACTTTTCCAAATTCCCATACAAAATATTAAACAATTTAACTTTTTCAAATCCCAAAACAATAATAATATTAAAAAATAATAATCTAACAATATTTTATTCATATTTCAGCTTTCATATCAACTCTTCTCATCTCAACTCGCTATCCAAACCTCACCTAAAAGGACATTCTGTTTGGATACCTGTAGGGCTTGGGTGATAGGAGAGATGAATGTTAAACAATTGGCTATTTAGTGGATATGCATCCCTTAAACTAAAAGAACATTCTGTTTAGATGCATTTATTAATACATCTTTGATTACTTATAAAAAAAAAAAACATTCTGTTTAGATGCCTGTAGGTCTTGGTCATCTTTTACTGTCTTTGGAATTTTATTGTATTACTTTCTTTTTTATGGCTTGTACAGCATATGTGACAGCTTCTAAAAAGTGTTTATATTGAATCCCCTGCGCCGATGATACAGAAAAAGAAGGGAAAGAAAAATGAGAGAAACTAAGTCACAGTAGAAGGGAAAGAAAACTTCAATAATTGCTGTTGACGGTCATGTTAATGTAACAGGAGTATAACTGGTATAAGCTTACTTGCCACGTGTGTTCTGGTGCTCAGCATATTTGATATTCAAGCCACATCCTGTTGAAAGTGAAAACGGCTTCAGTCATTGCTTTTAACATATCAACACTTTGTTTAACTAGGTTCATTTACACACTCACACATGCTACTGGCACCAGCACAGAAAATAATGACAGCGATGTAATACATGTAAACATGCATATTTGCCTTGCCTTTATGAATAAAATGATTGCTTACCTATAAAAAAAAACATGTAAACATGCAAATTTGAAAATGTCACTTACATTAAAGGATGAAATGCTCTCCCCCTCATATAAATCTTTTGGCTCATTGCTTTCTGGTTCTATATATTTGATGATGGCCTCCCTCATCTTGATTTTACCTAGTACATTTTCGGGTTTTTGACATTCAATTTTTGTTTTGTTCTTTAATCGATTAAAACAGATTCTGGTGGAGGTCCTTAACCATGTGAATGGTACTGCACTGGCTGGTTCCATGACTTCTGTTCAGGACAATGGATCTTCGCAGAGGGAAGCTACTTCTTTTCTTATAGAGCCTTCTAAGTCAAGTTTATCAATTGCAGGAGGCTGGTCAGCAAGTAAGGGTGCATCTAGAAGCAACATTATAGAGCTGCCACAGAATCAGAACCCGACTTCTCTGGTCAGAGAGGTTGAAAACGCTTATGGAACCAGCAGCGTTAGTACAAGGGGTGCTACTGGTGGTTTGACTGGGTTGTTGAACCTTGGGAACACTTGTTTTATGAACAGTTCAATCCAGTGCCTTGTTCACACACCAGAGTTTGCTAGATATTTTCGGGAAGATTATCATCAAGAGATTAACTGGCAGAACCCTTTGGGCATGGTGGTAAGTATCAAATATGTTTATTATATGTGAAACCTTCAATATTTTTGTCAAAGCGTGATTTTAATGTCCTTTGAGATTTTATATGAAATTTGATGTCTAAAATCACTTTTTTTGAATTTCTTGGATAAGTTTGTCGTGCCTGTTATTTTTCACGAATTGTTGAATACATTATGGTCTCCAAGTTGCCTTTGTTGCTCTTTGCAAAATCGTGATCTGCATTCGAGATCCAGTTTTATTTCTCAATTGAGTGAAATTTTTGTTGTTAGAGTAATACCTCTATACATCTTTATTCTCCAGATGGTCCTCCTTCCATGTTATTCATTTTCATCATTGAATAAAACTAGATCATGGAGGCTGTTGTATGGTGGTATTGTTCTAGTGAGACCTTCTACCTTATGTCCACATTTTTTAATAGATGAACCTTATGCCCAACCTTTTAAATCTGATTTATGCATTTTTTGTTTTTTATTTTTGGCCAAATACCTTTTAAGACTTATTACACAGCTCATAAACACTGAATAACTGTGGTTTTACTTCATTCTTAATCAAGCACAAGGAGGATGGCTTACTTCCAAATTTGAGGTTCATTCTGCGTAATTGTTTATAGGTGCTGATGGAAAGCAACTAGTGTGTTTTTGGGTTCAACTATTTGATATAGCTATCCTACAACTGGGTTCAGCTGTAAAAATACCTGTTCCTCGCTACTCTACCTTTGGCTACATCCTTTTTTACTTGTGTGCCAATTTATGACACTTAAGCCTATCTTTTTGTGGTCCTCCTTTTTCTTCTCTGTGCGGCACTTTCACTTGTCCTTTTAGAGTACAAGCCAATATGTGAGGTTAAACTTCCTTGTCTTACAAATGGTATTAGAATTTGTAAATTAAAGCCTCTGGGAATCATTATAAATCCCAAAAGCGACTCCCTTTCAAGTGATGTAGAATCTTATTCACCACTCTGATGTGAACTCCAGGGTATTCCAACTTTCTAAGCACCTAAGGAAAGCCCAATTCATATCTTGGTTTATATTCCAAGGGAATAATCTATTCCAAGTGGAGCCCATCATAATTATTTTAAAATGAATGAAGTTCTCTTCTAGACAATGTGGGATTTCGTTCACCACTCTCTAATACTTAATTTGAGATGTTACATTCTTCCTCCCCCCTTAAATCCTTCACATCTTTGTTAAGCCATCCCATTGTAAGTGGCACAACTCAAATTCCACTCTTCTGGTTGGGAACATGGCTCTAATATCATTTGTAACAATCCAAGGAAAATATAAAACCATCTCTATGCTTACACTAAAAAAAGATCAATCAAGATTACAATTGGAGTCCCTTATATTCATTAGAAACCACAAGAACTTCCATTCCTTACACATTGTAGGATCTCCCATTCACCACTCTTTCGTACTAAATCCGGGGTGTTATATTTCTTACCGATGTTTCTTATACTATTCTTTGTTGATTGCCAGGCGTTGATGCTAATTTTTGGCGCACTTGTTTCTGGTATATACATTATTGATATTCAAATATATGAGTATTACTATTATGTTGTTATTATAGTTATTGAAATGGTCATTTTGTAGGGTGAACTAGCTTTAGCATTTGGTGAATTACTTCGGAAGCTATGGGCACCTGGGAGAATGCCAGTTGCCCCCAGATCCTTTAAAGCAAAGCTTGCTCGCTTTGCACCTCAATTTAGTGGATACAATCAGCATGACTCTCAGGTTTTGTGCTTGCTGTGTAGCTTTTATTCATTTAATGGTATCCATGCAATTTGCATCTTTAAAATGGTTTGTTATTTTGTCAGGAACTTTTAGCATTCCTACTAGATGGTCTTCATGAAGATTTGAATCGTGTCAAACACAAACCCTATATAAAGTCCAAGGATGCTGATGGACGACCTGATGAAGAAGTTGCTGACGAGTACTGGGCAAATCATATTGCTCGGAACGATTCTATAATTGTTGATGTGTGCCAAGTGAGTATAGTCTTGATGATATCTTGTATCCAAATATCTAGTGTGGTTGATCGTTTTATGCCTTTTTATGGTGTGCAAGGGCCCCTCGTTTTGGAATTAATCATCTCTATATGTCTTTTTACTTTCGTGGATGGCCTACATGGAATACTGGTCAAGCTTTGAGGGTCTAATAACCTGGATTGTGTATAGGAAGTTGGTGAATGAGATCTCAAATTGCTTGGGAGGTAGAAGTTCATGCCCTTTGTAATATTACAAGTACTTCATTCCAATTGTAATGTTGACTAGTCATTTTAGAGTATGCACCCGGATGTGGCTTTGGCCTTCCTTGAATTATTACAAATGGTATCAACGTCAAACATAACAAGAAGTGTGGGATATGAGTTGTGCCACTTATATGTTAGAATGATTTGATGATGACGTAAGAGGGATTTGGGAGGTAGTGAATGGTGTCCCACATTGCTCATGAGAAAGAAGTTCAAACTCCTTTTTTTCTTTCTCTCTCTCTTTTTTTTTTTTAATTTTATTATTATTATTTTTTATTTATTTATTTTATTATGTCGAGGAACCTCTCCAAGGCAAGACCCTTCGGACCCACCCTTGCAGAGTAAACCCCGGTCCCATGTACCGGACTCTTGGAAGTTTTCCTACACGGAACTGATTAAATCGCTGGCTTTTCACTAGAGGGTGTGGCCCCAAATGATTGTTTTCACCCATGAGGTGTTGAACCTTGGATCTTGAAGGGAGTGATATCCCAAGATCAAGGCCTTCACCACTTGGGCCAACCCCTTGGGATTTAAGAAGCTCAAACTCTTTATAATGATTTCAAGGAACTTCAATTATAATATTGACTAGCCCTTTTGAAGCATGGGTTCAAACCCGGCTTGGGCCTTCCTTGGGGTCACCATTACACTGGGTTATGCCTTTTTTTTCAATAAATTTTTTTATTACTTCCAAAATAAGAGAACATATGAACTGTTTATATCACAATTTTTATTGGAACTCAATATTTCTCATGGTAGGGCAAGATGGAAATGAGAATATTTGGTTTCTTCTATTCAAACACTTCGCTAAGGTTCAATTGTATGGTGAATATAAATGATTCAGACTGCTGCTTGGAGCAGTGCCATAAGAGATATTTCGAGGCACTGAGGGGAGGGGCTGGTAGTACTTTTCCTTTGAATATTAGATTTTTGGTGGCAAAGTCTTTGTGGAATGAGGTTTTTGGTCGGACAGGTATATATTGGGTGATGCCTAAAGGAAGTTGTGGATCTTCTTGCATGTTGGCGTGGTTTTGAGGGAAGGAAATGTGTAGCTGCCAGATGGAGGATGATTCCTTTGTATTTAATGTGGTGTCTTTGGCTGGAAAGGAATGAGAGATGTTTTGAAGACAAATAGCGTTCTTTTGAAGATCTTCAGAATTTTTTCTTTTCTACTGTGTTTGTGGGCTAAGATCTTTGCAAGGAATGACGATAATGTACTGAATCTGTTTTAGTTTTCCTGCTTTCTAGAGTGTAGTAGGTATTTCCTTTGTATACATCTTGTGTGCTTGGACTGTGCCTATTCTTGGTAATAAAATTTCTTATTAATTATAAAAAAAAAACTTTTCCTTTGAATAGTATTTTAGAACATCAAAGCTCTGCCAGTGGCATTTTCACTTGGGCTGTAAGATTTAAGAAGATTCTTATAATGAACACTTTGAGAAAGAATCGAAACCATTACAAAATGGTGCTCCATGTGTAGATCAAAATGAGTGTATCATTTAATTCTTCACTTTGGCGTCATTAGGGAACTAAGGAACTTTTGTGTTTTGCTTGTTTTGAGTTAAAATGGCTTATCAAGACCGGTAGTCAAACTGTTGCTGTTGGAAAGGATACTTTGGTAGACATTATAATAGATAAATTTCTAAGGTAAGTCCTTTTTTTCTAATGTGATGGATCATAACTCACACTAAAAAAGGTTGGGTTGACATACCTTGTTATGAGTGCCTTTCAGTCTTGATCCCATGTTCTGCTTCATAACCTTTGATGTTTTGGCCAAAAGAGGCATGCATTATCAATAATTGTTTTATTATGACACAGGAACTGAAAGAGGCATTCAATATCTAGCTCTCAAGGGCTTGTTCTCAAATTCATAAGTTTCAAGAAAATAATTCTTTGTACAAAGAATAACCACTTACGCAATATCAATAATCTTGAGTGTAGAAGCATTGTCAACAAAAATCTTCATTTGTATTTTTGTTCTGTGGAAGACAATGTTTCTCATGTAGTTATTTAGATCTAATATATTTGTATGTGTCTGGGAATCTTAGCTTACTTGAATGATTTTAATTTAGACCTATCCTGGCACTATACAATTATATAATTTTAAGTTGAATTACAGAGTATGAATGAAAATTTAGCTGTTGATGTGAAGTTTCATGTGGAAAATAACATGTAGAAAAAGGAACTGAAATAATATGATCTTTTGTTGTTAAAAAAAATGGAGAACTTTTTTATCCATAGCTAAAAATTATGGTTCAAATTCTGATCTATTTAGGTTTCTCACCTCAATAAATGTAAAACTTTCAGATGAGGTTTGACAGTTATACTCCTATTTTTTGTCACATAAATCTCTTGATCACATCGTGCCAAAACACTTACCATTTATTTTCATCTTTATATGTCTTTACTTTTCCAAATTCATTCACTTGCCTACTAATGCTTCTGGACTAATGCTAAGTATTCTCCATTTGACAGGGCCAGTTCAAGTCGACATTAGTTTGTCCAGTGTGCAATAAAGTCTCCATCACATTTGATCCCTTCATGTATCTTTCCTTACCACTCCAGCTTACCATTACACGCACCATGACAGTGACTGTTTTTACTTGTGATGGAAGTGCCTTGCCATCTGCTTGCACTGTGACTGTCCCTAAGCAGGGACGTTGCAGGGACTTAATCCTGGCACTTAGCAGTGCATGTTCCTTGAAGCAGAGCGAGAAGCTTTTGCTTGTGGAGGTTTGCAGTTGCGAACTTTCTGAAATTTGTAATGGAATTATTTTGTGCATGTTTAATTGGTTTAAATCATTCAAATCTTTGGTTCACAGATACGAAACCATTTGATTCAAAAGTTTCTAGAGGATCCTTTAATAATGTTGTCCACCATCAAAGATGATGATCACCTTGCTGCCTACAAGATGCCGAAGCTGGAAAAGAACACGAAATATCTTCAGTTAATACACCGCCGCAGAGAGCAGTATGTATAGTTTCATGAATGCTACATTAGTTAGAATGATACAAAAGTGGGCTGCTTATTCTTCTGTCTCTCTTTACAGTAGCCTTGACCCCAGAAATATGGTTTTGGTCGTTTTGTCCAATAATGTTTTCAATGAACTTTTTAGTCTTAATGCCACTGCTTTGATAACTATCACAGAATTCCTGAGGACATAGATAGTTCTTTGCTAGTTAAGACTGCAAAGTTTCTCTTCATTGTTATTATTGTTTTCCAGACCAAGAATATGTGCCTTTAGTCAAAGGGCCTACTTATATAAAATATATATCATTACAGTCTTTTTGGACAGAGTCAACCCAGTGATAATCATTTGACAAAATTAAAAATGGCATTATCACTTTAGAAAAAATAAAGATTTCCCTTGTCAGTTTCATTCTTTATAGTATGTTCCTGTGTTGCGCCAGTTCCAAATTTGTTCTTTTACAATTTTGTGTCTTGTAGGGAAACTAGTGATGCCGAAACCACGTCAGGATGGAAACCCTATGGGACTCCTCTTGTCTCATCAATCTCATGTGATGATTTAATTACAAGAGGGAATATACAGTTACTTGTTCACAAAATGCTTTCTCCAATTGCAAGAACAGAGAGCCTAGGACAAACTGGTATTTCTAATATTAGCACCAATAGAGCAGCTTCTGACCAATGGTGTGAAATCGGCTCCGGTGAAGCATGCATGGACTCCTCTACATCAAATTCACTAAACAAGGATGGCACTAATTCTGAAGCAGTAGCACTACTCAGACTACCTCTTCAGTTGGTTGATGAAAGTAATGCTTGCATTGATCTGTCTGTGGGAGAGGACAAGCCTATTAGACTGTCCTTATCATCAACTTCAATACTAGTTTATGTTGACTGGTCACAGAAGCTTCTAGAAAAGTATGATACACACCATCTAGAGAACTTGCCAGAAGTGTTTAATGGGCCACCTAGCAAGAAAGCCCGTACTGAACCTCTATCCTTGTACACCTGCCTGGAAGCTTTCCTGCGTGAAGAACCACTGGTGCCTGAAGAGATGTGGTTAGTTTCTTTTCCTTCTACTGCTACTGCTATGACTACTATGTTGCTGTCCTTACTGTTGTCTTTGTTGTTTGTGTGTGCATTTGTTCATGATGCATTTTAATTGAACTGGTGGTGATCCCACCTTAGGGGGCATAAATAATATAAAGATTGATTTATTAGTAGTAGATTCACTAAATATATTTTTGTATAGTTGTCCTGCATTATAGACCTATACAGTTTCAACGAAAGCAAATGACTTCACATGCCATGGGCTTTTTGGGTCATTAGGGGCTCTCTAGTATGGGCTAGGTGTTTTCTTGTATACGTCTAGTGTACTTGGTTACTCCTATTGATATATATAATATTTTTACTTATAAAAAAAAAATAAAATTATAGATTTATACAGTTTAGTTCAAAAGAGGAATTTGTTGTTCGCTTGTGTGAACTATATTCTACAGACTGAAAATGGCAATGATTGAGGGTTTCAGTCTTGCTACCTTTTTTCTGGCTGATTACCTTGCCTTTCACTAGGACCGTATGGTTGTGGCAACATGGAAGTAGGTGCAGGCTGTTACTTTCTATTAGTTTACTTTGAGACGTCTTAGAAGTTGAGCATTTTCCACTTTCAAATTGATTGAATGCAAATGCTCTTCCTTAGGTACTTAATGGGACTGCATGTGGTTTGTGTTCTGAGATATTTTTCGTTTACTCCATGTGTCTTTTGGCCAATCATAACATTTTTGCACTTTGCTAAGCATACTTCAAATAAAGAATTTTGAAATTTCCACTACTTTGCACGTCCTATTGATGCTTCTAGTGTAATATTCTTATATCGGTTAGAATATCTAAAATTCTATAACTGTGATCAATACAAAATCCATGTGAAAGAATGTGTACTCACTGAACAACTAGACACTTGCATGATTTGTGATGTGTATCTGATGAAGGTACTGTCCCCAATGCAAAGAGCAACGGCAAGCAAGTAAAAAGCTTGATCTATGGAGGCTTCCAGAAGTATTAGTGATCCATCTAAAGCGATTCTCATACAGTAGGTCGATGAAGCATAAGGACCTGCTGAAGCTAGAAACCTTTGTCAACTTCCCTATTCATGACTTTGACTTAACAAATTATGTAGCCAACAAAAACAATTCCCAACGTCAACTCTATGAACTATATGCCTTAACTAACCACTATGGTGGCATGGGTGGTGGGCACTACACTGCGCATATCAAGGTGAGTGAGAAAGCTAGGTACTCTTTTCTCTAAGATTTTGTCTTTTGTCCAAACTTCAGCTGTCCTGAGCTGGTGCAAACTCTCAGTTGCTTTTGAAACTTAAACATGGCATTCGCCACTGTTGTGGGTATTGCTTTGCTGTTCGTTGTTGATCTCTACTGTCTTTATTATAACGAGTACATATGAAAAATTTTGTAACCATTGTTTTTCTTGTTTTAGCATATATATATAGATGCATGTCTGGGGCCTCTGTACCAACGTTCCACTCAGTTTACATTTTAGTGGACTTTACTTTTTCTAATACCTCATCCTGAGATTCGCTATTTTCTGTTATGTGAAGCTTCTAGATGAGAATAGGTGGTACAACTTTGATGACAACCACATATCCCACATAAATGAGGAAGAAGTAAAGACAGCTGCTGCATATGTCCTCTTTTATCGGAGGGTGAAGACTGATGATGCCACTGCTAGCAATGGGGCACAGTCCTGTGCAGATGTCAATAACATTAGCTCTCAAAAGTGACACAAATGAGATGTATATTTCTTGCTAAAACTTGAGCACACCCAGGTATGCATGCATTAACATTTGTTTTTGTCTGTGAAGTGTATGGGGCTGTATGAGCCTTGCATTGTAATGAGTCCAGCTGAGGGTAGACATGCATTTGGGGAACCGTTCCAAGTGCGCTGGAATGCTGTGCAACCTTGGGGGTCCTGTTACATAACTGGACTGGTGCATAATTGAAAGTATATTTTTGATAATAAATGGGTGTGGCAATTATGAACTCACTTCTAGACGTTATTATATAGTTTGAGGCCAGCGTGGAGAATGAAAATGAGGGCAATGCTCTTCTTATCTGAGAGGGATGTGCCGTGCAGAAAGAAGGACCTGGATGTTAATATTGTGCTGCTGCTTATGAAAATGCCCAGTTTTAGCTCATGCCTCATGGCTTCCATGGATGTTTTATTAAGATTCCCTCATGTTTGGCATATTGCAGATCTCACAGGCTGTTTACTGTGTCGATTCGAAGTCTGATTCTGCAGGTGAGTGTGGTGCAGCAAAAGTTGCATGTTAAATTAAGCATTAAGAACTAGTCCTTTGCGGTTCTGAAGATGATTTTATGGTTTCATAGCCGCAAAAAGCTGCAGGAGTTGGCTGGGTGTCAAATTATATATCACAGACGCACCAAATTCGATTTTACTTGCCAATTTAAGGGTGGCAGATATGTTTTTGTATCCAAAAGCCCGAGGATTTTATTATTTTATGTTGTAAAAAGATACTAAATCTGTTTTTTTTTTTTTTTTATATCAACTGTCATCCCGATATCTGACCGAAGCTTCAATTGGCAGCAAAATCTGGTTAGCATTCATAAAATATTTACAAAATATCCATCCATCCATCCATCCATCTACCTATTTTTCTTTGTTAGATTTGACGATAATTTTACTATTTAGGAGGATCTGTCCAAAGAAAAGGTTTGTAGAATTGTCAGATTGACGAATTAGGGCTCCGGCGTCATCTGATATATCAGAACTTCGATTCAAAGGCATGATGGGGTAATTGAAACGGTTTACATTTTTAGTTTCAGTCAAGCGAGTAATATCATGCCATGAATGCCAAACTGGAAACAATACTGATGCCAAGTTGAAGACCCATTTTAGTTCATCCTTTTGTGAGGGAAGGCGTTATTGAAATTGAGCTACGGCTTCTCAAGGCATTTCGTCAATCGGGCCATTGCTTTCTTCGAGCCCAAATTGGCATGATGCATAGACTGGCTTCCACGATTGATATCTTCAGGCTGTGAAAGTGATGTTTTGCTTTCTAGATTGTGCAGTTATCTGTTGAATCTGTGGTGTTAATCACCTTGGTGTGAATGTATTCGGTTGTCTTAGTTTACACAGTTTTATTAACCGAAATGGGAAAGCAAAAGCTGTGACATTGCAAGTTCAAACGACTGCCTTATCAATGATAACTCTACTTGAATCAGGTTGCAGTTTCTTCATAAAATACTTGGATTTGCGGGATAGATTGATCTTTTTTCTCTTCTTCTCTGGTATTGATTCAATTGAACATTCAGAGAAACCACGCCTCACAAACCTGTAAAACAAAAAGATCAATCTTCCAATTAATGCATGTTTCTTTCTGTATGGAAACACCGGACACCCCTGAGATCAGATCTTCCAATTATGTTTTCATTTGCAATGAAATGTACAATTATATATGCCAACTAATTGAAAGCATCCTATAATAATACCCTCTCCGAGAACAAGAATGCTCCATTATTTTCCAATAAAAATGATAAACTTCCGACTATTTTACAATTCTATTTCAAATGGAGGGCAGTTATATAAAATCAAAATTATTTTTGACGAAGTGTTACATTTACATGGATTGGTAGTAAAGTAAGCTTTAAAATAGTTGTGAAAGAATTATAGGTGTAATCATTATTTTCCCACCAGCAAGTTACTTTTAGTATTTCAACATGTTTGATCGGATCCATTGCAATTTGATACGATTTTGCATACATCTATGAACCTTATTCCAAGCAAGAGGTTGCAAACATACCAATCTGCAGTTTGTGTTGTAAGCAAGAAGAGCATCTCCAATCCGAGGTAGGATGCCTTTTTCTCAATGTAATCTGCAGATATTTGCTCTAGTTAAAATTGCAGACAAAGGTGTCCATAGCAGTAATATGGTCATTTTAGAAAAACGGGGAAATTACCTTTCCACCTCCAACTAACATGCATTTTAGACCTTGCATTCAAACTATCATAACTGGCTCATTGGACCCTCCAGTTACACACACAAAAAAAATAAAAAATAAAAAATGACGTGATCTTGACTGGTCAAATATTAACAGAGGCTTCACCTGGCAAATTTTTGGTAGTTTGAGATTGCAATGTCTTCTTTTATAGTTTGATATGCAAAATATAAAATGCCTGTTAATTGGAGGAAAAAATAAAACAACCCCTGAAACTACCATCAACCTGGAGTCAAATGATATCATGTTGTAATTTTCTTATCGGTATAACTAGAAACATGCATGTAATTTTGTGAATTCATACTACACTGGTTTGGGGCACAACTACACTGGTTTTAAAAAGAATGACGATCCTGCCAAGTTATTTTATTACTCCTTACACAATTTCTATCAGAACAAGGGACTAAAGAACCACTAAAATACAGAACAAAAACCCACAAATATCTTGTTACTTTGTGGGTACATATCTCAGAAGTCTCAAAAGCACTGCAATACAGGGATATTTGAAATCATACCGAGTAATTTAGCTCCCTGCCCTTGCCCACGGCAATCGGGAGAAACAGAGATGGCAGCAACCTCTCCACACTTCTCCTTGAAGAAAGGAAAAAGAGCAGCACAAGCAATTATCTGACCTTCTCTTTCCACAACGACGAATAAATCCAATGCTTCAAGAAGCTATTGGCACAAAAGAAGTGAAACACAAGAATGTTATTTCCAGTTCCAGTGAAACTTACACCAAACCCGGGGGAGAGGGGTTGGATTTCTCCAGTTTTAAAATTGATAACACCATCAGCAAAAATCTACTTAAGACCTGTTGATTAAATATATGAACAAGCAAGGGCACAAACCTCTTGATCAGTCCGGCAAATAAGTATGCCACATTCTTCCAAAGGTTGCATAATTTGTCTTATACTAGACAGATCTTCGACCCTAGCGATCCGGGTTCCTTCATAAATGTCACTAATAGAATTCAAAGCACATGTTAGTGGAAGGAATGAAGAACAGCATAATGAAACAGTCGTATCAGGATTGCATCATTCTAACTAGAAAAGTCAGCTGCATATATCTAGCAGCAGATTCGATGCCATATGGAGTATAACTTCTGAAAAGAGTATAATTGCCTGGTAAAAATAGCCTTAAAACAACTTATGTCGCAGAAATATTCTGATTTGTTGTGTAAATTGTGTTGCACATAGACTACAGTCTCGTTATTGCTTAACTTTGTTTCTCACTGGCATTTAAATAGGAAACATGCAGATAACACTAAAACATGCTTAGTGCTTTAACTTTTCCAAAGAAGTCTACTCGCTGAACACTTGTATAGCCCCATGCTAAACAAATCACGGACGGATGAGTAATCTGACAAGTTAACAAAATAAGACGCAACATAAATCCCAAGCAAAGCTCTGACAATAAAGAAAGAAAAGTCAACCAGTAAGCACTGATCATAAGGGAAAGTTCCACACCCTCTCTGACAACCTATTATTTCAATAACTTTTATTCAGGGTTAATCATCAAAACGATGTGTTGTGTAGCAAAGCTCTTGAAGAAACATACCTAGCCACCATGGTCCCCGTGCCATCTCTTGTAAACAATTCCAAGAATAAAACTGCATCTATAGTGCCATCCAACAAATGAACTCTTTTAACACCTGCCTGCCAACAAAGCAGAAAATCATTTGGCAAGGTGCTTGACACCAACATATAAAGCAGTTGAAATTCAAGAGAATTTAGGGTTGTCATGAAAAGAGCTTTTCCAGGACCTGAGAATTTGATGAGCCATTTTTCAGAGAAACTAAACACCATGCAATGCACAAAAACATTAATTTGTTATAAATGCAATACGAAAGCATAAGGAAAGTACCACTGCTCTTTTTCTATTTGGTAATTAGTTCAACACATGCACAATTCCAGAGTAGCAATGGTCTTGCCTTGGCAATACTTGGCATCCTCTCAAATATCCATATCTAAGGACTTGTTACACAGAAGTTACACTCAGAGAAGAACAATCCAAATTGAATGTTCTCTACTCATTGTATACCGGATCTTATACATTTCATTCAAATTAAATAATTGCTTGTAGTCCATCCTCAGTCCTCAGCCACAAAAAACTCATAACTAAATAGGAGTTATTGGTCTAAGTTTAAGGGAGAAGAGAGAGTTTTTTTGGAAAAAGAAAAACAAAAAAAGAAGCATCGACTGCACTTGGAGGCTAGGCAAGTTCTCCATCTTTAGATATTTGCTCCAGTAAAAATCATATTTCAAGGAATCCATTCTCAAAATATGTACAGAGATATGATTTTTCCAAATTCTACTTTTTCAATGGTCATTTATAACTTCTATTTGTGAACTTTTAAATTATTTTATTTTTCTTTCGTCTTACCACAATAATTTGGTCTTTCATCCTTTCATGTGTTTTAATACCTGGCAAAGCATTGATATATACTCATATTCTAAATTTAAAATACTTATATCTTACCGGCTCCCCCTACTGCCAAAATGATGACATTAACAAATCTTTTTTACATAAAAATAATAATAATAGTTTACCTTCGAGACAATTCAGAACTTAGAGATAGTATCCAGGTACAGCAATATAAAGCAAACAGATCTACTTCGATGAGGGAAGCTACCATGTTACCTTTCAGATTCTGAACACATTAGGAATTTAGGATTGGCTTTGAATAAAACAAGAGACTTCAGTACTGGTGATGAGATTTTCTAACAAACTACCCGGAAAAAGAAAAAGAAAAAAGAGTATCAAGGATTTACCCTGCAAACAAAAGCTGCAGCAGCCAATTCTGAGAGGTAACCATTCACTTGACCTCGCCACTCGTGACCTCCGATAACAAAATTTTGTTCACCGGTCCCAACTCCAAGTCCATTCCCGTTGTCAAAACCAACACCGTTCTGAAAAGTTACATTACGTCTTTTCCCATTAACCTTCACATTATGGGAATAATGCACAGCACCATTATGATCGTTATGTACAGGAGAACTGAGCCTGAGATCCTCTTTGCCAACAGCTTTCAAATAGTTGGAAGCTTCGTCATTTTGTTTAGCACGTTTACATACCAACGTCTCTGCTTCTTGAAGAGTCAAGCGGCGAATAACACGCCGGTTATCATCCAGAATTTGACCATCTATGATGCAAATAAGCTTGTCTGCCCCAATAGCTAATGCACAAGCCGTTGCAACTTCATGCGAGCTAAAATTTACAACAGCATAACGCATTGGTATTGGTAATCGCTAAATAAATACGCTTTAAACATTTTTCAGTTGAATTATAAATCTTTTTTTGAGTCCGTTTGAATTTGGGTGGGGGTTAGAACTTAGCGAGCAGGTAGACTATAGTTTATATGCAAGCAAAGTATATATAGTTGAAAAATGACACATTTCTCACTAGACAAGACGCCATCTATTGCGGGTCAAAGCGACAAATGAAACAAAGATTCTAATGTTGAATCAGGTGGGAGAAAATGGTACATAATCGGCAACAATCAGATAAGGCCGAGGGTGAATAAAAAAGTAACAATCAAAAGAGACCGAGCAATAGTCGAGGCTAACAAACAAAAGCTAGATAGCATACTTGCAATTTAGAACTTCTCCCGAGCTGGAATGGCCCAAGTTGCATAATATAATTATACAGCCGGCATCAAGCCTCTGGCGCATGCGAGAAGCATCAACCTTCTTAACTTCACCTGTTGCTCCATAATCAACGCCATTGACAACTCCTTTTCTCTGCAATTGAAAAGAACAAGCCTCAGACTAACAAGAATACTCAATACAGTAGTAATGCCAGCATATTAGGATTCGAGTCAGATGATCTTGAGTTGTCAGATTACACGGTGTTGAAATACCTTGAAATGGTAGATCAAAGTAAAGATGACAGAAAATCATTATTTTTTCTTGATTGGGATAGTTTTGGGCACGTTTTAGTATTTTCATCAGAACTTTGATTACTAGTATCAGAATATGCATATGATCCCAACTCTGACTTCTTAGTTATTTTTTTTACCTTTTACGGTAATATTTCATTTATTGTTTATGAAGTGATTGTAAAATCGATTTGGACCAGATTTTTGACATATTATTTCTTTTATTACGTATTTATTTTTGATGTGATTGTTGAGATTTTGCTAATTTTGATAAAATTCTTATATAATCGATTTTCAATTATTACAGGCCGGCTTATGGATTGATTTGACTATTATAGAATTTTGATAATTTTGAACTGACATCAAAGGCGTGAGTATACCCACAAGGCCGGAATTGGGGGTGTCTCTGGAGATTGCATGAAAAAGCAATTAGTCTTACCTTAGCTCCAAGAAAGTTACCACTTTCAACACTGGTACCGACTTCATGCCAACGACTACCATCACCATGCCGACGAATGTTGCATATGGAGGGTCCAGGAGAAAGTTTTGCTTCTAGCATCATACGAATCCCTCCTGCCGCTTCCACTGCTGCTGTTAGAGCTTCAGAGTCAGTTATCCTGTATCCACGAACAAACTTGGGCTCGCTTCCTGCAAGAAGTACACATATAACACTGGTCAACCGCTATCTAAGCATTTCATGAACGTGGGACAAAAAACATGAACATACCAAAAAGACGGAATGATATCGCTTAAATTGATTTTTTTTTTTTGACTTTTAAGCCCGAAAATGTCATATGACAGTAAGAAGCATGATCTTCGAAAGTACCAAGTACTTCACTAACCTCTCTGCTTCAAAAGCTTGTTGATCTGCACAGTTGTCTCTGGAACAATCACAAATCTTACACCCAGACTATGAAGAAAAGCAATATCCTGCATGGGAATAAATGATGATGTAAAAAATGTGAACCAAAATGCAGCCAACCATGTTAGTGAACATATATAGTTCGAAAGGGTAAGATATTACTTATTAGGGACCTCATCCTCTGGATCGCTAAATCTGGGCCAAATTCCCATGGCCATGATAGGAGCCTGGAGCTTGTATGGAAAGAAAATCGAAGAAAATAAAGAGAAAACCAAAGAAGAAAAGGGGATAGGGAAGATCTCAGGGTCTAAATGCCTCGGGCAATGTATAATCTGAGTCCAAACCAGCCATAAGCATCTAAAAATCTTGAAAAAAAAATTCAATTTACTTGCATGGTAACTATTCATCAGTTTTGGCTTGCAAAGTAACTTACGACTATGCTTGCCAATCAAAGAAGTTTTAAATATATATATATATATATATATATATATATATATATATATATTCCTTTTCAGTGCATATATCAAACAACAATGCTAAGATTAAGTGGATATAATATAATCCAATTTTATAAATTTTAATACATCAACTTATAACAAGGTTGACAACTATGATGATAATATGTAACGGCAAAGAAAATTATAACTCAAACTTCATGTGCTAAATCACGAATTAAAATGAGAGATGTCGTAAATTCATGAAACTACACGTACGTGTTATTATATGTAGTTGTTCTTCCGCCGAGGAAATAAAAAAGGGGTTCATCTGTGCCCCTTGTTTCGACGTACAGTAAACTAACTATATACATATATACATTTATATTATATATAAGAGATTTATTAAGAATATAAAGCTTAAAAAAAGATGCATGTGTACGTGTGTGATATCTGCCGGTTCAGGTTGGTCGGGCTTGTTGACCCCCACAGCTCCAAGCGCCTCCAAAGCAACAGTTCCAATCTTAAACTCACTTGAATTAAAATTAATTACAAAAGACTAACTGTGATTTCATGCAACCACATGAGTTTTTATATATAGATAATAAAATAGTTCTCAACTTATTGAAAGACTCCGCGGGGTGTCTTCCATACAGAGGATGGATTATGAGGAAGGGTACTTATAAAGCAGGGGAAGCTGGTTAGGAATTGCCGAATTGCATGGTAAGGGGTTTGGGGCTCAATAGTGCCCCGTCCTAAGCAATAAGCATCGGCCATATATGATAAAGCCCATCAGAGAGAGAACTATATGTGTGTGTGTGTGTGTGTGAGAGAGAGAGAGAGAGAGAGTACCTTGAGTATGATATCCAAGGAATTAGGAGAGTCAAGAAGTTCTCCAGAAATGACCACAACAAATGTGCTGCCTCTGTGCAAATGAATATACGGCTGAGCTTCCCGGAGGCATTCCACGAACCTCTTGTCCTTCTCTGAGATTTCATATCGACCTTCACCAGCACCATCTCCACGTTTCACTTCACCCTCCGGCCACCCGTACCCTTTCACCACCAATCTTCTCAGTTTTCTTTCAATTCCCATTCCCAGCTTCACACAAGGTTTAGAAAGCCTTTCAGTACTACTACTTCTCAAGCTATGTGAAGGCCAGGCTGCTCCATGTCCACGGTTTTGCAGGCAAGCCAATGGCCTTGATCTTGAAGTGGCAGCCATTTTTGTACGTAAAGAACTAAGAACTAAGAACCCGAACTTAAAGAAATTAGCTTGTTAAAACAGGTCAGGTATTAATTAATATGGATGATTTTAGGTAGCATTTCTTTCATGAAACGCGGCAAAACGGTGGAGTTAATAGATGGGACGATCAAGTAGGCCAAAGAAAAAGCATAAGTAATACCGTAGAAGTTGGGAATCACTTGGAGGCTTGTTCTCGTATATCAAACAAGTGGGGCGGGTTTGCTGATGTTGAAAAAGGTAGATAGTGAGAGACTGATGAGAGGTGGGTATGAGTTGCCCCTTCACTGATCATATTCTTTTCTTTGATTTTACTTTTTAAGTAGTGCGTAATCATCAATGTAGATTTCAGTTACTCAGAACCCACAATAATGAGCGTGCTACATCCACCGAGTATGTAACACGAGATCCATCCGATAAGAACAAAAATGTTTATTTATTTTTTTTCATTCATTTATTTTTTTATATTTTTAAACAAATTTTTTTTTTAAAAAGAATTCACAACATCATTAAAAAATACTTCATTAATCATTAAATGAAAACAAAAAATTTGTCGGGACCCAACATTCAGTGACTCTTAACATTTTTGCACAATACTATAAAAGAGCTAGCGCTGCTAATTAGACGTTAGCACACATAAACAAGTGGTGATTTTAGACATTGTGTTCAATATAATCATAAATAATAACATGATCTACCTTTTTTATCAGTTTAAATTTTTAAGATGAGTGATGATTGATACATTGTTATGATCAATTAGATGAATACAAGATACCAAGTGGCATATTGTATGTTGTGGTTGTTAATCAATGGCATCTGCAGTAATACTATATGGGGTTTGGACAAGTTTGGAAGTAGTTCCTTTGTTTATGATAGCTTTCAACGTCAAGGAATATATTAATTTATCATTCTACGATGTCATTATGAAGTAGTTTCTTTTGTTCAATTATCACGATAAGAAATGCATCTTTCTGAATTATGAGATCTTTTTGTTGATCAATTATTATGATAAGAAATGCATCTTTCTGAATTATTTGGACTTCCTGTTCAATTAGGATAAGAAATCTTATCCTTTCGCCAAACCCTTTTTAGTAAATTTTACTTGGCTATTTTTGCTACAATTATAAAAAAGAAGGACAATTAAGACATTATTGCCTAAGTGCCTATCCCGATAACAAGACTAGCGACCAGTGACGGATTATATATATATATGGTGGACCTGGACTTTACTTATATATATATTTATCTCCTCTCAAACACCAACAGTAATTCATGATGCTTCAAGTAGGTAGTTTTGAAAGGGTTTTTGCCTTTTGGATAAGAGAAATGATTTTCGCAGTCATGAGTGTGTAAGTATTGTGCAGTCGTTTTAAAAAAAAGTGAATAAATATAAAACCCACATGAAAATAAATTAATTTTTTAATAGTGGATCCTACTCTTTTTCAAAATAACTTCACGGCATTTACACATTCCACGACTGTATGCAGTATTAATCTTTAGATAATATCTATGCAATAATTGTTTTTCATTTTTGTGAAAGTTGTTTTGGTTTGTGCGCATCTTTTTATTTTTATTTTTTACAAAATCTAAACAAATGGTTAGAACAAAAACGCGTGTTTGGATTGGAGTCCTGAAAAAGAAACTTTCAAAAATTTTAAAAAAGGAAAAAAGAAAAGATAAACCAAAGATCGATCAATATATAATCTTTTAAGAATCTTTGTCGTCTTATATTATACCCACAGAGTCATGTTTGTGTTTCATGTGTTGGAATCATAACCTGAAACATATAGCTAGCCCTGAGCATCTTGCTGATCATGGATATCATTAAAGAATAAACGGAATTTTGTTTTATTGAAAATGATGCTTCCTTAATTACAATAAATATACGAGAAGAGATATATATACAACTCTGTAAATGATAAAAAAGAAAAAACTATAACGTTCAAAAAAGATATTACAGAGTTGCTATGTTGGGAATATTTCCTGAGTATTTTTCGAAGGATTTGCAATAGTTTGACTTTGTAGGAGATCCTTTTTCTTCTTAACCGTTGGTGATTTTTTAATGTTGTAATTGCTCTCATTTGGTTCTTTTGAACTTGTGTTGTCAATATGCCCATGCAAACTAAGCCAATGAGTGAGGTTGAGTTTCGTACGTAATCTTTCAAAATGAGAACGAGGAGTAGTTTTAGGCTTCGTTTGGATGCTGAAAGCAGCTTAGATTAGTTCTTTTTTAAACTTCGTCTGCCATCCAAATGTACTTTTGAGCCGAGTTTCAAACCGTAACTCATTTCTACACTGTAGATGAAAGCGACATTTTCATACTTTGCAATTAAAGAAAAAGTAATATAAAAAATAACAATAATCAAAGAATACGGATACTATTCACAATTCAAAAAAAATAATAAAAAAATCATAATTTTCGATGGCCTGCATGGTCAAGGCTGGCGGCATTGGCTACAGTGCCAATGGAGCCAAATTAAAAACCGGAGTTTCTTGGCACCAGATACGTGCAGTATTCCGTTTTTACTGTAACATAAACAGTATAAAATATTGGTGGGTCCCATTTATTTTACAACTTTTTATAAAAATATATCTAAAATCATCTTAACATCCAAACATATTTTAAACTCACTTTAAGTGGACCCCACTAAACTCATTCAACAATCTCAACTCATTACTATTCATAAAAAACTCAACTCATCTCAACTCCTCTCAACATCCAAACGCAACCTTAGTGAAAATACCAGCAAGTTGAGAAGACGATTGAACATATCGTGTTTGAAGAATCCAAGTGCTACACGTTCTCTAGCATAGTGATAGTCAATATCTATGTACTTGCTGCGAGAATGAAATACGGGATTGATTGTCATGTAGAGTGCGTTGATGTTGTCACAGAACATGATGGGTGGAGACATAAGCGGAATGTGCAAATCACAAAGAATGGAGGAAATCCAAGATATTTCTGCTGCAGTATGGGCCAAGGAACGATATTCAACTTTCGTGCTAGAGAGAGAGATGGTATTCTATTTTTTTTGCAGACTATGAAATGCAATTGTTGCCTAAGAAAGTGCAGAAACCAGTTGTTGAGTGTCGAGTTTTAGGACAACTAGCCCAATTAGCATAAACAAAAACATATAGATTCAATCCGGTATTAGAGTGGAGATGAATGCCAGTTTCAACCGTGCCTTGAAGATATCGTACAATGCGCTTTACCATTTTGTAATGGCCGTCAGATGGCCTATGCATAAACTGATAGACAAAGTTGACAAAAAAAGCAAGATCCAGCCCTGTAAAAGTGAGGTATTGAAGTGCCCAATGATACTATAGTGGTGAGATGGGTCATGAAATAATGTTTCTGAGAGTGATTCCTTAGTCTTGGCAGTCATTAGAGTGGCAATGGGCTTGCAGTTTTTCATGTTAGCACGTTCAAGAATGTCCAAAGCATATTTAGACTGGGATACCATTAGTAGTTGAGTGTACTTGTATTCCAAGAAAATAATGTAAAGGACCAAAATCTTTCATATCAAACTCACGATTAAGTGCATGCATAAATGTATTAATCAAAGAAGTACTTGAGTCAGTGAAAATTATATCATCAACATAAAACAATAAAATCAAAGTACCAATTGACAAGAAGCAAGTTAAAAGAGAAAAATCAGACATGCTAGAAGTAAATCCAAATGAAATAAGAAAGCTACTAAATCGATCAAACCATGCTCTTGGAGCTTGTTTAAGACCATACAAGGCTTTATGCAATTACACACATGGTGGGAAAATTCTGGGTTTACAAATCTGGGTGGTTGGTCCATAACAACGGTTTCATTTAAGAATCCATGTAAAAATGCATTTTTGACATCCAAATGGCGAATGTCCCATTTGTTAACTAAGGTTAAAGTGAGGATAATAAGAATGATTCCAGGTTTTATAACCAGAGAAAATGTTTTATTACCCTTCTTGTTTCCTCTCAATAGGATGTTTTTTGTTGCCTTGTCCTTTATTGTAAAACCAAGATAAAGAAACTCAAAATTTAGAGAATGATTAGAGGTCAATTGTCCAATAGATAATAAGTTTTTTTCCAAATTAGGTACTAACAAAACATAATCAAGCGTAAGAGGCTTAGAGTTACTCCTAAGTGTAGTTTCACCAATATGTGTTATAGCTAAAAGTGTGCCATCACCAAGCATAACTTTATCAGGACCATGGTAAGGGCGTAAGTTGTTCAGCATACCTGGATTAGAGGTCATGTGGGCTGAAGCTCCAGTATCAGTAGTCCATTCAGTGTCTATGGCATCGGTTTCAACTGTGAACGCAGTAAGACCTTGAGGAACATCATTTGGTTGGTAGCTATGGTTGAACCTGTGCCAACACTTGAGAGTATCATGGTCCCGTTTGCCACAAATCTAACAAGTGAGATCTTTGTTATGAGGTTTGCTGGAGGGTGACGTAAAAGTGGAATTGGTTGGAACTTGGCAATTATATTGGGTGGTTGGGTGAAATCCTTTACCTTTAGAGGAAAATGAATTATTGTGGGGATGACCTTGTCCACAAAGTTGATGAGAACTGGTGGTTTTAGAGGTTGTTTTGCCAAAAAAGCCTGAAAAACCATTATTGTCTGAGGAGTGAAAGTTAATATGGGTCTCATAACTTTCTAATAAGATAATTATCTCACCATAGGATGGCATAAGGGGGTTTTCACATGGCAGTGGTAAAAAGGTTCATACTTAGATCTGAGATTACTGAGAAGAGAAAAGACCTTGGTTTTGTCATGTACTAGACATCCAATAGCTGCAAGGTTATCATAGATACTTTTGAACTGTTTGAGATAGTCGTTTAGTGGGGTGGTGGGATCTTTGCGGAGATATGTTAATTGTTGTTTAAGATGAGACTCACGCTCATGTGAAGCTTGAGCGTAAGCATCCTTGAGTGCTGTCTAGACTTGAGCAAAGGCTTCAAATCCAATAACCAAGCCAAGAGCTTCTTCTGTAAAGGTGCCGATCATCCAACCTCATAGGAGACGATCAACCTTTTTCCATTGTCCATATTCTGAGTTTAATATAAGTTGTCGATCATTAAATTTTCAGGACTAAAGACATATTCATTTGGCATTGAAGTAGTACCCGTAAGAAGTCCAACGAGTTCTTAGCCTAGGACCTGTTCACGCCACAATGGGTAGTTATCATGCATCAGTTGAAGCATGACAAAATTGCCTACATTAATTGTAGTAGATGCCATAAAAAAGCCGAGACTTTGAGAGTAAACATTGGCTGCACTAAAGAAATGCTATGCGTGATGGTGGGTTTGGTAAGAAAATATTGTTGGCAAGATGTTTGATTGCTTGCTCAAGAGAGATGGAGTTGGCCGATTTGCTGACTGTGATACCATAAAGAATAAATGGAATTTTACTTTTATTGAAAATGATACTTCCATAATTACAGTAAGTATATGAGAAAAGATATATATATATATATATATATATACAAGTCTGTAAATGATAAAAAAGGAAAAACTATGACGTTCAAAAAGGATATTATAGAGTTGCTATGATGGGAAGATTTGCTGAGTATTTATTGGAGGGTTTGTAGCCATTGTTTTCAATTTCATACCGTACCGACCGCTGGGCCGGTACATGTACTATCTATGTTTCGTACCGGCCCAATACCGGCTCAATTTCGGCCTGTACCGGCCTATATTTCGACCTTCAGTTTTTTTTTTCAAACTACAAGCTTATTTTTTGACCCTCAATTCAGACTAGACTATTTATAATTTATATATATGTATATTTATATATAATTTATTCATATATAAACTATTATTTTAGAATATAATTTATATATATATTTATATATATAATTTATTCATATATCGACTATCCCAAAACGGTACACGAAATAGTACTGGTATCGAAATATTTCGTTTCAGTGCCTTGACCGGTACGACTTCCGGTACGATATTCAAAAAATTGCAGCAGCTTGACTTTACAAGAGATCATTTTTCTTCTTGACCGTTGGTGATGTTTTTAATGCCGTAATTGCCCTCTTCTGGTTCTTTTGAACTTGTATTGTCAATAATCATCACCAAATATTGCCTTTCAAATCACACCAGATTTCAGGATTATGCTTCCTTTGGGCTGGAGAAAAAATTATCTGCAAATATCACTGTTTAGACAGAGCAAAGCAAATCAATGGTTCGACTATATGCAAAGAAATGTCAAGTATGCTTAATGGAGCCCTCAGGTGTCAACAATGTCTTAAATTACATTTAACATCAAAGAAATTACATATTGATTTTTATTTTTCTACTTCAAAAGTGATGTTTCCAATAACATGAACAAAAACTTCATCAAATCGGATCCTTTTAGTGTCGTAAATAATTCAATCTCTTTGGCATTACACAATGGACAAGTAGAAGGTTGAAATTCGCATCTCTCTTGGGTCAACTGAATTATCCTTACCATTCACATCTTAATTGCAGATAAGTAATTTCTGTAACTTCCTTATAAGTTACTTGTAATGCAAATTAAGGAGATGTCATGGACGCTTGTAGTGTTGAGGAATAATTTCACATTATTTGTAGACAAGGTTTTGGGCATGTTTAAAGGAATGAATAATCATCTATTGTAGAACCGGTTTTATGAGATAAGTTAGGCATATGAATTTCTTTATATGGTAGTCTCTTCCTCATCTTCGACAAAAGGGGCAAGATATTCGGTTTTAGTGTTAAGGTGGAAAACTTAAATCTCTTGTTGCATTGTGCTCATGTTGTTATTATGAGTGTTCTGGATTTTTCAGACTGACGTGAAGATCATAGATATGCTAACCATATTGAATCTAAGCTTTTGTTATTTCAATGTGATGGTGTTTGGGTTTGATTTACAACATGGAAGATGTGTTCTCCTAGTGTCGAATTTAGCTAAAGAAATTCATCTCTCATGTGAATAGTAGAGAAGTCCACACATGCACCTACATTATAGAATAAATTAATATGGGATAGTATTATAAATAAAATTTTTCAGATACCCAACAGTACACTATGAGAAACAAAATAAAGTAAAAGATATGGGAAAAGCTTCTTTGCCCACTTACGTTGACCGCCCTAATTGACCGTTGGTCAAAACATATATATATATACTAGTAAGATATTACGTGCCTGAGGTATGTATGTGCAGTTCAAAGCACTAATATATTTTATTAAAATAAAAATAAAGTACATATATTTTATTATTTTATTACTAATATATATCTTAAGAGCTATTGAAAAATAGGCTATTTATAAATTATTATAATGCTTTCCTATTATAATGAATACAAAAAGACAAATCTACATAAATCTGTTTCCTATTATAACGTATTTTCAAATTGGAAATTGAATCCATGATTATTATTATAATAAATCTGCTTTATTAGCATATTTAAACATATTAATAGTGGAATAAAAACCAACAGAAATCATAAAAGTAACCATAAATAGAATGTAAATGAAAATACAATTGTATCCCTGTGTTTTGTAATTATTACAAACGGATGGAAAGTTAATGAAAACCAGCATATTCCGTTAAAACAAGAAATTTCTGTTAAAACAAGAAAATTCCGTTTCATAGGCTCTTTATATATATAGATAGATATTTTTTACTTAATGATTAAAGAAATAATTTTAAGTATATTGATGTATTTTTTTTATTTTTTAAAAATATTAAAAAAATATGAAAATAAAAAAACAAAATAATAATAATAATAATAAGTAAAGCTTGGGCGTCATGCCCAACTATAAATGCTGGGTGGCAGAATATCCTTGCTCAAAAGATATATCTCCAAAAGCCTGACTTCAAATAATTGGTTGGTTGTTCTCCTACTAGGAAAGCATTCCATTAATTAATGGATTTAAGATACGTGAAAAGGATGTAAGATCCATAACAATCATCGCATTATAATAAGTACATACTAAGCAAGAAGGTGTAAAAACTTAAAATAGGATATATCCCCCAACAATACAACGACACGACAAGCCAAAGGGGTGTCGACTCAATGACATTTTTTTACAATACAACTGGCCGAGGATTACTATTGGAGATCACTGACAAATTGAGAAGTAATGCCATTTAATTCGTTTTTTTGACTGGTTATTGGTGGAGACCTGATTCCTCTTTCTCATAATCTTTGATTAAGAAAAGCAGTAGTAACATGAATAGATGACTAGCTTTAAATGGCTTTAAGTGTGGAGAAAGTGAAGAACAGATGATCCAATCACCCATGCAAAGATTATAGCTACCAAGTGATAATAGTCAAATTGTGCATAATTTCACTATTTCAAATAAAACATTATCACAATTATGTAGTGTTAAATAATTATATTTTTATTAGTTTTGAAATATCTTAATCTAATTCTCACTTAACTTTAAATTTTATCTTGATTAGGAATTGAAGTGATCAGAAAGAATTGTATTACTAATATGACGTTGAGGCATGTCCCAGAAGACAGACTTCTATTGAGAATAGTAGAGAAAATTGGGTCGTTTGCATTCAAAACCCACCTCAACCCACCTCAACTCATCTCAACTCATTTCATCTTATCATTACAACTTTCCCAAATTTCTATACAAAATATAATAAACAATTCAATTTTT
This sequence comes from Juglans mandshurica, assembly GCA_022457165.1. Taxonomy (NCBI): domain Eukaryota; kingdom Viridiplantae; phylum Streptophyta; class Magnoliopsida; order Fagales; family Juglandaceae; genus Juglans; species Juglans mandshurica. The sequence continues at coordinate 51,810,029 of CM039619.1, forward strand.
TCAAATCTCAAAATAACTTTTCCAAATTCCCACACAAAATATAATAAATAATTCAACTTCTATTCTACTATTCATAAACCATCTCAACCCATCTCAATTCATCTTTATTCGACAAAGCATGCAAATGGTGTTGAATTAACGACGCGCGTGAAGGAAGAAAAATAATAATAAAAAGATAAAAGGTGCTGTGCTGGGCATGGAAGGCTAGACATGTAAAGCAATTCAAGCTGGAGTCCAACATTAGAAACTCATCACGGAAAAGGCTGATGTGAAGGATGGGAAAGGAAAAAACAAGAAAGAAAAGAGAGCAGCTAGCCTATGAAATGGAAAGGGCAAAAAATGGAACTTTGGCTTCCACATGCTTATAAATAGACCATAAGCACTCTATCACGAGGGCACGGCACTGCACACCAAGAACATAAAAACAGATCAAGCAGTGCCGCAGTAGGGAGCGTTTTGGATTGAAGAAAAAAACTGGAGTTTTACCTCCAGTTTTACGGTTATGTTTATGTTCTGAAAGTACTGTAATTTTTATTTTCCTTCAGTTTCTTTTAAATATTGCGTTAATGTTTATTTACGTTCAGTTTTTGAGTTTAATTTTATGAATTTATCTAGCTAAATTTTCAACTAAGGTTGATGATGAAACCTCATTGAAGATTAATAATATTATTTATGAGAAATAATTCTTGCTTCGTATCAATTGAGAGAGATAGAATTCTTGATATGAGTTCAATCATGTTTTTCTCATAATCTAAAATAATCTTAATAAGTTGAGAGCATGATTTATAATTTTGTTAAAAATAAAATCTTATATCTTTGAGCAAAGAAGAACTTACTTTAGATATTTTCCAAAAAGAAAAAAATGTTTTAAGGATGCTATTTTCCATGATAACAAGATTGATTTCTAAATTATCATGTAGATGCTCGGGAAGAATCAATTATCATAAATATATTACTATAAATTAATTAGGTGGATTCCAAAACCTTAAATCATTCTCCTTTAATAGTTTATTTAATGTTTGCATCTTTAGAATTTTATTTTAGTTCTTTTTATTGTGATTAGTTTATTAAATTAATTATTTCTTGCTTTGATTAATTGATTATTTAGTTCTTAAGATTATCTTATTTTATAACTCATCTTTCTAAACTAGAGTAGAACTTATTTGATTTATATTTGATTGGTTTCTTACGTTTTTACAAATCTCTGTGGGTTCGACCTCGTTCTTGCTAAAATGTATTTCGGTATGATTCATGCATTTGCTAGTACAATTAAGATTTCACAGCACCAAAGATTCAAAAATCCTCTCGGGAGGTCTGACTCTCGTAGAGGTTCTCCTTTCCCTGGCATGGTGCAGGTAACGAGCTCCTAATATCTTTATTTTTCTTTTTTCGATGGAGGACAATCTAGAAGATCTTTGCCAACGGCTCTCACTGTCGGAGTAGGAAAAGGAGGAGCTTGTGGTGGATGATACTCTGCTAGAAAGTTCGAAGATAAGAGGAGAAAGGTGTTTGTTTGTTTCTCTTCTCATTGAAAAGTATTATAATCGGGAGGCATTTAAACAGAAAATGAAGAAGATTTGGCGCCCTGTGATGAAAATATGGTTTAAAGATATGGGCTCTAGACTAATGCTTGTAGAGTTTGGAGATCAAGTAGAAAAGGATTGTGTGCAGCGTGAGGGGCCCTGGTCTTTTGATAAGAACTTAGTTTTGATGCAACTATTTGAAGGGGAACTCTAGGTTAACAATATCAACATTATAGAGGTAGTTTTTTTGACTCATTTATATGATCTCCCATTGCATGCTATGAATGAACAGGTGGCATGAATGATTGGGAATAACATAGGAAGAGTGGAAGATATTGATGTGGAGCATGGTGAGGTAGCATAGGGAGAATTTATTCGGGTTCGCATCAAACTTGGGGTCTCAGGGTGCATGTTGGATCAGATTTGTCTACGAAAGGCTGCCTAACTTTTGTTATGTGTGTGGTAGATTGGGACGTAACCATAAAGATTGCAGAGGGTGGCAGCCAAAACAAACTTAAAAAATGGCGACCTTACAATCATGCAAAGGAAATTGCGGGAAATATGGCTGAAAAATTGGTTAACACAAAGCTGAGATCAATCAGGAGTAAAGGAGATAGCATAAATTGCAGTATTAACGTCCATAATGAAGGAGACGTTATGGGAGTTGTTAAGGAAAAAATTATACAGAGAAAGAAAGCTAGTAACCAGGAAATAAATACGGGATCGATGGAGGAGGTTATGGTAACTAATACAGAGGGCATTTTTCACATAAGGATGGATGATCAGTTGCCTAATAGTAGTGAAGTGGTAACGGTACATCAACTGAACAAAGGAAAGAATAGTACTCATGATAACAGCTCAAGTAATGACCCTATGGAGGACATAAAGGATAGGCACTTAAATGAGCATATCGAAGCAATAAAGGTTGAGCCTTTGGTGGCCCAACAACAAGGGGAAGAAGAGGCCCAAGAAAGTGAGTTAATCACCCAGCTTGTTGAGAACCAACAAGTGGTTACTAGAAAGAAGTGGCAACGACTTAGGAGAAATAATATGAAGGTTACCCCAAAAGAAAAGTTGAACACTTCTCAGAAGAGAAAGGAGAATGAGGATGTAGATTCCTATGGTGAGGAACAAGCTATCAAAAATAAACAACGAAGGGTGGTGATTACCAAGGATAATAACTATACAGTGATATCGGTGGAGGCTGAAATTCAGGCCCACCAAAAGCAATGAAAATAATAAGTCGGAATTCCTATGGGCTTGGGAACCCACGAGGAATTCAAGTACTTCTCAACCTGGTCAAGAAAAAAGGTCCCGACGTTCTATTTTTACATGAAACAAAATTGTTAGGGAAGAGAATGGAGAAGGTTAAGTTTCAGCTTGGATTTGGAAATTGTTTGGTAGTCTACAATGAGGGGCGTAGTGGAGGACTAAGTTCGATGTGGAGACATGAGGTGATTTGAACTATCCATTGCTTCTTAAAATACCACATTGATGCTATGGTGACTGAGGAGGGCATAGAGAAAAAGGAATGGTAGTAAACTAAGACTAATGGACAACCTGAGACTATTAGAAGACATGAGACTTGGGAGTTGCTTAGATTATTAAATAGTGGTGATCATAATGGATGGCTTGTATTTGGTGACTTCGATGAAATCCTGAGCAGAAATGAGAAATGTGGTGGTATAGATAGACTTGGGAGACAGATGGAAGGGTTTAGGCAAGCTGTGAATGACTGTGCATTGCTTGACTTGGGTTATGAAGGATCAAAGTTCACTTGGTGGAATAATAGAGAGAGGGAGAACAACATATGTGAAAGGTTGGACAGATTTTTAACAAGTCATACTTGGTGCAATATGTTTCCTAATGCTAAAGTGGTTTTTGTCACAACAGCACATTCAAATCACTTGTCCATTATCCTGCAGACAAAAGGTAATTTTTCAAGAGAAAGGGTTCTAAACCCTTCAGGTTTGAAGCTATGTGGGATGAAGCTGAAGAATGTGAAAATGTTATTAAAAAATCTTGGAATCTCATTACTAGACAAGGGGCCATGGGAGATGTCATGCAAAAAATTTCTGGGTGCAGTGAAAGCCTCCCAAAATGGAATAAACAAAGTTTTGGAATTGGCATAAAAAGATCCAACAAGCTAGAGATCGTTTGGAAAAAATTCAAGCAGGCAACACCTATTCCCTGAGTAAGGATGAACTTTAGAAAGCTAGAGATGAACTACAATTTTGGCTTAAAAGGGATGAAATAGTATGGGGACAAAGGTCTAAAGCTCTATGGTTAAAGGCAGGGATCAAAATACAAAATTCTTTCATAATAAAGCTATACAAAGAAGAAAGAAGAATCAAATAGTCAGATTGAAGGATGGGGCAGGAGTTTGGAAAGAAGGAGATAAGAGAGATGAGCTGATAATGCAATATTTTGAGGAGATGTTCACTTCAACTTCTCAAAGAAGGGATATGGAGTTCTTAACAGCTCTCAATGGAAGGGTCACAAGTGCTATGAATGAGAAGCTCACAAAGTAATTCACAGAGGCTGAAGTGGAATCTGCTCTACATTAGATGAATCCAACCAAGGCTCCTGGTCCTGATGGTATGGCGCCTATATTTTACCAAAAGTACTGGCATATTGTGGGAAGATCTATAAAAAAATGCAGTTTTGCAGGCTCTTAATGAAGGCCAGTTCCCTTCCCCTATCAACCATACTTTTATTACTCTAATTCCAAAGACAAAGAGACTTGAATAAGTGACAGAATATTGACCTATAAGTCTTTATAATGTCATTTACAAACTGATCTCTAAAGTTCTGTCTAATAGGTTAAAGTTGATACTACCTGATGTAATTTCAAATTCCAAAAGTGCTTTTGTAACTGGTAGAATCATATTTGATAATATTCTAGTGGCTTATGAGATGGTGTATTTCTTGAGAAATAAAAAATCTAGTGAAGATGGCTTTATGTCTCTTAAGCTGAACATGAGCAAAGTCTATGATAGGCTAGAGTGGAATTATCTGGAATCAGTTATGCAGCATGTGAGTTTTGCCAAGAAATGGATTGAGTTGATTATATTCTGTGTCAAGTCCGTCTCCTTTTCCATACTCATTAATGGTGAACCAATGAGTCATATCTATCATTCTCGAGGCTTAAGATGGAGAGACCCTTTTTATCTCGCTATCTGTTTTTGTACAGAATGTTTGATCACTTTGTTGAATCAAGCTGAACTAAGCAAGCAAATTAGTGGCATCAAGGTCTGTTGAGGAGCCCCTGTGGTGAACCATATGCTTTTTGCATATGGCAGTGTGATTTTTTGTAAATCATCTATCCAAGAGAATGTAGCTGTGCAAAGGCTTTTGGAAGCATATGAGGGGGCCTTAGGTCAGAAGATTAATAGAGAAAAAACCTTAATGATTTTTAGCAAAAATGTGCCTGCAGAGAGAAAAAAGGAGCTGCTTTCCTTTTGGAGCATGCAGGAGTACACCTGTGGCGCCCCCAATCCCCCTTATAAAAATACATGGGGATCGAGACGCCAGGATGGTGACAAACGGTCACACATCCCAATGAAGTGCCAGTGTGTGTATATGCAACGGTGTATAAATAAAATAACGCAGCGGATAGTCAACTAAGTACCAGAATTTAAAATACAATTTAAATATCAGTAGCGGTTTAAAAGCAGTTATACAGTCATTCCAAAATAAAGTTAACACATGTCCCGAAAATACAAAAGGATAAAATAAAATAACAATAACCAGTGATCCCAGATCATTCCTCGGGCGGAGCCGTCTCCTCAGGTTCGCCCTCCTCCTCCTCCTCATCTGCATCAAAATCTGCGTTACCACAGAATGGTATCGCAGGTAAGTATAACCTAAATAATTCTCAGGAATAAAATGCATTTAATGCAACCAACATGCATGCATATGATGAAATATGCATTTTTCCTCAAAACATCATTTTCTCCGAAAATGACAATTTTCCAACACACACCAAAATCCCATTGGCCCAAATAACCGTAAAACATTTTCCCAGAAAATGATTTACACAAAAATCCAACGCACACTATTTTTCCAGAAAATAGCCAATTAATCCATTATTACCCTATGCACCATGGCCTCCCCTAGGGACCATCCGCACGTCCTGGCTTCGTAGCGATGCTCAGTTCCGCGCCCAGCGCGTACGTAGCCAAGCATCGTCTAGTCCCCGCCAGCAGAAGGACCATGGAGTCGGCACAAATCTCTCGTCCGATCGCATTGTTGCCCGGCGATAATCCAGGAGACGTTACTCAGTTTATTCCGCTCCCGAGTAACCAGAGGAGCTCCACCGAGATAATGCCCCATCTCAGCTTGGGGTCGTGATACACACGCACCCAAAAATATTCTCACATAAAATCATAACTTTCCAAATCACACATGAGCATGAATGCAATACACGAAAACCTAGTTTTCTTTACAAACATGATCATGCATGAAATAATGAGATGTACATGTACCAACACTAATCCACAACCATCAATAACCAACCAATCAACTCCAACCAAACAACTCCAATCACCAATCCATCTGACTCCCGAACTCCTCGGACTCAGTCCGGCAAAACCAAACAGTAGATTAAATACAGTGAAATGCGTTAGTGCAAAAATACATTAAATTCACAAGAATTCTTTAGAGAAATACTTACAGTGCAATATATCAATTTTCGAAGGATCACGAAGTTGAAAAAGGCGACGCCTGAGCAACACTACAGTGTAAAATACACTGTGGCCGTGGGTCACAAATACCAACTTTTCAATGGAGACAAACGAAGACCCAAAAATGGTAGGGTAGGGCCTAGAGAGGCCGGTGAAGCCAATGGTGGTGGTGGTTTGCCGTGGGTGGCGGCGCAAGGGGTGTTTTTAGGCAAAAAATGCACAAATCAGAAATGGGCTTGGTGGGGCTTCACCGGTGACGGATCGGAGCTGGGATTGGGTCCATTGGGTTGCCAAGAGGTCGGGGATGAAGTGGTAGGAAGATGGTGGCCGGAGGTGGTGCGACGGCGGCGCAACGGTGCAAAGAATGCCACGGCTTCGTGGGGTGCGTGCGGGCTACCGGCGGCGAGGTAGGGGCTGGGATTTGGGGGGTGAGGTCGCCGGCTGGTGGGGGAGCTAGTCGGTCGGGCGGTGTCGCGCACGGCGGCGCGACGGCGGCGGTCTAGGTGAAGGTGACAGACGCACGGGGAGAGAGAGGGAGCTGGGTCGCGCGGGGAGAGGGAAAGCAGAGGAAGAAAAAGAAAAGGGGAAGAAAGAAAAGAAAGGGGAAAAGAAAAAGAGAAAAAGAAAAGTGGGGAAAAGAAATGAGGTCCAATCCTCATAACTTGGGTCACTAAAATGATCCAACGGAAACGATTTTAAAACCACAAGTTAAATAAAATAATTTAAACGTAATGGTAAAGTCAAATTGAAATAATTAAATTCCACAGTAATTAATTTAAATATTAAAAGTAATTTAAATGCATAACAATAAATAAATATTAAGAAAGCACATAAAAATAATTTTCATCAAATTAAAATCATAGAAATAAACTCACTAAAAATCCAACCAATTTTAAAATAAGAGGATAAATTTTTGAATAAATAAAAATAATCATTCAGTAAAAATACACTAAAATACGGGGTGTTACAACCAAAATTATTATAAGTACTTAGGCCTACCTCTCATGGTTGGAAAAAAAAACATAGAGTTTTCTCTTATAGCAAGCATAGAGTGTGGCATAAGTTACAAAATTGGAAGGAGAGGCTTTTTTCACAAGATGGAAAAGAGATTCTTATTAAGGTTGTGTCGCTTTTTATCCCTACTTATGCTATGAGCTGCTTTAAACTGACTGACTGTCTTTGTAATAAACTTGAGCAAATGATGGCAAGATTCTGGTGGGGTCAGAAACAGGAAGAACAGAAAATCCATTGGGTGAGCTAGAAGAGAATGTGTGCTCCTAAAAGTGAAGGTGGCCTGGGGTTTAAGGACCTTAGAACTTTCAATGATGCTCTCCTAGCTAAACAGGAGTGGAGGCTTATGCAGAATGAGGATAGTTTACTTTATAAGGTTTTCAAAGCGAGATATTTTCCTCATAAAAGTTTATTGGACTCAAAATTGGTATACAACCCTTCATATGTTTGGAAGGGTATCTGGTCTGTAAAGGATAAACTGACTCAAGGCTATCGATGGAGAGTAGGGAATGGAAGAGATATAGATATTTGGAATGACAGTTGGATTTCTGGCTTTAGAGGCCTCAAACAAGTTATGGAAGAAGGAGAGATTAGTGAGCACGAGACCAAAGTGGAGGCACTTATTGATCCTAACAGTTGTTGGTGGGATGTTTTGAAGGTTAAAAGTGTTCTCCCACCTGTAGCTGCAGATGAAGCATTGAAGATTCTAATAAGTCCAGAAAAGCATGTTGATAGACTGATTTGGGCTTTGGAGAGAAACGAGATTTTCAATGTGAGAAGTGCCTACAAGCTATTTACAGACATGTGTGCAAAAAGAGAAGAGATTGAAACATCTAATGCAAGCAGACAGAAACGGATATGGAAGGGTATTTGGAAACTGAAAATACCTCATAAAGTTAAGCTTTTTGCTTGGAGGGCATGCATAAATGGTTTAAAAATATCATTTAAGTTCCATTAAAAGACGCATCACATACTCCCGCTATCTGTATTCAAGCATGGTTTTCAAGCAAGTACAATTTGTTCCACAACCACAACAAGGTAAAGGCATATAATTAATTGATTCATCCTAAAGAGTCTTTAATCAAGTAATATAGGCCCTTACAATGATATCGTCTTGAACCAACTCACAAACTTCCTTTTGGACTTATATTCGTGGGGCAGTTTGTAAGTAATGTTGCTACAAATCACACCAAAGTTCTCTTGTTGTTTCTATATAGATGCAACTGGCCGCTATTTCCTATGACACTGAGTTGAGTATCCATGAAAACACCAAGCATTATACGCAAGATCAGATAAATCGGTCAGTAAAGTGAGACTTCCATCGATTAAGCAGAGTTAGTTCTTGGATCTCAAAGCAATTCGCATCAATCGGCACCATGCGTGGTAATTATCCCCAGTCAAAGGTTGTGTAACCAAAATGATTCTAGGATTATTTGCATTATTGAGATAATACGGACTAGTGAATCATCTGTAGGGTTAAGAATAAATGCAAATGAAGAAAACGTCATCAATGGCGATCAGATTGATCTGATACCATGCAGAGAAAGTGAAGAATAGATGATCCAATTAGTACCCAAAGATGATAGCTACCAAGCTATCAAGCAAGAAACTAGAGAGAAATTCAAGAAAGCAAGAGAGGTTGGAAGAAACTTTTCTATTACTCGATGTATATGACCTGTACAAGATTTCTTCTCTATTACTCGATGTATGACCTGTACAAGATTTCTTCTCTATTACTCGATGTATATGACCTGTACAAGATGAGGCATTTTATATACAAAGAATTATACTAATCTACACATGCAATAAGAATAACTAACTTTGCTAACTCATATGTACAAGTGTCACCATCTACCCCGCCATGTAATCACTGAGCAAAGTTAGTTATTTTTACTACATGTGTTGCCATTCATCATGCAGGGTTGGGTGCATGGAAGGGTGGGTGGGTAAGATCTAAGAGATTTTAGAGTTGTACTTGCAGATTTCAATCAACACATGTCATTAGAGTTGTACTTGAAATAATGTAAGCTTCTGCAGATACATATCTCACTCAGTTGCTTGATACCCTAAAATCAATATTGGAGGCTAGCTCATGTATGATGAATCATGTTTTAATGAGAAACGGAAAGCATGATTTATCATCGTTGAAAACTTCATAATCATCAAGCAATTCAATTGCCAATTGGTTAAGTACTAAGCCAACTAATATCGAAGGTGAATTGAAGTTGGCATGTAGCCCTCACCTTAATAGATGTATATGATAACATGAAGTTCGAGTCCGAGTTTGTGTTCCATAGGGGAGAAGGGCTATTAATGGAACCCTCATAGAAACCCTACATTTTCTATAGCAAGTAAACAAAGACAATAAAATATTGCAATAAAAATAACCCCCATTACGAATCAAACCAACTATCCTTTCCCACTTACTTCCATAAAAGTAGCCTGTTCAACATCATTGCTGAATACTCAAGTAAAAATGGGCTTATCTAAATCTTCATTGCCTTTGTTGGTCCAAAAGTACAATTGTGGAGAAAGATCACTGGGATTTTAAAATCCAATCCGGTCCGAACGAACATTCCTAAAGATTTTAATTACTTTGGTCTATTTTTCTAGTGGATTTTAGATTGTTTTGGGTTTAATATTTCTTAACTCATATCCTTACATCTCCCACTGCATCAGTACTTAAGTTTTAACATGTATACATGAAATGCTTGTATAATGCTCCTTGATAGAGCAATTATGAATTAATAAATAATTACCACGGCTAGATCGCTGATAGAAGGATGTTCTTGTCAAGATCAACCACAACATGGTGAAAGTGCTGCTAGACTGCAAAAAGCAAATACCCATGTGTCAATTTTATCAAATCATCATAATAATTAGTTAAATATTTAATTTTAATTCATAACAACACATCTTAATTATTAATAGTACATCCTAATCAAGCGACCAATGCTATATCAGTGACGACCCATATTTGTTCACATTTTAGAGGACACCATATATATATATATAGTATATACAACTTAATGCTACACAAGTTTGGAAACTCAAATACACAAAAATATATAAATAAATAAATAAATCCATTTTGACTAATTGCAAACTGCTATCACAGTATGAGAGTTAATATATGTGTTTTTCTTTTTTGCATTCAAATATTCATTGTGGAAGGAAGAGAGAGAGAGAGACCATTTTTTAATGCAGTTGGTTTCCTTCTCAGGAGGAGGTGGGGTAGCTGGTGAAGGAGGGAAACTTGGGACAGAGCTCCCGATTGAACTCAAAGAATCTTTCAGATATGGGGTAGCAGATGAAGGAGGGAAATCTGGGACAGAGCCCCCGACAGGACCCGAATCTTTCAGTCTCAGATCCTTTACAACTGTTCATAATCATCGTATTAAATAAATAATAACTATCATTAAAGAAAATTAAAAGTCAACGTTACACAACCTAGCTTTACAACAACTACCACTAGTACAAAATACAAGTGCCAAAACTCAAACTTGAGTATGAAAATTAGGACCTTCAACTGAAGGAGAATATGCATGAGAAATAATTATCCTTAAATAAAACAAGAAATTTTCGTCACTGCACAACCCAATTTACAACTACCAGTCTATTGGAAGTAAAATTTTCGATAGCCTAAACACCTACCTTTATCTAAAGAAGGAACATCTGTTGAAGGTTTTCCTTGCTGCCGGTTTTCTGGTGAAGTTTGAAGTTGGACAGCATTCCCATCTGCAGGACAAACACAATCCAAATGCACAACAAATATTACGATTCATGAATTGAAGAACTATCATCATCAATAATACATAGTTTCATTCATCAACAAAAAGATTATGATTCTACCCATCGCGCCATGATTCTGCCAATTCTACAATAAACTAAATCACACCAAATTAAATTTTTTAAAAAGGAAGATTCTAAATCCCTAAAATATGAACCATAAACTCTTTAGAACTATAATGTTAATCCAAGAGATTTTTTAGTCACTATCTTGGCAATTACTTTTTTTTTTTTTTGGGATAATGAGAAAATATATTTGCAACCGTGAATTGTGCAACCGTTGCGTAATCGCTTTGAAAAAATTTAATAAAACATGAGACCCACATAAAAAAAAATTAATTTCTTAATAGTGGACCTCACTATTTTTCAAAACAGTTACGCAGCATTTACGCATTTCACGATTGTATATAGAATTACTAGTAACGAGAAGTTGCTAAAGTTTGCCGGAATGTGCTAGTGGACAAAACACCCTCCGAAATATAAACCATAAACTCTGTAAAACTCTAATGCTAATTAATTTAAAGAAGTTTTTTAGTCACTATTCTGGTAGTTACTTATGGTGGTGGCCGCTACTTCAGGAAGTTGCCATAGTTCATCAGAAATTGTTGGATTCAAGTGCCGGCCGGTAGCTACATTAGTTGGTTTTAGTTCTGATTGTGTGTGAACGAGTATATTTTAATTATGATGAAATATATTATTAAAACCCCCATTTTACACTACATTTTGATTTAAAATTTTTAAACAACCTATTTTAATAACAATTACCATTTGTAGGAATTTGAAACCAACATCTTAAATTCCGTTCCGGTGATCATTTAGGTTTAACTACTAGAACAAAATATTTTGATACCATTGTGTTTCAGTGTATAGTTTCGGGATTAACTAACATATATATATATATATTATATATACATATGGAAGAGGTCACGATTTATAAAATGAGTATACATTGAGAATATTAAAAAAAATAGAGATATTAGTATCAAAATATAATATAAAAAAAAAAATACAAACTTGAGTTGAGAGGCAAAAAAAAGAAAAAAAAAGTAGGACGATTAATATAAATAATGATGGGACATATTTAAAGCTACAAAAAAAATTATTATATAAGTATATATTAGATTTGGGGGCAAAAGTTGATTTTTATAACCCCTATGCATTTGGTTGTAACCACGGTTTTCCTCTGCCATAAGTGAGGGCTATCAATAAAATTGGAGTACCATCCCATTCTTAAAAAAAAAATAGGTGCAAAACTATAAAAATATTTTTTTGGGGGCAAAAGTTGATATTTATAAAAAAAAATTGGGCTCCGAATGGATAATTTGGTTATGCCTGCCTTCAGACTTGTCAAGATCATCTCATCTCATTGCATCTTTAAAAACAAACAAGCCCTAAACCTCAACATCACACAACCTAGATTTTCCACAGCTACCACTAGCACAAAATACAAGTGCCAAAACTTATACTTGATTATGAAAATTAGGACCTTCAACAAAAGGAGAATATTCATCCGCAATAATTATCCTTAACAAAACATGAAATTTTCGTCACTGAGCAATCCAATTTACAACTACAGGCCAGTCTATTGGAAGTGAAATTTTCTATAGCCTAAACACCTACCTTTATCCAAAGAAGGAACATATGTCAAAGGTATTCCTTGATGCAGGTTTCCTTGTGAAGTTTGACGTTGGACAACATTCTCAGCTGGAGGACAAACACAATTCAAATGCACAACAAGTATTACCATTCATGAATTGAACAACTATCACCATCAATAATACATAGTTTCATTCAACAACAAAAAGATTATAATTCTACCCATTGTGCCATGATTCTACCAATTCTACAATAAACTAAAATCACGGCAGGTCACCAAAGTTCGCTAGAATTTGCTGGATTAATGAAATACTGGCCGGCAGCTACATTAGTTGGGTTTAGTTGTGATTGTGTGTGAGCGAGTAAATATTCTTGAATCCAGCAAATTCTAGTGAACTTGGTCAGGAAGATAGAACTCCAGAATTGGGATGATAAGCATTCTTTCGATATCCGTCTACAAGTAGTAACGTCATATTATAATATTATAAATTAATATCCCTCTCAATAGTATCTATTTTAACCGTACAACAAATGTATTCCACTACTGTCGATCGGGGGTAGCCAGCCAAAACTCGTACCTTCATGAAAACTAATTGGAGCTGGCCGATGTTGCTGGTTGTCATAACTCATCTCTCTTTCCGAAGAATGGGCCTCCTTCTCAACGAAGAAATGCGGCGAAGGTTGAGATTAGGAGCCTGAACAGAAGTTTTTATTCTCACAAGCTAGAGAACTAATTTGCAGTTAAAAAAAAAAAAAAGTACTAAAGCTTACAAACTGATGTCATGCATGTCTACTATAGCTAGCTATTTGTGGTAAGATGTCGAATTATAACAAATTTTATTTTAAAAAAGATGTAATCTGATCGCGTTAATTTATTTTTACGACGAAAATTTTTTCTCATCAGTTACTATTCACTACCTCACATCTCACATCTTATGATAAAAAAAAATTATAAATATGAGTTGTAAAAATAAATAGTAATTTATGCATAAAATTTCTCTTTTGTGAATCGAAATAAATCGAATCCCATATATATATATATATATATATATATATATATATATATATCTGCCTTGAGAAGGTGGTGAAGAATACGATGCTGTCCAGCTCTATGGATCGAGGATCGAAGAATATAATTGTGTGTGAGAGAGAGAATAAAGTGTGTATGTGGTTCCAAACCCATTCAGTAATCATTAAGCAAAGTACAAGTTCTTCCTTTATACTTGATTTTGTTGGGTACCCGATCGTGTTGTAATGCTATTCTTATTTCTAATTCTAAGTTTTACGCAATCGTCTTCCATTCACTTTATTCAAATTAAATGGAGTATTCAAACTAAATGCAATGATCAAAACATTAGATGGTAGAAAATAAAAGGGAAAAATTTACAAATTAAATATATACTCTCAAATTATCACTCAATTAATTGTAATCAACCCCGGCCCTCATACTTTAAAAAGAGAAAATTATAATAAATTTGAAAAAATAAAAATATGAAAATATAAGTATATATGATTTATCGACTACAAGATAAAATTAATATTGACGCTGCTCGCTTAGCTTACCCATGCGTAAGAAAGTATGTGTATGTGGGTGCCATGCCATGACCTCGAAGATGACTCTCGTTGCCAGCAATATTTGTGAGAAGGTCATACATACGTTTCATGTTCATTGTTGTCGGAGATTGATCAGTAGTCGGGGGAGAATAATCAACCGACAGTGCGACTACAGTAGATGTAATTGATGGATAGATGATATGGGAGTAGTAGTGGGCTTTTCATCTTCAGACATCAAACCCAAGCCCATTCAGGATATGATTGGGCATCATTGCTTAATTTTGGGCCTTATTATATGAGTGGCAATCCTTTATTATGTATAGTCATGTAAAATAGCTTCAGCATGGAACAACATGACCTCTAAAATTTAAAGTTTATTATATGGAAAATCCGGTCAGGATAGGGGTGAAGGGCAGAATAATTATTCTCCAAGAAGGATGACCCTCATGCGTACCAATTTTATATATTGCTCTTATCATTATTAATATTAAACACTAATTTTTTGTTTTTAATTATGCACTTTATTGTAAGCCATTTAAGCTATATACGTCGGCCTGGACGGCGATGACAAGAGTGATGAGTCGCATTAATTTGATCCAGAGTCGATATAAATCACAACCAACCTCCCTTTCCTTCCATCCCATCCCATCCCATCCACCAAAGTAGCCACGAGACGACTTTATGCATTCATGAGTGAAATATAATAGAATTGAATACAACCATGGTGACCTGCTTCATATCTATTCTGACCATCTGTAGCAGAAAAAATACACACACACATTTCTTTACTTCTTTTACATCTATTTCAGTATCTCCAGGCGTAAATACCATTGCAAGTCTTTCAAGCAATTATTTAAAGCTCAACTTGTAAAACACTCTTTCATAGCATACGACTTCAGTAAAACAATCATGTTTTTTTTTTTTTTTAACAAGCAAGTAAACTTCATTATAAAAGATGATACACAACGACAAGGAGGGGTTGAGATTCCCCAAAAAACATCCTAAAACAATAACAACAGTACAAAGTAGTGGATAAAAAAGAAAAAAATAGATTTTTACAACCAATTTCTTGATCTTCATCCATGTCTTACAAAGAGGACGCCGTATAAAAGATGGTAATAAGCTGTTTGCAAAGATTTGAGAACAATAGAACCACCGCTAGTGGCGGTGGAATTTCCGCTGAAAGCAGTGAGAGTGGATGGTGTACTGTTATTTGTTATCTTGAGATGAGTTTTAGAGAGATCCACAATCCATTCTTCAAGATCATCAGTTAGGAAAAGTGATAATAATATAGTGAAATACATGACATCGGGTGGACTGATCTGCGGCCTGTGATCATCTGCATTCTCACGTCCTTGTCATGGCGCGTGCCAGCCATGCGCCGGTGGGATGGAGACGAGGTGGCCTAAATCTAGAAGATCTTAATAAGATAAAACTGTTGGTACGGCGCATGTAACTGTCGGAGGTGTCGGTGCACGGCTGTGCTTGAAGGCCACGCGCGACAACAAGTTGGGTGTGAGGTCCACGCGCCGATAGTTTTGGCGCGACTCCACTTCGGCTTCGTTTGGAAGTTGAGATCATCTCAACTCATCATTACAACTTTTTCAAATCCCAATATAAAATATAATAAATAATTTAACTTTTTCAAATTTCAAAATAATAATAATAATAAACAATAATATTATAACAATATTTTATTATCTCAACTTAACTCAACTCAACTCAACTCAACTCAACATCCAACCCCACCCTTCATCTCAATAAATTGACGACCGTAAGATATGGTGGTAGGGCGCGTGTGTAGGAGAGAGCAGCAGATCATGTTTTCAATACAATTAAATGTGAATTTTTCCGTACCAATTTTTTTTTTTAAATATTTTTATTCGAACACATTTAATTTCCATTTTTCTCATTTATAGCAGTACCACGTGATAAAGTACTATTTCTCTGCCATACGACTCTCACTCAAAAGATTCAACTGCCCGTTGCAAGATATTCAAAAGATAAGCCATGGCTAATTACAATTAAGCAGATCGATCGAAGGCCGGATTAAGCTAATCTTCATACATAGGATCGATCGAGTATATATTAATACTACAGCAGAAGTCCAACTTTCTGGGCTACTAAATCTAACACAAAATCCTAGCTAGCTATAGCATAGCTAGGTCTACTGGTAAGGGATAACAAGTGCCTTTAAACCAAAGATACGGAATTTAGAGATATATATATAAACCGTACTGAAAAAGGAGAGAAATGATCGATGGGTTGGTAATTGGTTTTATTTGGAGGAAGAGGGAATGAAAGTGAGGGGGCCCCCACGGATGATGGGTAGTGCGTTCAAGTTCCAACCTCAGCGATGCTGTGCAAGGCTGGCCTCCACTGCCCCCCACCACCATAAAGCCTACCCACGCCTCTCATGCTGCTGCTGTCACTGCCACTGCCACCGTTGCTTCCCAGGCGGTGAACCTCCTGCTGCTCCATCTGTGTGAGAGAGAGAGAGACAGGCACGGATATTAAACACCCTTGCTTTTTTACGCCAAAGAGACTGACAATTCATTAAAAAAAAAAAAAAAAACTAGCAACAAGTTTTCGAAACCAACTCAAAAACTCCACAAAATGTCAAAAAGTGCGAGGATTCATCTTCCCACCATAAAAAAAGATGCCATCAACGAAAAGCATCACTACTTGATTATATATGCATTGAAATTTGCTAGCTATCAGCTTAGCTATATGCATAATTAACAGTATCTTTCAATTAGCATTATTCTATATGATCTAGCTAGTTTTCGGTTCAATGGCCCACGCACAGTCCACAGCATAAGTACTTAATTCAATGAACAGATGCTAAAGAACAAAAAGGTCATGATTAAGTGGGGAAGAGCTGGCAGCTAGCTTGCGCGTGATAATTTCTTTTCGGCAAAGGTGATAACAGGCCGGGTTGAAGTGAACGGCTAGCGAGAAATTAATTAACAGATTTATAAACGCATGCAGCTGGTACAAATCATGCATGTATCGAAATTGATGTGATTGGCTTATGAATTACTTATAAATTAACATGGATATCATGTGAAAGGAAACCAACTGACAAGCATGCAGCGTGGCAGTTTAAAAGCAGAAATAAAAATGAAGTACGTGCAGCATTGTTCCAATTTATATGTGATCAAGTAGTAAATTTATACATGTTGCTTTTTCTTTTTTCTTTTTTTCATTTCCGATCGTTGAAGATTGATGGATGATTATTCGATTCTTTTCTTTTTACATCCTTTTATATATTATATGGCTAAGATATCTTCAGATGAGAATTATTTCATCATCATAACTTTATGTAGGATTTAATTTCCCAGTTTGGCATATTTATTATAAGGATTTTATTTAAGAGAATCTCAGACAAACCCATGAGATTCTTCCCAACGAAGGCATCATGAGAAAATCATCATCCATATTTCCTTCCCAGCACACAAATAATATCAAGCCTTTTTTGCTACCCTTAATATTTATTTTTCCTTGTAATATCATTTAACTTTTGTGGACTAAATAATCAATGCCTTTTCTATTTAAAAGATGATAAAAGGCTAAAAAGTAAAGATTCTCCTGTCCTTTAAAGAAATCAGTCCTCCTCGAAATCCAAGCACCGGCACCAGCCAAAAAATAAAATTTTTAAAGAAATGGACGAAGGGGTTGTAACTGGAAATGTGTACCTTAACAGAACTGGAGTTATCGAATTTCGATTTCGGATCCGAACCACCCGACTCCTTCCTCATTGTTTCAACCCCAAAACCTCCTCTCTCGAGTAACTTGCCCAGTTTCACGCACTTCTTCGCAGCAAACTCCTTCAACACATCTGAAATATGCGTGTCGTGGAGCAATTATGTATTGAAAATGGTAGTTAGATTCAGTACACGTACTGTTTTATGCATATATTATAATTTGTACGTAGTTACCTTCGAAGCTAATCAAACGGTAAACGTGTCCGATGAGCAAGGTGTCGTCCGGTCGGAGAAGCTTGAGCTGCTTCAAAGGCGTACCGTTGTCGGACTTGGCGGTGGGGGAGGTGACCAGGAGCGCGACGTAGTGTCCGGGGTTGGAAGTCATGACCTCATGAGCGCTAACCGACCAGTAAACTCTCTCGATCTTGTTGCCGGGGTGTTGAATAACGACCGTCGCCGCCTCTGCAGCCTGACAATTCCCCATAGCGCCAAAGCTCGGTGAACGTACGTACTACAATGATCTAACTTGAAACAGATCGAAAGCGGTGCCTTTAATATTGTTCCGCGGAATGAAATAGGTAGGAAGCTCTGGTCGGGGTATTAGTTAGTGCGTCGGTGAAGAGAGGGTTTGGTGTAAGTTTGGGTGCGTTGAGAGCGGTGAAATCAACGAATGGCTAAATAAGTAGGGGTGAAGATCAAGGGACGTGATACTTATGGGTGTGTAATAAATAAGTGGAGAGATACATATTAGGATCGGATATAGATATAGTATAAATATTGATACTCGTATTACTAGAGGTACGCATTATTAGAGGACCTTAAAATTGTCTCTAATGATTGAGTTGATCATAGAGAAGAAAAACAAAGGGTAATTAATGTGATGAGGTGGCTGGAATATGAAAAGGAAAGGAAAATATATATTATATGATGATTTGGGGTGCTTTAACTCATATTATAATAATTATAAAGAATAATGTTACTATACTTTCTCATTTTGTTTTTTTATTTTAATATGTAATTTTTTTTTATTTATTGATTAAAGAAGTCACTATTAATTTATTGATTTTTTTTTATTTTTTAAAAATATTTATACAAATTTAAAAAATATTTAAAAAAAAAACAATTTACAGACACACCCATTGGAAGAGGACATACCCCGAAATAAAAGATGAGATAATGGAAGAAGAGGAACAGAAACTTTTTATTTTTGGGTTGAGACGTGTTAGATCTGCAAAAACACCTGGCCGGGGTTGCGTCCATAGGAATGACTAGTGACTTTGTACCAGAGAGAGAGAGCGCGCGTGCGTATGTTGGGGGGGTCGGCGCGGGGCCGGTCCTGGGTGTTGGATCTAAATTGAATTCTAGTGTCGTAATCGGTGGTCATTGATCTGACAAGAAACGGCACGTTGTTGTTATTTATGAATATGTTTTTATATAGATTTGAATGGTAATGTGAATGTTCAGTTAGCAGTTGAGTTTTAAATTGGATCAGGTTTTGATGCATGCGCTCACTCACAATTTGGGGATGTGATTGAGCGATTGAAAGACGTAAGATTCCTGATTGATTCTTCCCCCTAAAGCTTGCTTGCTTGCTGGCTTTCTTCTCTCTCTGATCAAATCTCTCCCATTTTCTTTTCTTTTGGGTTTTGTCAGTTCCTTTCAAGTTGGGGAGTAGGGGTTACTTTACTTTTGATTTCTTTTGTCTGTAATGGATACTTACCTCATCATTATGCATGGGATTCTTGAATTGAATTGAATATATCTTTATCTCTAAGCAAAAAGGACAACCGGATATTAGAGTTTAACATTATTATTTTTTATATGTAAGTATAGTACTAGCACAGGAAACGCCTGATTTTATTCTAATCTATTATTTAACGTCACATCAAATAAAAACAAATAAATATTTTTATTTTTATTTTTATAACCCACAGGGCCACAACCCATTTAAGTAATTGAATTTATTATTTAAATATATAAGTTTCTTGCTGACTCTTTGAAAGAAAATTGTTGCAAAATTGAGTATAAATTCAACCAAATCCAAAGCAAAGTGCCAAAGGCCATGGGTTTTCCAACTTTCAATGGAGGGTGAAAGTGGGATTCTAACGAATTTAGGTAAAGTCCTTTACCAAACATATTATTATTGGTGATTTTGGAGGGTAAAAGGCAACCCAGACAGGCAGCCACGCCTCAGAATGAATTTATAGCAGACTACAAGTTGTGCTTCCATGACCTCAAAAATCCATTATTTCCATCAATCATCCACTCTCCACTGAGAATGATTAGTAGTCAGTATCGATATTATTGTGGGCTCTCTTTTCTATGGCTCCATGCAATCCTAACTATTTCAAATTTCAAATACCTGTTTTGTTTACTCTCCCACACGTGTGGGGGATAATTCAAAATTTGTATTACCAATCTCCTTTGGACCCAAACGTAATTTCTATGGGCTTCTTCATGTCCATGTCCATACCCAAATCAAGCCATTATGCGACGACCATGGACCCGATTTAATGAGGTTGGAGTTTGACTACAGTGCCTGTCAATCACGGTACTTCGCCTCCATATGGTTAGCGCTTAATCGAATTGGGCCGAGTCGATCTTCGTATTGTCAAGTTCAATTCTATTTAAAAACACTCGAACCTGAGTTTGAGATTTTAACATAGAAAAATTCTATTTGTAGTATTGAATGGAGGATTGCTCTTATTGATAAATGAGAAAAAATGAAAAAAAAATATCATTTTAAAAATAATATTATTATAATTTTTTTTTTAAAATATAATTGTATGAGCTTCTATGAGTAGTTTCCATTTGAGACATGTATGTAGATTAACTCTTTTATATAATCTTTGTTCACGTTTGGCTCGGCGAACTAAGATCAACTCGACCCAGATGAGCTCGAGCTAAGCCGACTTGCAACTCGATCGAATTTTTTATTTTTTGAATAAAATTTAATAATTAAGAAATTAGCTAAATAAAAGACAAAAATAAGAATTTAATGAAAATTTAACAACTAATAAGTACAATCTCTATTTAATTAGAAAATTGTAAAAAAATTATAAATAATTAATATGTAATTAGTTGATATTTATCCATAATAGCAATATATTATATACCAACATAAATTACTAATACATACATATAATATTATAGAATATATCAACATTTCATATATATATATATATATATTTTTCACGTACTAGTATATGAAATTATTAAATTATATCGATTAACTATTATACAAATTATAAAATATAGCTTTAAAATATATTCAATATATAGGCACAAATGATTAAGCATAAGTAATTAGGTTACATCATATATATTTAATTATAAAAAGATGTTATGTTTATATAATATATATATGTATATATGTATATATTTATCAATGTATGGATAAGCTTTAATCGAGTTAAGCTAACGAATCGACTCAAGCATAAACAAGCAGACCTTAACGAGTCTTAACTGAGTCGAGTCGAGTTTAGTTGAGTATGTATCATTTACTAATCAAGTAAGTATTTGCTTTCACGGACGAGTTTTTTTTACGAGTTAAGTTTGATTCGAGTTTAACAAGATGAATATCAAGCGGGCCATCGAACAGACTGATTCATATACAATCTTAAATATAGTTGATCAGTTTCTACTCATTCTTGAAAAAAACAAAATGTAACAAGCTGCAATATAACGAGGGAAATTAGTTAAATTTTGTTTGAATGTTGTTGACGAAAACCTCACAAATTTGTTTAAGGTGATGATTGGCAAGATAGTTTTATCCGTCATAACTCCTAAAAGTTTGGAGAACCAGAAAACATGCCTTGCGGAAATTAAAAGATTAAAACACTGTTAATCATGTCTGAAGGCATAGGATAATTCAATATCATGATGATGTCAATAAGGAGGAGCTCAAGTGTTAGAAGTTCCAAAATTAGATATGGTATTAAATTTATTTTTACTATTATTTTTTTTAATAAAAATGGAGGTCAAGCCCCCTTATTATTATACAGCATCCTCACAGAAAGACAGATGATAAACCCGTGGTAACAATAAAGAACATAAGACCTCAAAAACATAGACAAACAGATAACAAAGACCTAGCTAAAGCCACAAATCCTAAATTTAGTTCTAATAAAAGGGCGAATAATGCTACTATGCCGCCTCATTTTAATCACTCATGCATTTATTTTTTTTTTATTTTTTTCTTTTACTTACTAATTAAGGAAATGGCTATTAGTGTATTGGTGTATTTTTTTTAAAAAAAAAAATTAAAAGAAAAAAGAAGAAAAAAATTAAAAAGTAAAATTTGTACTAATAGGCATGCCCAGCGGTAAAAGCTAGGCGGCACACTAGCACTACCCTATGAGGACATCCACCTTTATCTAATCTAAAAAAATCTCGGAGGCTAGAAGGTAGCTCAAAACTGTTATTTCATGAAAGGCTTAAACCTACTGCTCCAATGCGTGACAGTCCATCAACCAAGGAATTACACTTCCTATATATATATATATATATGTCTATAACATAAACATAAACCATCCAACATCCCTAAGAATTCCTCCCAGTAATCCTACATATACCAAAGTCCACATCTCTGTTTCCTCAACCATTTTATCACCAACATGGAATCCATCTCAATTTCCAACTTTGCAAATCCAGGTACCTCATGCAACGCAACTCATGAAACAAACTCAGAAACTCAGCATAGCTATTTGTACGTATACCAGTATGGATAGCAAACCCAGAAATCATTTCCCCCCTA
The DNA here is from genome assembly GCA_022457165.1 of Juglans mandshurica. Taxonomy (NCBI): domain Eukaryota; kingdom Viridiplantae; phylum Streptophyta; class Magnoliopsida; order Fagales; family Juglandaceae; genus Juglans; species Juglans mandshurica. Next base: position 51,832,650 of record CM039619.1, read on the forward strand.
GAGTCTTTGATAACACCCCTCGCACCTGAAGATCCTGGATTTCCTAAGGAACTGTCGTCTACATTAACTTGTACCATCCCTCCATAAGACACATCCATTACACAATGCAGAGAACTTTTTTTGAGGCTTTACAGGTGGGTTTTGAAGACTCAACACTTCCTCAACACGTCGACTCAAAGATGAGGACTCTTTTAATTTCTCACCTGCCAATACAACCAATATTTAATCGAAGTCCATACCGACTGTAAAGACTCTGCACTCCCTCCATTCTCGCTTTGTATCATCTCCACCAAAGGCTCCAAGTGATTATTGTAGGCAGAATGCCAATTAGTTGACCACTCTGAGAAGAGTTCTTTGCACTCTGATACCCAAACTCAATCGTTTCTCTCCAGGTTCGTCCAACCAATATAGGCATTCCAAGCTGTATTGAACATAGACGCCAAACCTGCTGCGAAGACCCCCAATGCAAGGAAATGATTCTGATCCTCATAGCCCCTAAGAGACAACAATCACACTTGGATACTAGAGCAATACACACTTGTCGAATCCGATCATCCACTGGTAAGCAACCATGCATGGCCTTCCACATAGTGACCGACATTTTTTTCGGCAGCGAAGGATGCCACATCCAATTCACCCAAGGAACTTGTGGTGCACGAGTCTGTATGCACTCCCATGCGCTACAGGTTGAAAAAATTTCCTAAGCATTCAGCGTCCATATTAAAACATCTTTACCTGATTTAACCCTACCCAGTTCTTCTATCATCTGCTCTGATTTTTCTAGACCCACCAAGCGATCAAGTAACTCTACATTCCATCCACTTTTAGTTTTACAATCTTCCAGTAAGATATTCGGCAATTCTCTAACTTGTTGTTGCTCACAAAGCGGACCATCACTAAGCTAGTTATCTCGCCAGAAGGAAAACTTTCCTTCCCATACCTACCACTTCGAGTGTCGTTGTCCTACAGTTAAGTTATTCAGCAACATTTTCCAGAATTTAGATCCTTTCATAGTATCAACAACACAGATGTGCTTCTTACCTACATATTTTGCAAGAAAGAATTGTGACCAAATGGAATTTCCTTGGAGAAGATTACAAGCCAGTTTCATATGAAGAGACGGTTGCACCTCCTGTAAATTCCGAAGACCCACACCACCAGGGGCGAACCTACATTGGTTGTTGGGAGGGCTATCGCTCCCGCCCCCCCCCCCCCCCCCCCCCCCCCCCCCCCCCCCCCCCCAAAAAAAAAAAAACAATTTCAAACATATGCTTTAGTATATGGTTTTTTCAAAGATATCCTAATATAAAGATAATTTGCCCCACCAGAACATTTTCAAAAATCTCATTTAGTACTTAGTTGTCTAGGTTTCTTTTAGTTTTGTAATAATTTTTTCATAATTATACCTATTTTTTGTCATTAATAAAATCTCACATTCTTATTTTTAATACATCTCATAAGAGGCAATAAAATATCTTGGTCTTTTTTTTATAAGCTATTTGGTAAATTTACAACCTCATTTTTCCTATTTATTTACACTTTTCCTTTTAAGTCTTTCACTAGCTATCCTGTTTGGATTAGTTTTGTTAGTAAATACATATATACTACCATCAAGTTAATAATTAGGAGTGAATGCAATAAATCTTGCATAGCTATTTCTATCTATATTATAGAGACTTTACAATGTTCAATCTTAGATTCAACAAAAAAATTTATCTTTGTTTACTTAATTTTTATCATTTGCTTCAAAAAATCTTACATGACTATTTCTATTTTAATTTTTATCTTTCACTTGAGTCCGATGGAGCTCAAGTGAGAGGTTTAGATGGGTGGTTTTAATATAGTTTGTCCTTAGATAACAACCTTATATGGTTAATGTTAAATGTCGGTAACACACTTTGCTAATCGCCCCCCACGCACCAAATCCTAGTTCCGCCATGTACACCACCCTCTAACACCAGCTTACAGAGATCATCCCAAGCATGCCATTTTTTTTTCGGCTTCCCATCTCGAATATCCCAAAAGAAAGTGCTCATTATTATCTTCAACTTATCAATCACTGACTTAGAGGTTTGTAAAATAGAAAGACAATGAATAGAAATGCTTTGCAAAACATGTTTTAGTAACAAAAGTCGAGATCCACTAGATAATAATCTAGCCTTCCTTCCCTCTAACCCATCCCGAACTTTATTGATCAACCCCTCAAAATGAGCTATAAGCAATCTACCAGAGACTATGGGGACTCCCAAATTAATTAGAAGGAAAGCCACCTTCACTAAAACCCGTTAAATGAAGGAGCATATGACGTCATGCAGAAGAGACAGTCTTCGAAAAACTAATAGAAGATTTCCTCTTATTAACCACTTGTTTAGACCATTCTTCATACTGCTTGAGCACCTTCGAAACTGCTCTAAAAAATGCTTTTTCTCCGTTAGCAAAAATCACTATATCATCAACATAGAGAAGATGGGAAATAGTAGAAGTCCCCCTTGGATGATAAAAAGGAACTATCTTTCTCAACTCAACCTGTTTTTTTAACATTGTAGAGAGGATTTCCTCCACTAGATATGGTATTAAATAGTTGTTTGGAGGGTACGCTTAATTAGTTTGGTATTCATAACTAGGTGGATAAGCAACCTCATATTGATTCAGTCAAGTGAGCAAACCTCTTCTAATTTGTTGTTATGCTGATTATGTATGTACCTCCCTCATAGCAAGAGAGATATTTCAGGGGAATGTACAGACTACAGTTGTTGACCGCTAAATGAAGATTAATGCTTGCTTGCTACGTGAGTACCAACTCCAAGGACATTTCTATTTTCTCCTGTCATACAAAGTACAATCATTTTTGTGCTGCATCTGGTGCTTCCGAGTTTTCCCGTAGATTAAGACAATGAACCACTAAGAAATAAGGAATTCAGGAATCTCAGAGGGTTGCTAAGATATGGATTTAATTAATTAATGATATAAAACAAGGCTTCATAAAGTCTTTACTCCGGGACAAGACAAGCATTGGCCCTACTCAAATTTTGGCTATGTTTCAACGAAGCTTCATGCACAGGGCTCACTTTCATCAACCAAGCTGCCGTATCATCTCACTCTCCCACTTTATAATAAATAAATCTTCGGACAGGGCTTGGCTTAGCCACGTTAATAGAACCAACTCCTTAAAATTCCTGAACCGAGCCGTGAAACAGAGAGTGATCGGAAAACGATGATGCTCAGTCTCTACTAATTCACTGTCGGACACAGATATAATGTTCATGTCCTCACCCTACTCAACTCCCAACTTATACTGTAATGAGGTAGCCGCTGAAGTGGTGTCCCCAAATGCGGACTTAATCTGTGACCATGACGTTGAGCATGAAAGTCTGGATTTCCTGTCTTACGACGACAGCTCTATCATTAGTCTCTTTGATTCTGAAATTGATCAAATGTGGGAACTTGAATCGCTACGTCATGTTCGTGGGGATTCTGGCCTTATCATTGCTAGAAAAGATGCTGTCAATTGGATGCTGAAGGTAATCTATTCTTCAAAAAGCATCTAATATTCGGTTTTGCATGATTTCCTTTATAAATATTTTTGCATCTTTACAGGTGCATACTTGCTACCGGTTTAGGCCCGAAACGGCATATCTTTCTGTAAACTATCTGGATCGTTTTCTCTCCTCTCATTATTTGCCGGTAATTTCTCTTATTCCAAGGAACTTCAAAATTAGAGTAATGGCACTTGATCAAATTATATCATTTATCATTTAACATTTATAGCTAGAACCAGCTTGTTTGGGCCATATATCAACTTGTTACACTTTATCAGCAGCAAGGTAGAGGATGGCCTCTGCAGCTATTGTCCGTTGCTTGCCTAGCTCTGGCAGCAAAAATGGAGGAAACAAGCGTGCCACTTTTATTAGACCTGCAGGTGAAGGAACCCAAATTCTTGTTCAAGCCCAAAACAATTCAACGGATGGAGCTCCTCATCCTGGCCAATCTTAAGTGGCGATTGCGCATAACTTCGCCTTTTGATTTCGTCCCCTATTTCATTTCTAAGCTTTCATGTCTTGGCTCTCCACGTGCACTAAATGATTACAGTCAAGCATTCTCGCGTGCCTCAGATCTTATTATTAGCACGTGTCGGGGTAATTCTCAAATCAAAACTCTCTCTCTCTCTCTCTCCCTCCCCCCAATCATAGCTCACTGAGATGTTCTCAACAGTGATGGATTTCTTGGATTGTCCACCATCTGCAATAGCAGCGGCTGCTGTGCTATGCGCAACAGATCAGAATGTGGATCACCGGGAGTTGGGCTACTTTCACAAGAGAGTAAGCAAAGTAAGCCTCGCCCTGCAATTTGCAATTATCAATATACTGGTTGCCGATATGGCTCAAGTGTATAGTCTTTCCAAACTGCATTTACAAGTTACTTATTTTCCAGCTAACTTTAACGAATTGACAAAGACAACAAATGAAAATAGGCCTTTATTGGCCTTAGAATCCCCAAAGAATGTTAATTTATAATGCTACCTCAGAAGCACCACTGTCGTTTTATCCTGTTTTTCTTTTGTATTAACACCAGACACAAAGCAGTTGTTGGCCTCTTAAAAGTGGTCCTGATGATAAAGGTAAAAGAAAGAGAGAGCCGGCAGTTTAGGATACTCTCATATATGAAAACGATGGATAAGTGGATGACATTGTATTTTGTTTCCAACAAATGTACTTTTTTTGTTTCAAAGTCCTAAAGTGTGAGCCAGGTAACAAAGCATGCATATTGTAACAATAATTGGCATTGCTGGGTACAGGAATCCGTGAAAACATGTTGCGAACTTATGAAGCAGAACAAATGTCTATTGGGACACGTTAAACAGCAGAAGTTGCAGCCAGTGCCACCAATTATTCCTGCTGCAGAGTTTGAAGCAGGTCTTGGCAGAAGCTGTAATGCTAAAAAAACTGGGGTAACAAGGACTTGAAGTCAAGCCAATAATCAAAGATTTGAACTTTTGCTGAAAGCAAAACTGTTTTTATTTTTTTTTTGGGTCTTTTCCTTCTTCCTACTATTTCTTCGATTCTTTGAAGGTTTTTTTTCTCGTGTGGTACTACTGCATTGTAAGATGATTCTGAAGGAAGTTTTTTTAACATATGCAAACAATAATGATGATTGACATTATTAATTTATCTTGTGTTGGACAGATTCCATTTTTCTTCCCTAAAAATGTAAATCAAACTCCTGATTTACTTATTACCTGTACATAAAGATATTACCTGTACAAGCAAACCCCTTGTTGAAATTCCTTCCTTTTTTTTTCAATGAATACCTGTGTGTCTGGTCCAGAACCGCTTGAAGGACTCATTTAACCTTTTTCCCATGGTCGTTGAGGAATATATCTAGGGGTTGATTCTTCTATAAAGATTAATCCTAGGTTTATCATTTTCCTATTGGTTTTACGACTTTGCGTTGTTTTAGAAACAGTACAGCCCCCACTCCCCCAACCCCAACCCCAAGAAAAAAAGAAAAAAAAATAGGACATTATTTGTTTGTCTCGGTTGGCTAACTATTATATGATCCACTCTCACATCGATGGAAATTATAGAATAATTTAACAAGATTTTTCACACAGATCATGCACTTGAAACATGCGCTTAAAATGCTTTCTTTGGAACAGACAAAAATTACCCACCAGATGAGATGCCGTATAATAGGGGTTTTTATGCTGTTCTTTCTCTGTTCTAGTGTTTTAGTGTTACAACATATGGATATTTAGTGTTACAACATATGGATATTTCATGTTACAAATAAGGAAATAATAGTCCTCAAACGTGACATGCCTATAACGTCGTGCAACAACATTTTGGCATGACCACCCCCCACCACATTCATTCAAACAGACAAGACCCATCAGGCAAGAGGAGCTATTGCTTACATGATCAGTACATGACATGATTATTTTCACCCAAATCCCAATTAGCAGCTGAGGATTCCAAGTAGATTTTTCACTCATGCAATTGCAAATAAGAGAGGAAGTTATCTCCAAGATGGGCCTGATTTGCAAATCAAAGTTCTAGCACTTCTCCCTCCTCACCCTCCCCTCCCTTCGGTTCGGCTTGGCGAGATTTGCGCTGAATCCAAACATTATATTCACAGAATAAAGTTGAAAGGCATGCAATGGAGCTGAAGTTATTAAAACAGGAGCGCAATAAAAGACGAGAGACAAGGAAGGATCCTAGGAGCTTGCTGTAGGGCAGGACACACATTGCTATCAAACTAAAGAGGATGATCAGTGTCCTTATTTCTATGGCTAGAGTTCCTTGCGTTAATTCACGTGGACATCGTACGTGACTGCACGAAAGGGTGAATGATCATGTTGAGAAAGGAAGTTTCTTTTCTCCCAAAACAATACATTTTGTCTCTACCAAATAGTTGAACTGGGAGGCATCTCATTGCATTATAACATGAATTGGTTCAGAGAGAAGATGTGCAAAAGAAGGAATAGATTCCACTGAATTCGAGGATGTCTAATAGGACAGATATACGTGTATACATAAAATGGACATTACATTATCTATTACTATTCGCATAAGGCTACTTTAAAAAAAAAATAGAAAGGAATATCCTAAATTCTTATTAGAAAAAATCTTTCCCTTTTGAGGGAGGAATACTTTATATATAACTCATGCTCATTACAAACTTATTCCAAAAAAATGAAATAAAGATCAAAATAAACAAAACAAGGCCAAGGCTTAGCCATGTAAAAATAGCAGAAACCGAAGCCATAAACAACACTTAGGTTGTGTTTGGATGTTTAACTGAGTTGAGTTGAGTTGAGATGATAAAATATTGTTAGAATATTATTTTTTAATATTATTATTATTTTAGAATTTGAAAAAGTTGAATTGTTTATTATATTTTGTGTTGGGATTTGAAAAAGTTGTAATGATGAGTTGAGATGAGTTGAGAGATGTTTAGTAACCAAACAAAGCTTAAACTGCGTTTGGATGTTGAGCTGAGTTAAGTTCTTTATGAATAGTAGTGAATTGAGTAGTGGAAGGAGTTATGTGGGGCCCATCTAAACTAAATATAAAGTGTGTTTAAATGTTAAGATGAATTTAATATTTTTATAGAAAACTGAAAAATGTTGTGAGTCCCACGTATAAAAATGTTTTAAGTTGAAAGAGGTTGTGGGTCCCACGTGTAAGAAGGTTTTGAGTTGGGATGAGTTTAGTATTTTGAGACTTTGGTATTTGGATGTTAGATTCAACTTAAAATTAGAAGTTTGGGAACCAAATACAGCCTTAGACAATTCTCAAATACGGCAACCCACTACGATCAATGTGCAATATGCCCCTAAGCGGATTAGGAATATTTCATTCTGAAAACTCCTTGTTGCAGCCCTTACTTCCCAATCTCGCAAGCCAATCTGTTGCATAATTTTCCACCCTAAAAACATGTTGATAGCGAATATTGAACACCAAGATAAGGTTTCTTATTTCCTCCCAAAAGTCCTCCAAGTACCAAACATTAGATCTGCCTTCCTTCAGCCAGTTAACGATCAAAAGCGAGTCCAGTTCCAGAATAACATTATTGAATCTAAAATTCTTGCAATGGCACAAACCAAGTAAAAGAGCCATCATCTATGCTCGATTATTAGAGCCGAAACCAATAGAAGCTGCAAACGCAAACTGCAAACTCCCATCATGATTTCTTAACACTCCTCCAGCGCACCCGATTCCCCTGGATTATTTAGATTGCTTTCATCCACATTTAACTTAAACTATCCTGAACTTGGCTTATGCCAAGAGACTGCATAAACCTGTTTTGAATGAGTATGAGCAATCGACAGCTTCAACTCCTAAAGAATTGTAATGTCCCAATGATTCAATCGATCTACAACACGCAGCCTACTACCTACCCAGCCGAGTCAATATTTAACGGACCTCTATAAGGAACCAAAGGGTTCCCTTCGACCTTCCATTCGAGCAGAGTAGCGCCAAGACCAAAAACTCCAAGTCAAAATAACCAGAATCAAACCAACCAAATTCCCTACTTGTGAAGCCTTCTTTGTTCTTCAAAACCATGCTTCTACCAATTCAAACTAAGATCGGTTTACCACATAAGGAATACCCAATAGATTAGAGCAAGTCTTCCATAATTCAGAAGCAATTCTACCCCCATACAAAACATGGTTTAAGTCTTCAGATGCTCCCTCTTCACAACATTCACACTTGGACACTATAGGTATACCTATGCACCTTATACGTTCATCCACACTCAAACTTTGTGAAAAAGCTTTCCACATGTCAATTGAGAATTTACTTGGCAAAGCAGTATGCCATATCCATTCTGACCATTGCCGTTTTGGGGCAACTACACAAACCAGTCTCACGCATTTGAAGTGGTAAACCTGCCATCCGAATTTCCCAACCAAATCAAAATATCTAAACCATTTTTTGTGCCCTCTATATTAGACAAAATCTTTTCCAATAATTCCCAACCCACAAGTTGCACTAAGAGGTCCGCATCCCAACTATTCTCCATCATACATTGCTTAATTTTCAATTTCGAGAAATCAACAATTATGAGCTCTTCACATATAGGTCCCGATTCCAACCACTTATCTCTCCAAAAGGAAATATTTCCATCCTTTACATACCATTTCGAATGATTAAGCACAAACGGGATTGAATCCATAATCATCTTCCAAAATCGGGACCCCTTCAAAGGATTGACTAACGAATATGCTGATCCTTCACATATTTGGGCTTAAAAAGATTTGCCCACAAAGAATTTTCAGTCAGCAATTTCCAAGCAAATTTAACATGCAAGGGCTTTTGAATGTCAATCAGATTTCTCAAATCAACTCCTCCCTCATCAACTGGTTTACACATCAAATCTCATTTAACCTATTTTTGTTTTTGGCTTTCCCTCAACCGAACCCTAAAAGAAAGTGCTAAACAACTTATTAATCGACTTGAAAACCGACTTCAGAGCTTATAGAACAGCCAACAAATGAACTGGCAAGCTTGATAAAACATGTTTTAAAGGAATTAATCGTGCCACTGATGATAGAGATCTCATCTTCCATCCTTATATTTTCTTACGAATTCTCAACAACAAATCCTCCTAATACATAGCCTTCATCCAACTAGAAATGATAGTGACGCCAAGGTAGTTGGCTAGAAAACTCCCTACTACAAAACTTGTTAAGCTCAATATTTCATAGTGTCTATTAGAAGAAATTATGGACGAGAAAAAAAATAGAAGACTTCGCTACATTGACCATCTGCCCCGACTAGCTAGCATACAAATTGAAAGTTTCTTTTATCATCTTAACGGATCTTTTACTGCCATTAGCAAAAATCATCATATCATCCACATAATGTAAATGTGAAATTAATGGACCATTTCGCGGCTGAGAAAATAAATCATTTGACCAACATGAATTTGCTACGCAAAAGACGAGAGAAGACCTCATCCACAAAAATAAATAAATAAGGCAATATAGGATCCCCTTGATGAAGACCCCGTCCGCCCTTAAAAAAACCTTTAGCCGTACCATTCATAACAACCAAATGCCAAGGAGTAGTGACACATTGTTTAACAAGATTGCAAAACTCAGTCGAAAAACTAAATACACTCAAGACTTGGAAAAGAAAGTCCCAATCAACAGTATCATATGCCTTGGCCATGTCTATCTTCATCATAATATTTCCACCTCTAACCGACTTGTTAGTATCATTTACCAACTCTTGAGTAATACTTATGTTTTCAAAAATACTTCTTCCAGGCAAGAACACACCTCCATAGAAATAAATCAACTCAAAACTGACTTCAATCTTCCAACCAACAGCTTAGAACAAATCTTATAAACCATTGAGCATAGGCTTATTGGTCTAAATTTTTCAAAGGAAGAAGGGTTCAGAACCTTTGGAATTAACACAATAAATGAAGATGTATAATACCTGGGAAGAGAAAAACCCAAGAAAAACTCTCGCACAGCCTCCAGCAAATCATTCTTCACCAAGTTCTAGCAATGACGAAAAAAACCGAATCCAAAACCATATAGACCTAGGCTACTATCCACTGGGATTGTAAACAAAGCATAAGGCTACATTTGATTAGTGATATTATCTCATACTACTTTACTACTATTCATAAACTATTTACTATTTTTTTACGAGTTTACTACTCATTATCCTCATACATCACACACCACACTTTTTTCTCTCTTACAAAATATATGGTATATGAATGATAAGTAGAAGAATTCAATTAGTTTAATAAGAATTAAGCCAACAAAAATTTAAATAAATAAATAAAAAGTGTGGTGTGTGGGGCTGATGAATAAAATTTTTCTTTTTTTTACTACTATTCATTACTTTTTTACTGCTATTTATAGATCATCTGAAATCACCTCAACATCTAAACATAGCCTAAATCTTTCAAATGACATTAATTATTTAATAAAGGTTGTAGAATGCACTTCATGTGTTTGTCTGTTTAATTTTTTTTATGAGTCACGTTGTATATTTATCTTTTAAATGATAGGATGGATCTTGATTCCATAAATGATAGAATCATTATAGCAAAGAATGCCTGTGTCCACCATCCATTGATTTTTCTTTCATAAATATATAAATAAATACCTCACTTGTGGCAGATGATAACTATAGTAACAAATATCACTTAAGGGTTACATCTCGACTAAAAGTATAAAAATATTAATACCCACAAACTTATTATTTTTATACCCACAAACTTATTATTTGCAACGAAGATATGGTAGACCTATTTTATCTAGTTTTATTACCCCTAGAGCTTTCCAGGGGATATTCAACTAACAACTATATATATATCCACGTCTTCGATGTAGCTCCCAGCCTCCCAACTAGGCCAAATGGTTTGCAACTTGGTTCACCTCGTGGAACACATGGTGGCATGCATGAAATAGTCAGGTTTCTTTTAACCTCTATAATCTTGTCCAACAACTCCCTATGAAGCCATGGACAACACCCTTGTCCTTGTATCCATCGTACCACAACCATAGAATTTGATTCTATCTCCACATCTAGAAAACCCTTGGTATACATATCACTAATCCCTCGAGGAGTGCTCTCATCTCTGCCTTAGTGTTTGTGCTCTGCCTATAAAAGGATGAAAAAGCCACTAAAAGTTGTCCAAGGTCATTCCTCACTACACTACCACCTCCACAATTTTCAGGGTTTCCCATAGAGCAACTATCTACATTGAGTTTTACCTTTCCTACTCATGCATGGTTTAGTCCAAATCAAGGTTTGTGTGATCAGTCTCTTAACTTCTACAATAGGGAGTTGAAATTGTCGTATAATAAATCTATCATAACTGTTCGAATTTGTAATACTTTGTATTTGGTTTGTGTTTTTGTTTTAAAGTCAATATTTGAACCATATTGTTATATCCTTCGCAGAAAATACAAACTTTCCAAAAGGACATCTAAAAGTCTTTGCAAATAAAAAATGTATAATTCCTTATCGAAATTGATTTTTATAGTGGATTTGAATGGCTAAAGAGAATAGTTAAAATTCTTGGAAATATATATTCAATTTGCAGCAATGATTGAGTTGGATTTGATACCAGTTCCAATAGTTTTATTTATTTATTTATATATATATATATATATATAATATATATATGTAGCGATGAATGAATAATAACGATATGGGCTTTGTCCAGTAACCCAGTTGTGCGGTCAGTCCAGGCCACATATGGACAAAGGCCCGAAAGCAAGTAGTAGAAAAGCCTCGAATGAATTACCCTCTTACTTTCCCCATTTAAAAATGCTACCTTCAATTGACATTTGCAAAAGAATAGTACAAAGAGAAACTACTATAACAGTACACACTTTACATTTACTGTATGATTATTTTTAGTTAATTATTTTCAACACTCACTTGAAGAGATGTGTAGTCTAGATAGTACCACATTATGTGTACAAAATAAATATTCTTAATAATACTTCTTATGTTATTCTAAAATAATAATAATAATAATAATACTTCTATCTATATTTATCCTTTGCAAAATAAAAAAAATTGTTAGTTTTGAAGAGCCCATGAGAGTTTTGTACTCCACTTGGGATATTTTTAAACTATCAATACCAAGGAAAAAGGCAAAGAAAAAAATCAGTCTCTGAGCTTGTCGGTAAGACATAATTGCAAAATGACTTTATATTATTCACGTTTGGATAATGAGATCTTTTTAAATATTTTGTAAATAGTTATAAAAAAATAATAAAAAAATATTAAATAATAATAAATAATAGTAAAAAATAATAATAAATAATAGAAATATTCTCAAATCCCACTACTCACTTTAATTTCCAAAGCTAGTTGTGAGCTAATAACCTCGACCGACTCACTCATTGTCTATGATGATTTCTTCCCATCCAACTTTGTTTTAAAATCCGTTTTGTACCGGTCGGTACCATTAAAATATGTCTTACCGGTGAGATAGCCGGTACAAGCAGGTATATTATTTTGTACCGATCAAAATTTTAGTAGTATCAACCTGTACCTATGGGTATTTATTGGTCGATATATCGAATTTCAGTCGATATATATTTTTTAATTTTTATATTTTTTTTTTGTTTTTTTCAAATTGTAGGTTTCTTTTTGAATCAGATTATTTATAATTTATTTATATATAGATTATTATTTTATAATATAATTTTTATTTATAATTTATTTATATATAAACTATTTCACAACAATATTTAAAATAATATTAATATCAAAATATCTTATTTCAATGTCTCGAAAACGTATTAAAAACATTAATGCAAAAATAAGAACAACACATTTATTTGCATCAGAAAAGGCTTTCAAAATTTAAAACTAACTAGCTTTGAGTATCGACCCGATCAAATCTTCTTTAATCTCTTAACGACCGATCTTTTAACGCACATTACACGTTACATAAACTCCAACCGTTGGATATTTGATCCAACGCTCCTAATCAGTAACCGACTCCACAATTAGCTTCCAAAATTGATGGACAAGAACAGTACCAAATTAACACAGTAGATGGGGTCCACAAATGTAATGGTCCAAAAACTCCGAATTCTTTTAGGAAAACGTCACCTATAAATAGAAAAATGATAAACACGTCATTTTTTAAATAATATTTTATATAATAATATTTTAAAAAAATGTAAAATATCTCATAAAATTACCATCATTTTATAAAAATATCCTTATTTTACCGGTGGGAAATGTGTTGTGCGGCCATTACTCGTATAAATATTTGTCGACACTCGAAGAATCATGCCTTGGCATCTCCGCATCTGATTGAAGAATCTCTTCTTTTCATAACTCCCGTTGGTATTTCCAACCGCCAAGAAGAATTATCGACCAAGCCGCGCACTTTGTCACCATTTGCTTTCCATTTCTGATTTCAATGATCATCTGTACCTGAATCTCCGCCTGGAATTCTTATTGTATTTGTTATATAAAGGAGCACCCGAAGAATCGTCTTCTGGGGCTTCTTTCTTTCTCAGCTGCTGGTTCTCCAATTTCAGGTGCCCTCTGGTTGTTTTTCTCCGATTTTCTTTCTTTGCATATCCATTGTTTGTCTAGTTAAAAAATAGACCAAAACGAAATCTTTTTACCGGTTTAATTTTCCGTTGCTTTTATTTGAAAAGAACGAAAACTTGTAATTAATGCCAACCGGGTAACATGCTGAGCTGGAGCTTTACGTGATGAAAATTAAAAGCTTTAGAATATTGGGTTTTCTTTCTCTCCTTTTATTTCCCACCATTTTCTCGGCGACCAAACAGAGCATTGTTCCGTTCTTTGGTTGTTTTATTTAGTTTTTTCTGCTAGGTTGATCAAAGGATGGACGACGCTCATCAAAGCGGTGAGGATATGAAGTTATCTTCTGAAGCACTGGAGAATCATCAGACATGCTCTTCAAAGGAAGGGAAAGAGGAGAGATTGTGGCAGAAGGTGAAGTACCAGCTAGTTGAGTACCACTCTTTGCCTGGTTATTTGAGGGACAATGAGTTCGTTGTTGGCCATTACCGGTCCGAGTGGCCATTGAAGCAGGCCCTGCTTAGCATCTTTTCCATTCACAATGAGACACTGAATGTTTGGACGTAAGTTCACCGTTTCCTCATCTTAAAAAGAGTTTCATGGATTCATCATATTTTAATTTTAATAGAAGCATTTTAGTTGGACATGTGGGGAAAGAAGTATTTTAGCTGTGTGCATAATCTTTTGTTTGGAAATGAGAGTTGCTGGGAAGAAGACCATCAATTTCTTTATTAAATATTGCTCCTTGAAAGGAAAACAAATGGAATAAATATGCTTACTCACAATCTTGTGGGTTGGTGAGTTGTATTTATCTATAAAATAACAGAAGTGCTAATTGTGATTGACTGTATGATTTTGTTAGGGTATCCCCTTTGGTGCCTGAGTACATACCGCATTTACCAAGAAAAAATATGGTGTTAAATTTAAAAATGCTTAACAATTGGACAGATGCAGTGGGTTGACTGTGGTACTAAATTTGTTTAGGCTGTATAATGCTTTGCTTTGTAATCTTTCTATAACACATTTACTAATTTACCAATGTTCACTAATGTACGTTGATATATGATTGTTGCTTGATTTGCGGTTCAGAAAGATACAAGGATCCCCTCCCCCTCCAAGTTTCTTTTCATTAAACTCATGCATTTTGTACAGGCATTTGATCGGGTTCTTCCTCTTCCTTTCCCTGACCATTTACACTGCAATGAAGGTTCCAAAGGTTGTGGATCTTCACACTCTACAGCATTTTCCTGATGTGCTGAAAAAGGCTGACCTTCACAAAGTGCATGCAGAACTCATGACATGCCTCCCCTCCTTGCCCAACATGGTTGATCTGCACAGGCTTAGGGAGGAGTTAAAGACTACATTACCTTCAATAGATTATCTTCCATCACTCTCGGGTTGGCATATTAGGGAGCTCATATATAATTGTTTGCCTGAGCGATTTTCCAGTGGCAACCATACTGATGTTTGTGTTTTGGTAATGCTTTTTCTCTAAACACTCAAACACAGTCACTTGCATGATTGGTTTAATTAATGTAGATAATTACATATGTTTTTCATCAAGTTCTTTTACTAAAATCTGGCTTTGTGGCAGCTCCTTTCTCAGAGTTTTTTTTTTAGTAGAATCTGCCTTCATGGCTTTACAGCAGTATTGCCACTGCAGAATTCCTTGAACTTGTAGTTATTGTTGTGTGAATGGATGTGGTTTGGCAGTATTTCAGAGACTTTCCTTTCAAAGGATTCGTGATGCTCATGATTTTGATAGGAGAAAACAAAAAAAAAAAAAAAAAAAAAGTGGAAGAGGATTAATGCATGAGCTTTATAGTTTGAAGCTTCTCCACCAAGGACAGTACTAAAAAAATGTCGTGTAAAACATTTGGCCTGATTTCTTTATCTGGGGCTATATTCACCAAACCGTAACTTGAACTTGAAAGCAGGTTTGTCAATGCCAGCAAAGGCATAATGTGCTTCAGTTTAAATTACATCTAAGCCTTTTGTAAGGAATAAAACAGTTTTGGTATATTTTGTCTTTGATAAACAGAGTTACCTACTCACACCTTATTCTTTGAAGTTTGAGAGCCCATCACTCATATAATAGGTTTTCATGATTTCTACTTACCCAAAAAAAATGCTCATGATTCTATTATGGGTAATTCTATCATGGAACAAAGAATTATGCTCCGTACGTTCACATTTACAATAGAACCTATTTGATGCTGGTAGTTCATATCTTTAAGTGGTTGATTCTTTCACAATGCTGTCACTAACTGTTTATAAGTCTTACTTAAATCAGCTTTTTTTTTGTTTGTTTGTTTTATTCGGCTATTGAGACTTTTTTCCCCCTTTTTTATAAATGGCCTCATACACTAATTATCACTGTCACTAGTTCACGCAAATGTGTTGGACAACAGGTTCTTGGTTAGTGTATATACATAGACGAAGATTATACCTGTCAACATGGATTTTTTGTGCGGTTAATATCACATGTAAAATGAGTCATTCTGAATCATATACTGTTATTTGTTTTCATTATCATTGATTGGCTTTTTTCTTTCATTATCTTATTATATATCATTGATGGACTTGCTTTCGAAAGCTACACGTAACTAACTAATGTATCCTTTGTTTTTACTCATAAAAAATCTATCATTCTTTTTGATTAAAGCAGCATAGTGTGAAGGAAGAATTGGCAAACATTCTAGCACCCTTGATGGTGAGACCAATTACGCGGTGGCCATTTTTTGCATTTATGGGTGGGGCAATGTTTTGCTTGCTAGCGAGCAGCACCTGCCACCTCATCTCTTGCACCTCTGAACGCCTATCATACATCATGCTCAGGCTTGATTATGCTGGAATTACTGCCCTAATATCTACCTCCTTCTACCCTCCTGTCTACTACTCCTTCATGTGCAACCCTTTCTTCTGTAACCTCTACATTGGGTTTATAACTGTCTTGGGAATTACTACAGTTTTGTTTTCTCTCCTTCCAGTTTTTCAAACCCCACAGTTCCGTACCGTCCGTGCATGTCTATTCTGTGCCATGGGCTTCAGTGGGATAGCACCAATCATGCACAAGCTCATCTGGTTCTGGGGCCAACCCGAAGCTCTCCACACATTTGGATACGAGTTGCTGATGGGGGCTTTCTATGGGCTTGGAGCGCTTGTTTATGCTACAAGGATTCCTGAACGATGGATGCCTGGGAAATTTGACATTGCAGGGCACAGCCACCAACTATTTCATGTACTAGTGGTTGCCGGAGCATACACTCATTACCGTGCAGGGTTGGTTTATCTCAGGTGGCGCGATCTTCAAGGTTGTTAATAGGAAAGCACTTGAAGATTGGCGTGTTGGTGAGGGTCGTGTAGATCTGTTGTTTGCATCATGGATAGGTGAAAGCAGATTATTACTTTGTAAATGCGTGCATCGACTCAAATGAGGGATTTGATAGGTGACTTTTAGCAGAATAAAAATGGAATTGAGGGATGTTCATCATCATGTAAACCTATTATAAATTTGGCATCCGAAAATATGGTTTTTGCCAATGGCTCATGAACAATGATTCCGTGCTCTTGTTGTCAGTGGGATTTTGTTGGGTTGTCAATGTTTTTGTTGGTTTGACAATGTTTCGGAATTCATAAAAAACTATTACCAGGTGTAGTGTGCTTTCATTGAGAGTCGAACTCAAGACCTCCCGCTTACTAAACGGGTGCTCTAACCAACTGAGCTATGAAAGCTTTCTGATAGCACGGTTCGGTATTAATAATATCACAAAATAAAAGGAAATGAAAAGGCCAGCCTTTATTGTCTCTTTCTCAAACCATACATGGTTCAGGGGAAGGGGAGGGAGAGAGAGAGAGAGTTAAATGGAAATCTTAGTTAAACTCTTCCAAATCCTGGAATCACCTCTATCGGGGCCCCCTGGCCCTGGTTGATAAACTTTATTCTGTCAGCCCATGAGATAGATATACCTTAATTAGAGCGGAATTAGTGTATGAGTCCATTAATTTGAGTTTATACCCTATCCTATTGACTATCTATGGCTATTCCCCCTCCTCCCCCATATACGCTGCGGACACGTGTTGGAACCAAGTGCAGAAGAATCCTTTAAATTGAAACCGTTTGATCATCCGTCCTATTATTTATAAAAGAGAAATGATACTTGCAGTTGTGAGTGTGCAAGCGTCGTGCAGTCGCTTTGAAAAAAGTGAATAAATATGAGACTCACATAAAAAGAAATTAATTTTTTAATAGTGGACCCCACTCTTTTTGAAAGCGACTGCACGACGTTTGCGCATTCTACGACTGTATGTAACATTACTCTTTATAAAAAGTAATTCTATATATCAACCTACACTCTTCACACACCATGGTTTCAAATTTTTTTTTTTAACTCAATATACTAAGTGTGTTGAGGCTGTTATAAACAGTAGGCTGATCTAAATATTTTTTCATTTATAAAATATTAAATATGGCGGTGAAAGAATTTGATGCGAGTTAGGTGTTTGTGTACTTTTTTAGGCCAAGTGGTTTAATGTGCATTCAATAAATTTTAGATTGGGTATTGGGGGGTTGTCCACTTTCTTTCTTTCTTTTTGGGTTATTGCGTATGAGTTGAGTACGTATTTTAGTATCTTTGGAATCGGATGCTTAAAATAATGCATGATTTGAGGATGATTTCCACTTTTAGATCACACTTTTTGTGTGATGGAGGCATCATTTTGTTGCTGCAGCCTGCCGCTGGGTGGTGTGCTGCACTGCTGCTTGCCTCCTCACTCCCTCGTCTAACACAAATGTGCCTACTTTTTGACCCAACTCAACTTCCTTGCTTTTTTCAAGCACCTTAAAATCTCACGGCCCCACCCAAAAAAGGAAAAGAAAAATGCCATTTGATAATTCCACCTCTCTTGTCAGTCTTCAAATCACTGGGCCCTCCGAGCCTAAACTATTTTTAAATTTTAAATTGCACACAAAATCTTTTGTAAATTAATAATTACAGAAGGTATCCATAAATACGGATATACAAAAGAGTAGTGGCAGTGCCAATCAGTTTTATTGCTCTTCCTAAATTAAGCAGCAGAGAATGTCTAATCTTTTTTTTCATTCATATATTCTGTAAATAGTAACAAAAAATAAGTAAAAAGA
Organism: Juglans mandshurica; assembly: GCA_022457165.1. NCBI lineage: Eukaryota > Viridiplantae > Streptophyta > Magnoliopsida > Fagales > Juglandaceae > Juglans > Juglans mandshurica. The sequence goes on from CM039619.1 coordinate 51,851,349, forward strand.
GAAGGATATTCAAGAATCCACACATTACACTAAGGAGGCAGCCCCTCCGATTTGTAACCCCCGACTGGCTTAAATGCCTAACCACAATGCATAAATAAAGTGGCTTAAAAAGTTAATTTACTTATATGTTATGTTGCTGGCTTCCCACCATGTGCGCCTTTTGTTACATCATCTTTAGGCAAAAACACTAAATAAAGAAGTTTATAACATATACCAACTTGTTAAATAGTGGGAAATAATGGGTTTCTGACTTCGAATGAGACTGGTTCGGGTGAAGGCATCAAGGACTTTCACACAAACAAGGCACTCAACTCGATAATTGTTAGTGAATTGAGTGACAATATTTTGGTAAAGCTCTCACTTTTACTTTTTCGATATGCCATCTATATATATTATACATATATAGAAAATAGTTGCATCTATGTATTAAAGTGCTTGCTCACACGCATGTTTATATGCATATAAATGTGACCATCGAGGATTGTGCTTCATCCATGGTGATGGACAAAAACCTTTTTTTTTTTTTTTTTTTTCTTGCACGAGTAATATTACAAACATAATTTTTTTTTTATAATCCCTTTTACAATTTTATTTTAAACAAATAATAATTATATAAAATTCAAAACTCGATTTTGGTATAAAAGAAATTGACTAATTATAAAGAAATTATATTATCTATTTCATCATTCTTTGTTCCTTTATAAAATCAGGATGTAGTAAATGTACAGTAAGTCTGTCATTTTAATTTTTCATTGCTATATTATTTAAATAAATACACTGTGACAAACATCCCAGTTGACCCACACCCACCACAGTGTCCATACATTGATACAAGATCCATTTTCAAGACAAAAAAATTGAAGACCAGTTAGATATTGGAACCCTTTTTTTTTTTAATTTATTCGAAGACTACACTCCATTAATAATCCAACAATAATCTTCTTTTCTGTTTAGAATGCACAGAGTTCACGTGAAGCCCGTTACTTGCAGCACTGACAAGACAGGGTGACCCCAGGAAAAGAAAGCAAAGTGTCGGTAAGTTTCCACCTGTCAACGCTATAAACATATTTACGTGTTTTTTTAATTGTTGAAGGGTTGGGGCCCTCCGTTACCGTACTTCACGCCTTATCCCGTCCAAACGGTCGCGCTTACTAGCAAATCCGGCGCTACCAAACCGACACACTCCTTAAACCTTAACCTTTCAAGTTTCACCACACATTCTGCTGTCACTCTCTCTCACACCACAATCTCGGGACGCCATTTTTGGAAGCTTATTACTCGTTCCTTCACTCACCTTGCCCGTAGTAAAAATAAAACCAAGTGTTGAACCCTCTCTCTCCCCTAAATTCAAGCCAAACGACAACAGATTGACTCAAAAAAAAGAAAAAAAATTCACAGTCACGACGATCGTGTCAGATGCAGAGAGTGACAGCACAAACCTAAATTTAAAACTTCCTTTCCTCCAATCCTTTTGATGGTGTCACCTGACCACCCACGCCTTCACACCACCTCTCCCATGGCTAAACCCTCCGTTCCACGCAACAAATCCTCTTTCTGTCTCAGCGACAGTCTACTCTTTATCGGCGGAGCATTCTTCGCTCTTTTGGTGGTTTGGAGCCTCTGGTCCTTCCTCACTCCTACCACCGACCCTTCTCCTAACCTTGGGCCCTTAGGTGACTCTCAATCCAAGTCCGCGAGTGGCGCAGACTGGCTGAATTGCGGGGAGGACTCGGCCGAGACGACCTTCTACGACGAACCGGAACTGAGTTATTCGATTGGGAAACCGTTGGAGAACTGGGACGAGAAGCGAAAAGAGTGGCTGAAGCAGCACCCGTCGTTTGCCGCCGGAGCACAGGACCGCATTCTCTTGGTGAGTGGATCGCAGCCGTCGCCGTGCAAGAACCCTATCGGAGATCATCTGCTGCTGAGGTTCTTCAAGAACAAGGTGGACTACTGCCGGATCCATGGGTGCGATGTCTTCTACAACAATGCGTTGCTGCATCCAAAGATGGGCTCGTATTGGGCCAAGCTGCCGGTGGTTCGGGCCGCGATGGTGGCCCATCCGGAGGCGGAGTGGATCTGGTGGGTGGACTCGGACGCATTGTTCACGGACATGGAGTTCAAGCTGCCATTGGAGCGGTACAAGGATCACAACCTCGTCGTGCACGGCTGGGCCCACTTGATTTATGACGACAAGAGCTGGACGGGGCTGAACGCCGGTGTGTTCCTGATCAGGAACTGTCAGTGGTCGATGGACCTCATGGAGGAGTGGGCGAGCATGGGTCCGCAGACACCGGAATACAAGAAGTGGGGCCAAATACTGAGATCGACGTTCAAGGACAAGCTGTTCCCAGAGTCGGACGATCAGACGGGCCTGATTTACCTGCTGTACAAAGAGAAAGAGAAATGGGGGGAGAAGGTATATTTGGAGGGAGAATACTATTTCGAGGGATACTGGCACGAGATAATAGGGACGATGGATAACATAACGGAGAGGTACAGGGAGATGGAGAGAGAGGAGGGTACATTGAGGAGGAGACACGCAGAGATAGAGAGCGAGCAATACGGTGCGTATAGGGCGCGGTGTTATCTGAAAGAAGCAGGGAACGGGAGAGGGAGCTGGAGAAGGCCGTTCATAACGCACTTCACGGGATGTCAGCCATGCAGCGGGGACCACAATCAGATGTACGCTGGCGGGTCATGCTGGGATGGGATGCGCAGGGCTTTGAATTTCGCCGACAATCAGGTGCTTCGTAAATTTGGTTTCGTGCACCGGGATAGACTGGATTCCTCCCTCTCGCCGTTGCCCTTTGATTACCCGGCGGCTGATTAAAATCAAACCGGCCAAGTTTTTATTAGAGAGTAATTCTACGTATAATTGTTAAGTGTGTAAACGTTGTGTAATCGTTTAAAAAAAAAATGAGATCTATTATTAAAAAAATAATTTTTTTATGTGGATCTTATGTTTTATTTATTTTTTTTAAACGATTATGTAGTGATTGTACAATTTACAATTATAAATATCTTCTCTAACGAGGGTTGGGATGAGATTAGGAGACCGAGACATGATGTTGAACGTAGATTTATTATCCAATGGAGATATATACTTTCTGCTACAAAATGGTAAGAAATATTATATATATATATATATATATATATATATATATATATATATATATATATGTTGCTAGCTAGCTCGCTCTTTCATATTATCTATCTATCTTCCCTTTATTTTCTTAATTTATGCATTTTTCCGATTTGCCGCACATTAATTCATAATGTATGAGAGTAGTAAATGATTCACTAGTAGTACTTTAAATAGATCATGTTACGAATTATAAGAAATTAAATCAACTGAATTATATTTATTAGAATTGTGATGTAAGCTTATTCTATCTAATTTCAAAGAAGATAAATATTTATTTTAGAAGAGAATAGACGTAACATGTAATTATTTAATATTTTTAATTTCTATGGTAAATAGTGTAAGTTTAACCTTAAATCAGTGCATGATTGAAGGAGAATTATGAGCTCTTGCTAGCAAGCACGGAAGCGTCACGGTGCAACATCTGTTGTTTTCGGGTATGAAAGCAGGCAGCCAATGTTCCAGGCAGCTCTTTGACTACTAATATTTCGCATGTGAAGGAGGAAAATTCAACATATATAGCCGTGCTATATGATCATATTAATGGTCATTGGTCTAATTAAGGCGTGAAGTTTGTGTTTGTACGTAGAAATTAGAAGTGGGCGGCCGGCAGTGGCTGCCAGATTGATCGATGCAGCTACCTAGCTAGCTAACATTAATGTTCATTATTTGAATTGATTTTCACATGTCTAATATTAACGTCTGCTGCAGTTAATTCCCAAATACATTAATTAGCACCGCCCATATTAATTACTTATTTACACTATATATATATATATATATAAAATATTTGTAATCGTAAATTGTGTAATCGTCACGTAATCGTTTTGAAAAAAATGAATAAAACATAAGATCCATGTGAAAAAAAATTAATTTTTTAATAATAAACTTCATTATTTTTCAAAATAATTACATGATATTTATGCACTTCATAATTATATATAGAATTATTCATATATAAATATATATATATATATATATATATATATATATTCAATTTGGGCTTTTATTGCTACTGAGTCACGAGTCTTGTTGAAAAGTTTGCAGTCACGTGGTATTGAAGGCTTTGGTATCTTATTCCACTTAGAAATGATTTTTGTAATTGTGAGTCCGTAAGTATTGTATAATCGTTTTAAAAAAAGTGAATAAATATGAGATTCACATAAAAAAAATTAATTTTTTAATAATGAACTCTACTTTTTTTCAAAATGACTATACGACGTTTGTACACTCAACGACTATATATAACATTACTCTCTACCACACAAGTTTCACCCAAAGCTGCTTAATTTATCTTAATTTTTTCTTTCTTCCCCTACTCGGCGGATGCTTCATTTATGGGTACCTAAGCCAGCTTCTTCAAGCATATATAGTTTTTTTTTCTTCGATAGGATTATTAAATGTCTTCAAGTTCCTTTAAAAAAAAAAAACAAAAATTGTCTTCAAAGTTTTTTTTTTTTTAATAAAAAGGAGTTTTAATTATCTTCCATTTTGTCCCGAGACACCCATATTACTGTGTAATATTTATTCGAGGATAATGATAGGCTAACAACTAATTCATAACTTATAGACAACTTAAGATATAATAATATTTTTTATTATATTTAAACACATCAAATAAAAAATAAAAGTTAAAATAATATTATTTTATTACATAATTATATACAAATTGTTATTTAGTTGTAATTTTATCATTTTCCTTTGTATAAATCTATTTATCCCACATGCGCCCTAGGATATCTACCTAAAAGCTCAACAGGCCCTCCAAGGTGCAAACATGTTACTGTTCATCCAGGGAAGGATATTCGGAGATATTCGAGTATAGATCCGAAGGCGACTATCTAAATCCGAGTATTTTACATTTGGGTTAACGTATGGATATCTGCTCAGATATATAAATTTCTTTTCAATAAAAAAAGGATTTTAATGAAAAACAACAACCTCCTCAAGGTGGCACTTTTCGGGTCGCCATTGGGTGGCTGCTATCGATGACCCAGTGGCCAATCCTGCATCCAACCATAGTCGATCCTTTAAAGATGTTGTAGATACAAGATGCAAAAGATTAACATATTCACCTTGCAGGTTGAAAACTACCAAACTGCTGTTAATCCAAACTAGGTGGATGAGAAACCCCTCAAATTTCAAGTGATCAAGATAACTTTAGTGACCATTGTATTTGCATCATCTTCATCACCATCACCATCCCCATCCCCAGTTTCATTGATGTATTGATTCTAAAACTCTATCAAGTATTGTGTTGATCTCTTTACATCCAAAAACAGATGATAAATTCAGTTTATGTCTTCCATCTCCACAATCTTTCCCTTCCACTTCTGGGAAGCCAATGTCGCAACTGTGATGAGATGAATGGCATATCTCATTAATGTTTTTTTTACTCTAATCTTTGTCAACAAACACTTTGCCTCTTCAGACATGTCCACGTCTTCCTCTTTGCACCTGATGTCTAAAATCTTCTGGATTTCATCCTTTGTGTAAGGTTGAGTTGTGATGAAAAGTAGGCGGACTTGTAATTTGTACCTCTAATTGTTGTAATCCCTCTGTTGGTAGCAACAACCAATATCAGAGTCATTTCATTCTCCAAAGCACGATTTAGGAAAGAAAACATTCAATGTCGAGCATGTGCACCTCATCAATGAAGAGAACATCGAGTATGATCTCTACCATCCCTTCCTCCCTCCACTCTGCCACCTTTGTGTCAATTTGTTCCCTCACTTCTGCTCGAATTTCACTAGTATTTCTAGTGAAGACAGCCAGAAATCCCTGTGTCCTAAAATTGATGGAGACAATTAGGGATAGAAACAGGTAAATGTAAATTGACCTGTAGCCTACAAGCAAAAACTTAGCTTGATCAATTGGGGGAAAAACCCCCCTTCAACAAACCTATAACTACCAAAACAATGTAGCCAAACAAAAAGCATAATATGTGAATAGATGTTATAAACAAACTATAGACAATTCATTGCCAAACTATATAACAAAGAGACATCTGAACAAGGAATGTGAAACCATAGAAGAACGAAATTCGAAAATTCTATAATCTAAAAAACAAAAGGATTACAATGGGCATGAGGGTGGTGGTACTGGAAATTTGGAAGTACAACAACCAAAATAGACATTGCAACCATAGAAAGTCTGTAACACCCCAATTAAAGACCAAGGCACATGACCTATACTCTAGAAGGACTAGTCAATGATACAATTGGAGTCTCATTAGAACTAGGATTGTTCATCTGGACGACCTGAAAACCACCCTTCCGACCCAACCCTAGTCAATGAAATTCCACTTGGTCGTTCGGCCAATTAGCAATCCCTAAAAGTTTGTCGAAAGAAATGGGTATTCCAACCTGACCCTTTTTTTGGTTTTGTTTTGATTTGTTTTTGTGCTAATAACCTAGAAATTTTTTATTATCATTCTATTAAAAAAAACTGAAATGGTCTATTCTAATGCTCTTTTGTGAAGGAGGTTGTGATCGTGCACTAATTTGCAGAATTTGTTTGTTTCTGAATTTCGATGTAATTAGAGTTTACATTGTAACGAATGTCCTACGGTTCATTATATTTTCAACAGATAGCTCTATATTTCTTGTTGTTGTTAGACTTTGATTTTCTTGTCAATTACACGACTTTTGAGAATAGTTAGTGAGTGGTGGAAGTGATGAGGAGCACCACTTCAAAACTGCATGCTTATTGGTATTATTTTGTGAACTACGCCCATCCGACTTTCCAAGAGTGCATGTTGTGTCCCAACATATTTAATCATTCACAGTAAAACATAGCCAAATACTAATAAAAAAACTTGGTAAGAAAAGCAAAGACTATTGCATTTGACACTGCTTTGGAATTAACAACTGTTTACATCAAAAAGAACAATCCAACCAAATGCAACTTCCTGGTTATACCAAAAGAACAATATCATGCTTACATCATAAAGAACAATATCCTGGTTACATCAATCGTTTTAATGGGAAATGAAATGGTGAGATTAGCATAGACACAGTATAATTCTTCAAGATGTTAAGTTGCCATTGTTCACACAGTTACATGAATATGGAAGCTTTATTTTCCCATCATTCGAAAAGAGAATGTTAGTTGCCAAGATTCCTTAGAAGATATGAACAGTGAACATAACTTTCTTCCTTTGCAATATAAATGGCCCATTTAGAATGGGTATATGAGCATAGCCCCATTTTGGCAACATTACTATTGGGAAAAAAGAAAATGGATGAACCTCCAATAATACCACTGCGATTATGATTCTTAAAACAATACCCAGTTCCAACTTCCAACCAAATAGTGAATACAAGTAATGGAAACTATAGTTTTATCAAGTTGGATTAGCTAGTTTTGGTCTAAAAGTACTTCAAGTAATCTTTAATCGACCTCATTCAAAATATTTTTCAAAGTTATCTCTATATAAAAAAAATTATGTTAAACATATAATAAATTGAAAAGACTATATGAAATTAATTTTTAAATATGAATCTTACCGGTTTCTAACTTGTAATTTTTAGTAACTTCCATTACATCTTGGGAGTCATAATTAATGGAGGAATCCATCAACCAGTTTTGTGTGCAAATAAGATATTCAACTGTTGTTGGGGCCAATGAATTACGAAATGAATCTAAAACACGACCTCCAACGCTAAATGCCGACTCAGAAACGACAGTAGATATGGAAAAAGCTAACACATCTTGAGTTATATTGATAAGAATCGGATATCTACTTGAGTTCACTTTCCACCATATTAGAATATCAAAGTCGGGTGTCAATCCTTCAACACTTTCCATGAAATACTTATCCAATTCTGATTTAGACTATACCATACCTTTTGATGCTTGATATTGATGATACATACTGAATAGATCATCCTCATCATCATAAGAAGTGTAATTTTGGGTCTCACCAACATTTGACTGGCCTCTATTTGAACCTATATTGAGTTTTGAATATTGTGTATACATCCGCTCAATCATATGCCTTAACCTTGTAACAAGTTCGGACACTTGCTCATGGACAATAATATTTGTAAACCAAAACTCCAAAACTTTCAACTTGGAGTGCGGATCAAGCATGGATGCAATAAACAACATTTTCTTCAATTTCTCAAAATTCCCCCAATACTTTTCATATTTCAACAACATCCTCTCTAACATGGTTTTCAGCATATCACTCTCATTTATAGAAATTTTGTACAAACGGTTGTAGATTGTAAATATTTCTTTAATGAACAAATTTGAATTTGCATGAACTGAGCCTGAAACCCGCAAGGTCATACAATAACAAAGCTTAAAAAATCATACAAAAATCTTGACGGTTTTCCAATCATGTAAAGTTGGTATTCCTTGTCCAACCTCACGTAAATATGGGCCAAACTTATTGTCTTCATTTTGAAGCACCTCAAACGCCGCATAATGTTGGGAACATCAAGACAAAGAAGCTCACCACCCAAAATATTTTGTTTCTCTGCGCATGGCTTCAACTTATTAAGTCTTGCAGGGGAAGACTTCACATATTTCATTGCATTTTAAATCTTCACAATTGATTTATCAATTTGTTTCAATCTATCCTGGACAATGAGATTCAAAATATGTGCACAACATCTTATATGCATAAGATCATTGTCTAGTACCATACAGTCCCTAAGTTTGGCTATTTTTCTCAAATAATCGATGGCCATAGTATTAAGGATGCATTGTCGACTATGATTGTAAATATATTCTTTATGCCCTATCCAAGTATGGATGACTCAATCTCTTCCTATTGTTATCCCTTTGTGATCAGGAACTTTGTTAAAATCTATAATTCTCTTATGCAAGATCCAATCAGCATCAATAAAATGGGTTGTTATGCACATATAGTTAAGATTTTGAATTGATGTCCACATGTTAGTAGTGATGCAAATCTTATAATCGGATGCCATGTACATGTTCTTCATCTTTTCATTTTCTAACACGTACATCTTCATACAATCTCGCATAACAATAATGCAAGAGGGGATTAAAAATCTAGGCTCAACTATGGCCATAAAGTCTTTAAAACCTTGTTTTTCTACAAATCTAAACGGTAGCACATCCACGATTATCATTCTAGCTACCGTTGGCAGTATTTTCTATTCATTTTACTTGGCAAGTCCAACATTAGGACTGCTAGTTGTACCATCCACCCCCGTCTTCCTAGTCCTGGTCGTTTTTTATTGGGGGTTACCTTTCCAACCCAATAGCATGAAAGGCTTTACATGTGTGATTATGGTACTTCAAGGATGAAGTACCTTGTTTTTTAGGATGGCATAACAAAACCTTACCACAATAATCGCATGAGGCTTTGGGCTCATTGGGACCCTCGACATTCTCAATCCTCGTAAAGTGTTGCCATACATCTGATCTGCCATGTCTTCTTGTGATAGGAGGGCGAACTTGAAGACTAGTTGTTGGGAGAGAGCTATCCAAAGTTGGAGGTAGAGTCATATCCAAATGAATCACATTGGACATTGATTCAGACCTAAATGAAGGCATAACATCACTAGGTTCCATAGGGTTCAACTGCAATTTGAAATAAATTATGTTACATGTACACCAATATATTTAGATTAAAAAACTAAAGCTATGCCTATATATCAACATCATAAAATTAAACATAGAGAAAACTTGAAAAGAAATTAACGTATTATGAAAGCTAAGCAGAATTGCACACTTTAGCTGACAAGAAATGACAAATATGTTGGGCATTTTTTAAAGGGATACGATATTCATGAGCAAAACTTGCAAGACCAAGAATTTTACCACCAGTCCCTATATCAATCATCCCTGTTTTGCATATACAAACCGATACTTTCACAATATATGAAAATGTAAAAAAAAAAAAAAATGGCAAACAAATGCTCATATATAATTAAATGGGTGTTCTAAGCTGGAACCCTAAATCCAACCAAGTAATAGATCATGATGAGTATAATGCCATCTTTTGGTTAATCAAGTTAAACGTATCTTAGCTTATTAAGTTTGATTCTCATGAGATGTATTTAATAATTAATTCATCTTTATCTTAAATGAATGTTTCCTGCAAGTTGAAGTTTATCTAAATCATTTGTGGGTCAATTTTTCTTCAGCTAAACCCAAAGTAGAGGCCTATTTCCCATGTGGGAGGGAGGGAGAGGGAGAGGGAGAGAGAGAGACAGAGGAAGGGGAGAAGTTGCTTTCCTTCATCAGTGGATGAGATTCTAAGAGATCTTGAGTGATACATATGAATTTGAAGGAAAAGTTTGATTGTCATCATTTGGATGCATCCACGAAAATCATAGCCCTAAAGTGAGTAAGTGAGCTCCGAGTCACAATCTGTGTCTATATCATTAGCTAGGTTGCATCATGTCCTGTATATAAAAATATACATATCTAATAGCTAGATACCACTAAGCTATCAGTCCAGAGCACATAGAAACTCTAGAAATTTTAATGAGAGGAGGACAAAATGTGAAGGGGAGTTTAGCTCAAGAATTGAGTCTGAGAGTAGCAGATTCTTTAAATTCCATCAATTTCTGAGTACTCAAAAAATTCAGACCAATATTTTCAGAGTTATTGAGTTTTTGCGATATGTCAGTACCCACATTAGCAAAGTTAAGGGCAGCTACGGAGGAAGAGCAAAGAGATAAATTCATCAATGAAATCCCCTTCATCAATTTTCATGGTGTGGGTATCTCTTCTTGATTATCACAAAACAACCCCCTCTTTTTATATTTAACTTCATATATTATATATATAATAATTATAGTTCCAGTTTAAAACTTTAACCTCTTGAATCTTGTGTAGAGGGCCAAACCTCTCTTATAAACTCAGCAGAAGGAAGATGGGAGAGGGATAACAGTAACAAGATGAGGGACAAAAATTAATCATTTGTTATTTGCAGATGATTGTCTCATTTTCTGTGGGTCAAAATTATCATAATGGAACAAAGTTCAACAGATGGTGGATGTTTAAGGAAAAGCCTCAGGTCAATTGATTAATAAACAAAAAACATCTTTGTTCTTCAATACAAACTCCGGGATATCTGATAAAGAACATATTACTCGAGCAGTTGGATCAATTGTGGAAGGCAGTTATGAGAGATATTTAGGATTGCCAGTTATAGTGGGGAAGTCGAACTACAACACTTTCAGATGCATAAAGGAGAGGGTTGGGAAAACGTTGAACTGGTGGCATAATCAATTTTTGTCTCAAGTCGGAAAAGAGATGCTCGTTAAAGCAATAATAAAGCCATCCCTACATACTCGATGTGTAACACCTAGGCCCAAGCCCAGCCTAGAACAACAGAAAAGCCCAAACGCCTAAAGAAAACGACGTCGTTTTTTGGGTTAGTAGTTTTCTTTTTCTCCCCTTCACTTTCCCTCCCGATGTCACAATTGTTGTCTAGCTCTGTTGCTGCCACTTTGTCACATCATTTGTCTAGCCGCTTAACCTGGACAGTCTCTACTCTACTGTTGCCTCTGTTCACGCTTCGTACTCAGTCCAGCCAACACGTTGTTGCCAATCACTGAATACCCCAGTGTCGGAAAGTCCCCATCCACTTTTTCGTGGTTCTGTATGTTTGTATGTCTGTCTCTCTAACTACTTGTTAGCCTCTCTGCCAATACCACAACTTTGTCATGCCAAGCCCAACTGCAAGACAATGTTCCGTCCAATGTAGTTCCATCACCGAGTTTAATCGAACATCGCTTCAAGCTTAGTGAGGTATCCGCTTTTCTTGTGCACATATCATTTCATTTGTGGTTAGTTTGGGGTTATTGATTAATTAGATGGTTCTTGGAGTGTGTGAGCTGAATGTGCTGCTGGGTTGGTTAGTCATGTCGGTTGGTTGGTGGTAAGGAGGTCGGTTTTAAGTTTATACCAAGAAGAGGGAAAATGAATTGTTTGGATTGTCAATATTTGGCAAAACATATTTGAGCATGTTGAAATGGCACTGTTGGGAGGGATTTCAGGTGATTGAATGTGTAGTGGCAGTTGTGGATTTGTGTAGTTGGTCCATTATTAAGTTCATGTTTTGGTTGAACAAGCGTTGGAGATTTTAGTAGTTGTTTGATAAGGTCCAAAATGGTATATGGGTTGTATGAGTGGTTGTGATCTGTCTTTTTAGAGGTGGTGTTGAGTTATTTCGAGTAGGGACGATGAGTTATGGTTAGATATTTGTCATGGGTTTGTTGAGCTGAAAGGAGAAATTTGGTATGAATGCCTCAAATGGGCAAGGTTGGGAATTCGGAAAGTAAATTTTGGTATTAGAGTTGAGTAGTAACTGGGTTGGAAGAATTGGAGCTATGTGATTATCGCCGTGGAGTTATTTAGTTGTGCCGTCTTATTTTATATGTACTAGTTTAATTTTATTAATTTATAGTTTGTATTAATTTTGTTTAGGTAATGATAAAAAATTGTTGGCACTATTGTGAGAAAAATTCATAGAAATTGAAAAGTTCAAGTAAGCGATGCTCCTATGCTAGACTTTCCCTAAAAAATAGATTGAAGCTGATTTTATGAAAACTTGCATATTTTGATATGGAACTTTGGAAACAACCCCTATCACTTTTTTTTTTTTTACATAACTTATTGTATCTGAATAAGAAAAGAAAAAAAAAATAATTTTTTCATGATTGGTGTAGACATGAGCAATGTTTGACACTCTATTTCTCAATTATATGAAAAAAAGAATATGAAAACGAAAAATTATTATACATGATGATATGAATATGATTTGTGTATATTAAGTACTCTGTTATGATATGAATTATTGCATCTAAAAACCTCTTTTTGCTTCCGTCCCGACCTTACCACGGGTGTAAAACATTGGCCTCTGTTTGTGTTGGTACTAACATCTCTGTTTTTGGTGCACTCACTTTAGAATCAAAGTGGTTTTATGCGTGATCTTTCCTATATGCACACTTTGAGCTCTGAGAATAATAAGAGAAGGATTATACATGATATTTCTACTCAGTTAGTTGCCAATGTTTGTACAACCCTACCACGGGGTTAAACATTGAATCCGTTATGATATTATGCTACTTAGTTATGCTATGCCTAAGGACATTTGAATATTAATATTTTTGAACTGTCGTTCTGGTATTTTGTTAACTTGTTTTGTTTACATACTAGTATATGTTCACTACTTATTGAGTTGTTGATAACTGATCCAATTATCTCTACTATATTTCAGATGATTTGGGTCTTTCAGCTAATGATCAAGAATAAGAAGTATGTGCGAGATTAATTGAGCGTAGTGGAATAATTGCCCAAGGTTACAATAGTTTATAAGAGGATTTTATTCAAGAAACTAGTCATTTTCTTTTAGTGTTATTTAGGGATATTGATGATGTTATTGAGACTTTGTGGGGTTCCTAGTTAATTTTGTTGGAGTAAATCATTGATGTCCTTGTAGAGGAATGTTTATATTTGGTTTGAACCAATGAGTTTTATATATCATTGAGACTTTGGAGTTTATACATGTATTGTGGGATGTGATTTTAAGTAACGAGAAGTAACTCCCTAACCGTACCTGTACAGGCGTTACATGATGAGTGTGTTTAAACTTCCAAGAAGATTATGCATTGAGATCTCAACTAATGGGGACAAATGAAAATGAAAAATAAATGAAAATGAAAAATAAAATACAATGGTGAAGATGGAGTAAGACGGGTGAGATAAAAAGTAAAGGGGGATTGAGATTTAGGGATATGGAGTGTTTTAATAAGTCCATATTGGCTAAATAATGTTGGAGATTGTTACGATATCTAACATATTTGGCAGCAAGGATCTTTAGAGAGAAATACAATTGGAATGGAGATCTCAACTTTCAATTTTTACTCAACTTTCAACTTTTATCTCAACTGATCTCATCTTTGTTCACTATCTAAACCTAACCTAAGCATTCCTATAAGCAAAACTGGGGTTGAAGACAAGAAGATTTGGGGTTACTCAAAAGTGGCTTGTTTGCAGTCAAAAGTGCATATCATGTGAAATAATTGAGGAAAAGAGCTTTGAAAGGTGAAACTTCTAATAACAAAAACGAGGATAAAGGCTGTAAGGAGATGTAGGAATTGAGAGTCACTGCAGTGGTTAAGAACTTTCTATGAAAAGCAGGAAAAAATTTATCACCCAATAGAAAAAAATCTGTTTCAGAGGAGGGTGATAAATAATCCTACATGGCAAGTCTTTCAAAGAGAAGATGAAATTGTGATGCATGTGTTATAGGGCTACCCTGCTGCAAATGATGTAAAATTGAAATAATAGTCTTATTAAAAAATGGTTTACATGGGAATTTGATTTTCTAAAGCTGTGGGAGAGGATGATTGATAGATTGCATCAAATAGAGATTGAATGGGTAGTAGTGACAATGAGCAGACTATGGATTAGAAAAAATTCAATTATTTTTTAAAAATAAATTTGATAGTCCTCAAGAGGTGGTGCAGGCAACAAGGAATGGATTGGAAGAATATCTAGAAGCACATAACCTAAATAAATCTGAACAACAGATAAGGGATATAAAAGTATGGTAAGATGGTAGAAGTCTGAGGAAAAGTTTGTGAAAATGAACTGGGATACAGCTCTGGATAAGGAAAAAATAAGGATGGGCATTGGAGTTTTTATTAGAGATTAAAAATGTGATATTCTATTGTCTCTTTGTGCTTCTAGAAATATGTTAACCATCCAAATATTACTGAATGTATTGCTTTGTGGAACTTCCAGGGATATGGGATTCTCCAATGCTATTTTTGAAGGGGATGCACAATCCTTAATAAGGGACATAAACAAAGGGGAAGAAAACTAGACTAACTATGGCTAAATGATAGTGTATATCAAGGGGTTCATTCATAGCTGGTCTTCATGGAAAATTCAATTTATTCATAGAGATGGAAACACAAAAACTCATCAGTTAGGGAAGATGGGGGCTAACATTGGAGGATGAAAAAAATTTGGATTGAAGAAAGGTCCTTATTCTATTGTCAATAATGTATTGAAGGAAAAACATTGTATTGATTAGGGCTGTAAGTGAACCAGTCTATTTGATAGCTCGCTTGGTACTCACCTAATTAAACTCGAATCGAACTCGAATCGAACTTGACTCGTAAAAAAAAAAACTCGCCCGTGAAAGCAGATACCCGCTCGATTAGTAAATAACACATATCCGACAAAACTCGACTCGACTCGACTCGTCTAAGACTCGTTAAGGTCCACTTATTTATGCCCGAGTCGACTCGATTAAAACTCATTCATATATTTATAAATATATATATACATCTATGTATATATACATATATATATATGTATTAGCTAATAATATAAGCATAACCCTTTTATAATTAAATATATAATATGTAACCTAATTACTTATATCTATATATTGAATATACTTCATAACTATATTTTATAATTTGTACAATAATTAGTCGATAAGATTTAATAATTTCATATAATAGTATGTGAAAACTATATATGTAATATATATATGCTATCATATTATATGTATGTATTAATAATTTATATAAGCATATAATATATTGTTATTATAGATAAATATCATTTAGTTAGATATTAATTATTTATAAATTTTTAAAATCTTATAATTCAATAGAGGTTCTATTTGTTAGTTGTATAAATCAATATTAGATTTTTTATTTTTTTATCTATTTAATTTATTAATTATTAAATCTTATTTAAAAAATAAAAAAATAAATAATTCGAGTCAAAGTTGAACTCGAGTTGAGAATTTAACTTACCAAATCGAACTCAAACAAAAAATAAATAAAAATCTCGAATTCGATTCCAAATTCGAGTATTTTGAGTAGAAAGACCGGCTCCGCTCAATTACATGGAATGAAATTCTGCATTTTATACAATGTTACGGCGAATTATAGTCTTGCATTAACTTTTTTGTCTTTTAGAGGAATGTTACACGAATTACGTTTTAAAGAAATATTCTTAATTTGGCAGTGTCTCACGCAACTCCTTTCCTTCTGCTCTATGACTTGACTCGATGCAAATTTCATCACAGCAAAGCGATTTCAGGTGGAAATCGGAAATCGCATCCTTTTAGCACAAGGATTATCATTTTTTATCAGCGATTCTCCACACTAGATGATGGCTTCAGTCCTTCCTTTGC
The DNA here is from genome assembly GCA_022457165.1 of Juglans mandshurica. Lineage (NCBI taxonomy): Eukaryota > Viridiplantae > Streptophyta > Magnoliopsida > Fagales > Juglandaceae > Juglans > Juglans mandshurica. The sequence continues at coordinate 51,867,650 of CM039619.1, forward strand.
CAGTCTTTTGGCCATCCTTCTTTGCTTCAGTTTCTGCTGGTTAACACCAGCAGTCTTCTCTCCTGCACAAATACATATAACAAAACAAGGTTTCTCTACTCAGTGCTATCAAACGATCCGTTATGATCTGGCCATACCATGCTTATTTAAAACATACATTGGAAATTTGGAATAGACTAATGGGTCTGTTTGTTACTAATGAAGCGAATGAGGACTGGAATTGACTGCCGTTGTTAGGAAATAATACCAACATGGAACCCGGTTCACCACTCTTTTGAGTGCTTACCGTACTGTCGGGTGTCCCATGTGTGGGTGAGTTGTGTGTGCATACGTGTGGGGATCTTCTTCACCTGACTTATTAGTTGTAGCGTCGAGTTTGTTCTCAGCGGCACTACGTCGAACGGCTGGAGGTTCTTTTTCTACGACATCGCCGTCTCCACCGCCAGGGTCGCCGACATCATCGCTCGTCGAAGGTAACAACGGCCCAATAATTTTTCCGCGGCGGCAGGCATCCTCCTTAAGCTTCTTCTTGCGAAGCCTCTTCCTCTGAGCCCTCGTCAGCTGCTGAGGCCGCACTGGTTCACCATCACCATTATCATCGCTTGTAGAGTATCCGGTTTCTTCCAAATCGTCTGAGTTTTATTCAACAGTGAAATCACCAATTATGAATAATATTGAATAAAAATAAATCAGATACGGAAACCTGGAATCAGATCCGCGTGAAAGGCGAAACCTGGAATAAGATCCGCATCAAAGTCTTCCCGGAGTACGTTCACCGGTTCTTTTTCCTCCTCGTTTGGCTGTTCAAGTTTCGTATAATTAGAATGCTCATTGTGGACAAAGACATGGGAAAATAACAATGAGAGAGAGAGAGAGAGAGAGAGAGAGAGAGTAGTGATACTTGTAGTTGTGGAGGCGACAGTGGTTGCGGGAAGAGCATGTTGACGACGGCTTCATTGAAGCGGCGTCGTTTTACTTCCCGGCGCATTCCTAAAGGATTTAGGAAAAAAGCTCAAACGAGACTGATGAATTTCATTTGTATGCTGTTATATGTTTATATCATATCATTTTATCGGTCTTTTATTATTATTCGTATGCGTTGCATTGCTGCAAATGTGTAAAAATCTTTTGATTTCTTTCTCATTTATTTTTAGAAAAAATATTTACATCTGCCTACACCGACACACATTCAACATATTGAGTGTAAAAAAAAAAATAAAATAAAATGATGTGAAGTGTGCACAGGTGTGCGACAGATGTATAACATTTCTCTTATTTTTATTATTATTCCTATGCGTTTAGTTGAGTAATGAAATATTCATTTATATATATATATATATATATATTAAATTATCTCTATATATTATAAGAGAAAAAACAATAAAAGACATAGTTAAAAAGTAAAACAAGCACATGAAGGCCAAGTGCGTCATTTATTAGAAACTAGTACAGCATTTTCTGCTATCTGAAAATGTTATCAAAACAGAGTGATTGATTACAGTGGTTCCTGAAAAATCCACCTGCTGAACATGGCATAGCATTCCTTAGGCATGTACTCCGGAGCCGTGTGACCCCCTCCCTGCATAATAATTCCATTTACTTCCTTCCACTAGCTCAAAAAATAAATAAATAAAAAAGCATTCACTCTACAAGTTCTTGCCTTTACAGTTGCAAATGTGAGGTCGTTTGAATATCCCCTTGTGAATCTGCATCAATCACAACTTGTTATAGAACCCTGCATTGTTAAAGCACATCTATATAAATAATCTACGCCTACCCTGCAACTTGAAGATCTACCAGCCATGGCCGCCACTCGTCAACGACGGACAAATTTAGAGATTTGATCCACAGTTGCGTCCCCAAGTATGGAATTTCAAAGTCATGATCCCCACTGCAGGATATCATACATTTGTATGGTAACCCAACTTGTTCTCTATTAACATCTAAATTACTTGTTGCTTGCAAATGGAATGAGTAGAGGGCAGAGAAAATATGTGATCAAACCTATATATTAGAGCTCGATACCCCTTGATGTTGAGATAATAATGAAAGCTTACAGCACTCTCAACATCTTTCTTGTAAGGTAGGTTTATTTTACATCTTATCCATACCTTTACTGTTCCCTGATTTTCACCATCAAAAGCAGCAGCATTAAGCCAGCTTATATCCTAATCAATATGCATTTATAGCAACACCTTGCACCAATATATTCTTACCTTTCTGATATGAAGTGCTTTCTGCACCCTGATGTCATTTGCCCATATGTGGCAGAGAAATTTATTGTAGTTCTGTAATATTCGGCAATCCGTGATTAATATTCTCACATAGAAATGATAGTTACAGTTGTGAGTGTGCAAGCGCCGTGAAGTCACTTTGAAAAAAATAAATAAATATGAGACCCATATGAAAACAAATAATAATACTTTTTTAATAGTGAATCTCACTGTATATAGCATTACTCATTTTCACAACCACTGAACAAAACTTATCATGTGTGTGTGTGTGAGAGAGAGAGAGAGAGAGAGAGGTGAGGGTTTACTCTACACCCAAATCTGGGATATTTAGGAAGTGACATATAGGATTCTCCATATCTTTCCATAAGATATCTTCGATTTTCATCCATCTTATTTAAAGGGCGAAAGTCAGTATAACACTTGGGCTCCAAGATGTGAGGTCTGTTTATCCTTTTAGTGCACTACATAAGCAAGATGGTATGTAAACCAAATCAATTATGCAGACAAAATAGTGGAAATAAAGAGAATGGAACTTGTCAAAATGGAAATGACAAGGGGTGGCCTACCAACCTTTGCGATAGCTCGAAGATCATTTGCGCACTGTATGTTTCTCGAGTCTATTACTCTGTACTCACCTTTGCAGCTCCTTTTAGCCTTCTGAGAATAATGAAAAGTGGCTTCTACTTTTTAAACTGAAAGGCTACTGAAGGATAAGGAAAACAAAAATTGTTGTCGGCAATGAATATTTGCGTTGATTGGGAAATCTACGAGAAATAACACCTTGTAAAGCTCATCTGGAATGATTGCCATGCGATGAGCAAATGGAACTTTTGAATTGTCATCAAATTTTGGATCTGTTCCCGGATTACCAATCAAATAACCCTGTTGTTGTTTTTATATGGTTACGTGGTCTTGGATTATAGCAAGAATCTAGCAAACTAATTCAGGAATCGTATTTCCTCACATACTTTGAGATTGAGAAGTGGCGAGTCCCCAGCTTCAATACCTGCAGCAGCATGATTTAACTGTTTTTTGGTAGAAAAAGAGAAGCTGTGGGAAACTTTCAAAAAGGAAAGGAGATGTTTGTCATTACCATCTGACATTTTTTGAACAATGATTGGAACGATCTTGCCGGAATATGAGTCACCGGCGATATATAGGGGATTAGCAATGAAATTGGGATGACTGAGCAACCACTATATAACAAGGCCGAAATTATAGGCATAAATCAGAATTTATGAACAACAAAGTTGTTTCAAAACAGATGTTGTCTTTCAGAAGTTGTCAATTTCATTGGATTCTAACTGGACCCTCATTGGAGGGCCAGCCATAATCGTGTAGAAAAAGCAAATTGATGAACTTTCAGTAATGCATAAACTGGAATGTGTATGAAGATGATGTTGCACCTTTCTAACAAAATCATAACCCTGATAAGCAAATTTCGTATCTGCCGTCCTGGACCCTCGCGAGGTCCTTGAATATGAGAATCCAGTGCCAGCCGGTGAGTCTAAAAATATTATGCTAGCAACCTAGATACATTTCACAATTATCCAATGCACGTCAGAAAAAAACAGATGAAGAGCAACCTGAAAGCACAATCAAAGCCAACAAATTGCATTTACCTTAGTCCATGAATATGGATTCAATGTTAGAGAAGGTAGGCTTCCATTGTACTCGACCATGCTAAACTGTAAGGGACCTTTAGAGAAAAATCCAAAACGAAGTAAAAAAGAAAAACCATTGTTACCTATATTTCATTTAGGATAGAGACATGGCAGTGTCAAGGAACTAGTACTGGAGCTGCATTTTATGAGAAATGGCAATGTCGAGGAATAACTGGTGATGCGATATAATTACTACATCGATTCTTTCAGGTGGTGGGGGACAGAAAGTTCAACTTTCAATTCATAAATGATAACAAAGCATAAACAATGGAAGAGCAACCTATCTGAAAGGCAAGTCCAGAGAGAGCAGAGCATCCTGGGCCACCAGTGAGCCAGAGCACAAGGGGATCGTGTCTAGGATTTCCTTCAGATTCGATAAAGTAGTAGAAGAATTGCACTTCGTCCTTCTCATCCACGCCAATGTATCTGCTTGCATACATTTAGTACGGTGGATTATAGATGGACGAGTACATGTTCCTCTAAATATTGTATTCTTTTTCTTTTCTTTTAATGAATCTTTCAAAAGTGTCATAAAATGACAAAATGAAAGCACTAGTAGTAGTAGTAGTAGTAGATGTGGGTGGCAGGCTTACCCGGTTTCAAGTTTGAAGGGCAGCGAACCAGAAAATCCAGGCAGAGACTTGATAATTGAGAAAGAAACCGCAGGTTTTGAGAAAAGAAGTAGAAGGATCAAGGGGAAATACACACACTTGAAACCATATTTGGCAAAGAATTTTGGTACATTGTGCTCACCATCTGATGCTGCCATTTCTCTCAAACTTTCTTTTGTTGTGAGGAATATGAAAGTATATACCAAGTCCCTTGCAAGATTTGCACGTGGCTGTGCCTGTTCAAGTGCTCACCGTGTCCATTTTTTGCTGATTTTTGTTGCATGTTAGAGTTGTGGCACATGTATAAACGACCACATGGGCTACTTTATAAATAAATAGATAGATATATTTTGTTGCCCTCCAAATTATTAGGATTTTAAATTTTATACCCCAAATTATCATAATTGATACTTTGCGTTGTCAAACTACAAAATGAAAAAGCCAACACTTTACCTCTTTTCATAAGATTCGACCATTAAAATTGTGTCATGTTATCTATTTTTATCCAACTTTAACTGTCAAAATTTAACAAGTGTTGTTGATGCGGGAAAAATCTCATTGTGCGTGCTTCTCTGTCATGATGTGACCGGTTCTTTTGCATGTCTGTCAGTGGAGGTGAGGTTTGACCCTTGGCATGTCTGAGCATCCCTTCCTTTCCCAACTTCCTTCCGACACCTTCCTCTTACACCTCTTGCACCTATGGCCACTTCTTGTCTCATACTCCCTTCCTCTCTATTTTGTCATTTAGTGTGACTTGGTGGGTTGGGTCTAATCTTCAACAGTCCGGATATTTTATCCTCCACAAGTGTATAAAATGTAAGTTTCTTGTACTTGAAAGTTGGAGGATGCTAAACATTAAAATCTATAATAATTTGAAACGCAAAGCATACTTTAATAAATAGAAAAAATAACTAACCAAACTTTACATTAAATAACATCAAATACCCAAATTACAATCATGTTACCCGGAAGTTCAAATAATTAAATTACATCAAAGACTCAAATAATAAAAAGACTGAGGTGATCTCATATAAGCACCACAAGCATAAGTGCAAGGGGAAAAGTTGTATTACAAGAAGTAAGCAGTTGTGACTTGTGAGAGGAGAACAAAGCGACACTTTCCTATCTCAATTCTGCTACAGGTACTCGCCGTTGGGTACCTGTTGCGGAATCGACTGACGTCACCTTTATATTATTATTAAAAAAAATGAAGAAGAAGAAGAAGAAAAGAAGAAAGACTCGATTTTTTAAGAAACCCATAGACGCCAAACTCATCCTTGATATTTTGCATCTCAGAACTTGTCTTCATTGCCTTCATTCCTTGGCCAAATGCTCAGATAGCTCATGCATTTTAGTTCAGTTGCTGCAACAAAACAATGTTTATAAGAATCTATAACTATTCCTATTACCTAAGGCACAGGTAACCGTTGTGCCGTCAAACCCCCATCTGTGCCGGTGGTCGATTTCTGAAAGAGAGTGCCATCGTGGGTATGAGCATTCTTTGCTCTGTTTTATGCAGTTTTTTCTACTATTTTTCTATATCTTTGGCCACCCATAGGAAGGAATTTAAGTTTTTTTGTTTTTACTCCTAGTCTTTAAAGGTCCAGAATATGATTTAAAGTTCTTGATCTTGCGATTGCCACCACTTTGATTCATTAGTTTCTGCACCAAGGTCCAACCACTTCCAGCTGTGAAACATTAAATGAAAGAATGAGGGACACTCCATGGGTGTGTTCTCTGCGAGGTGAAGTGAAGTGCCGAGGTGAAGATTGATTTGTCTTTCGTGGGGGTGGAGTCGAATTTCAGAAGTAAATCAAAAGGTGCAAACACACCGTTTAACTAAAAGGGTGCAAACGCACCATTTAACTAATGCGAACGTGGAACCCGAGTACGCGGGGTACCTGTCCTGGGTGAAAGTAGAGTTTTTTGTATATATATACACCCCATGTTAAGCAAGAGACTTAGTCAACCTCCACAATTCACGCCACAACAGATTTCTCACCAACAGTTTCAAACTCTGCAGCAAACGTATTGGCTCCAATATCTGCTACAAGCTTATCTCCTCCAACAACTTAATTTAATCTTTGCTTCCGCATATCTTGTAATCAATATTTATCTTGTATATTTGATATTTCAAATATAGTCTTATCCCTATAACTTGTAACAACCTGAGCTGTATAAATAGATCAATACACGGACTAATCTGGTATTGAGGCCAAATCCTTTTTATTCAAGTTTCTATTTCTTTTATGGTATCGAGCCACTCTGCTCACGCACCTCTATATTGATCCATCAACATTTCTATTTTTTTTATTATGGCTGCCTCATCATCTGTTCATTTTGTTACACCTAATCTTAGCCAACTTGTTTCGGCTAAGTTAGATGACAACAACTATCTTATGTGGTTGTCTCAAATTGTTCCGGTTCTCAAGAGCCATGATCTAATGGGTTTCGTGGATGGTTCTCTACCGTGCCCATCTCAGTTTCTCATTGATGATCAAGGGAAACAAACAACTACTCAAAATCCTGAATACATTCTATGGAATCGAAAGGATCAATTTGTTTTGGGCTGGATTAATGCTACTCTTTCTGATAAAGTGGCACCATTTGTGTATGGTATCAATTCAGCCCGACCTGCTTGGCTTGCTTTGGTTCACAAATTTGCTTCTCCATCTAGATCTCGCATCAACCACTTGAAACGACTTCTCCAAACTTTGAATCAAGGCACCATGAAGTGTGCAGCATACCTTGATTCGGCAAAGCAATTAGCAGCACAACTAGGAGCTGTTGGTAAGCCCATTGATGATGATGACTTGATTGCTTACATTGTGAGTGGTTTAAATCATTCATATCATCCCTTTGTCACTTCTCTATCCCTTGCAACCCGAGATAAAAAGTCTCTCTTTTGAAGACTTCCAAGCCGAACTCTTATCCTGTGAGTTACTTCTAGAAACTCAACTTCATTCAATCCCACCTGAGACCAATAATTTAGCCTTATTTGCTCCCAAACGTTCTCAACAGACTTACAATCGAAAGCCCAAATACCCCACAAAATCCCACCCGCAAACCTCCCATACTCCATACTACTCTAAACAACCAGCACCCAATATCCAATCTTACCCTTTTCCTCGATCAAACCAACCCCATCAAACCTTTAATACCTCACGAACTCCTTGCCAAATCTGTGGCAAAACCAGTCACCAAGCACTTGATTGCTTTCATCGCATGGACTATGCTTATCAAGGTCGCCATCCTCCCACTCAACTAGCAGCTATGGTTGCTCAAACTAATGCTACTCATGTTACTGAGGATCCTTGGTTCGCTGACAGTGGAGCTAATCAGCATATTACCAGCACTCTTGAGCAGCTAACTCTTGCACAACCATACACTGGACAGGATCATGTTGCTGTTGGTAATGGACAAGGTTTGAATATCAAAAATACTGGTTCCCTCGTTCTCCATACTCCTTGTTCATCACTTAAACTTAATCACGTTCTTCATTGTCCTCAAGCCTCTGCTAATTTACTCTCGATTAATCAGTTTTGTCGTGATAATCATTGTTTCTTCATTCTAACGGATTCCCATTATTTTGTCAAGGAAAACCGCACGGGGAAAACATTGTTGGAAGGACAGAGTAGTGGTGGCCTTTATCCCATCAATTTGCATTCGTTTGTTCTCAATAAACCACTTGCAATGGCAGCAGTCGTTGGTGTTAAAGCATCAGTTCTAGTTTGGCATTCTAGATTAGGACATGCTTCACATTCTGTTGTCACTCAATTATTAAATAAACATTCTCTACCTTATGTTGGTTCATTTAATAAGAGTGAAGTTTGTGAACCCTGTCAACTTGGCAAAGGCAAACAACTTCCCTTTTTAAGTTCTCATCGAATAACAAGTTCACCTTTGGAACTCATTCATTCTGATGTTTGGTCTTGTTCAATTCAATCTCGTAGTGGTTGTCGTTACTATGTTCTTTTCATTGATGATTTCTCTCGATTTACATGGCTTTATCCTCTTCAGAATAAATATGATGTCTATGTATGTTTTCTCAAATTTAAAGTTCTTATTGAAAATCAATTATCTTGTAAAATCAATAACTTCCAAACTGATGGAGGTGGGGAATATATGTCTAAACCATTTCAGTCATTCCTTGCCATGAATGGTATTCACCATCGCATCACATGTCCCCACACTCCTCAACAAAATGGTACTGCTGAACAAAAACATAGACACATTACTGAGATTGGATTATCCCTACTCGCTCAATCTCATTTACCTCTCACATACTGGGTTGATGCTTTCTTAACTGCCATCTATCTCATTAATCGTTTGCCAACTTTGGTTCTTAACAATGACACACCTTTCTTCAAATTGTTTGGCAACCATCCCGATTATACATCTCTTCGGACATTCGGATGTGCTTGTTATCCCCTTCTAAGGCCATACGCATCCCACAAACTCAGTTTTCGTACTAAGAAATGTATATTTCTGGGTTATAGTGCAAATCAACGTGGCTATAGGTGTCTAGATCCAGTTTCTGATAAAATTTTTATCTCTCGTCATGTGATTTTTGATGAACTTACGTTTCCAGCAAAAGATGTTTTAAAGTCCCCACAACCTTCCATGGTGACTACCCCTCATGGTAATTCCTTCCCTATCTCATTTCCTTTGCAATTTAATTATGTTTCACCTATATCTCATATTGAACCTGACTTCTCTCTTAGCACTCATGCAGATTTCACTTCTTCACCTAATTCTCCTAACCGAATCTCTCTTAGCACTCATGCAGATTTCCTTCCTTCTACTTCCAGCTCCAATCTTGATATTTCTCCGTCTTCAACTCACTCATCAATTGCACCTATAATTCCTCTCGCCACTCAAATATCCCATCCTATGACCACTCGATCTCAAACAGGCCATCTCAAGCCCCGTACCTTTCCTGACTATAAGACATTCTATTCCACAAAACATCCTCTTAAAGCTCTCACCAGTATCATAATACCAATTGAACCTCGTTCTTACAAACAAGTTGCATTACTTCCTGAATGGTGCACGACAATGCAAGAGGAATATGATGCTCTGATTGCAAACCGTACATGGACACTCTGCCCCCGACCCTTGAAACATAATGTCATTGATAACAAATGGGTCTACAAGGTCAAACAAACATCCAATGGTCAAGTGGATCGGCTTAAAGCCCGATTAGTGGCTAAAGGTTTTGAACAAGAAAGTGACATAGATTTTACTGAGACATTCAGTCCAGTTATTAAACCTTCTACAATTAGAATTATTCTTGCTCTTGCAGTTCACTTTGATTGGAATATAAGACAATTGGATGTTTCCAATGCTTTCTTGCATGGTGTTTTACAAGAGGAAGTCTATATGAAGCAACCTCAAGGCTTTGTTCATCCAGATTTTCCTACCTATGTTTGCAAGCTTGAGAAGTCCTTATATGGACTCAAACAAGCCCCACGGGCTTGGTTCATGCGCCTATCTCAATCCCTACTTCAGCTTGGATTTATTTCCTCACCAGTGGACTCTTCATTATTTATTTATCATCAAGGGAATATTCACTTGTTCTTTCTCATCTATGTAGATGATATTCTTGTGACAGGCACACATCCTTCTCTTATTAATTCTCTTATTGGCAAGTTACAAATGGAATTCAAAATGAAGGATCTTGGTTCATTAAATTATTTCCTTGGCATTCAAGCTCATCGAAACTCTAGGGGCTTACACCTTCGGCAATCAAAGTACATTGGTGATCTTCTCCATCGCACTAAGATGATTGGTGCCAAACCTTATCCCTCACCATGCTCCTCGGGCCTTAAGCTTTCAGCACATGATGGTGAAGCTTTAACAGCAGCTCAAATTACTGAATATCGCCAAACTGTCGGAGCTCTACAATATTGTACTTTGACTCGTCCGGATATTGCCTTCTCAGTTAACCAACTATGCCAACATATGCATTGTCCAAGATCTACTCACTGGGCTGTTGCTAAGCGGGTTCTCCGCTACCTCAAAGGAACAATTGATAATGGCTTATGGTATCAAAAAGGATCTCTTACTCTTCAAGCTTATTGCGACTCCGATTGGGCAGGTAATCCGGATGATCGCCGTTCGACTACAGGCTATGGTGTATTTATTGGTTCTTGTCTAGTGTCTTGGACTGCTAAGAAACAACCTGTTGTAGCATGCTCCAGCACTGAGGCGGAATATCGGGCATTAGCAATCACCACGGCAGAACTCTATTGGGTTAGGATGCTTCTCAAAGAACTATGTGTACCACTTTCTATTCCTCCCACAATCTGGTGTGACAACATTGGGGCATTAGCCTTAGCATCTAACCCTGTTTTTCATGCTAGAACCAAGCATATTGAAGTGGACTACAATTTTATTCGTGAGAAAGTTCTTAATAAAGATATTACACTCAAGTTTATTTGCTCCCAAGACCAGATTGCTGATGTTTTTACAAAAGGTTTGAGCACCAGTAGATTTTGTGAACTTCGGCACAAGCTGTGTCTGCCCCCTTCCAGCTTGCAGGGGGATATTAAGCAAGAGACTCAGTCAACCTCCACAATTCACGCCACAACAGATTTCTCACCAACAGTTTCAAACTCTGCAGCAAACGTATTGGCTCCAATATCTGCTACAAGCTTATCTCCTCCAACAACTTAATTTAATCTTTGCTTCCGCATATCTTGTAATCAATATTTATCTTGTATATTTGATATTTCAAATATAGTCTTATCCCTATAACTTGTAACAACCTGAGCTGTATAAATAGATCAATACACGGACTAATCTGGTATTGAGGCCAGATCCTTTTTATTCAAGTTTCTATTTCTTTTACCCCACACGGCAGTGCTTATACGTGGAAAACGCTTGCTCCACAGAAGAAACTAGTGGACCCGAGGGATATTATTCATGATGGCCAAGGTAGGAGATTCCAATTAAAGATAAGCAAGTGCGAGCTTCTTTTAAAGTCTGTAAGTAGTGGTGGTCAATTCAAGTCGCAGACTCACAGCCTCTGCTTTTCTTTATATTCGTTTAATTATTCCTATAGGTGTAAGCAATTAACTTAATGATAAAGGATAAAAAGTAGTTAATCCAACAGAATAAAGTAGTGTTGTGGCTCAGCCCTCTATATTATTAATCCTAGTTTCAATTTCATTCGTTTCTCACTGAACTATGACTGAATCAATCCCATGCAGCAATATTGCAGAAGAAGAACTAAACATGCTCGTTGTTAAATTTAAATTTATATTATATGTTGTGTACTATGAGATGTTTAAAATTTGAAAGAATAATGTTAATATGCTATAGCTTCTATCAACTCATGGCCGAGAACATAATTGAGTCAATTAGTAACTAAGCTCATTTTGTGGGTCAATGCCATTCTATCTTAGAACAAATGCCTCACTGTGTCAACTTCATTTGTAAGGACCATGCTAAATGGGCGCAAGTGGGCGGCGCCACTTCCAGGCAGATGTCATGATCATGCATGATATGGTTCTTAACGATAAACCTGATCATATATGATATATGCGTGTGTCATGTGTGGATAATCTCAAATTAATCTTGTTATATATATAAAGCAAAGCAATTGATCAGGGACGAATTTAAAGGTAGGGGGACCAATCTATAGTAGCGAGTACTTATAATGGAGTAATTTTAGAGCCATGCTTGGTAGCTGAAAGTTGGTATACATTTCAAAAGAGACATACCAGATCACAAGGTAATTAAGCAATTTCAATTGAAAACAAAAAAGAATAAAACAAGAATATTGAATGCTTTAAATTGCCAAAAAGTTATATTTGCAAAAGAGAAATGATACTTACAGTTATGAGTGTGCAAGCGACGTGTAATCGCTTTGAAAAAAGTGAATAAATATGAGACTCATATAAAAGGAAATTAATTTTTTAATAGTGAACTCTATTCTTTTTCAAAACTACTGCACAATATTTACACGTTCCACGACTGTATATAACATTACTCTTTACAAAAATATATGCAGTAGCCACTAATTAGGCTTTATATTATGAGTAGTGCTAGGCTGCCCAGCAATGACTTGCCCGCTACCACAAATTTATTTTATTTTCTTAATATATTTAAGTATTTTCTTAAAAATAAAAATACACTAATACATTAAAATTTATTTTTTAATTATTAAGTATAAAAATAATTAGAAAATAAAATATATAAACGATTAAACTCGACGTACTTATCTTATTTCATTATTGCACCAAGGCAACTTTCAATCACAACGGATTCAAGAGTCGAAAAGAAACAAAAACACTGCTGATGGCGACAGTCTCATCATTAGCGTTTGATCATAAACCTAGCTACCTTTTGTGTGTTGCGTCTTGACTCTTAATAGGAAATTAAGTGAATATGATTTATAATGGAAAAAGGAGCACCAAAGCAAATTAGAATCCTGAAATACCCAACTCTAAACCAATAAAAAGGATATATATTCTATCAACATGTGGTATGGACCGATCATCAATGAACATGTACACATTAGCTTGCTAAATATATAGCTTGCTTTGTCAATAAGAAACGCGGTACAAACTCTCTACTTGAGTTTTATTTATTTTTCCCTAATATTTCCATATTTTTATCCCAACAATACATGATGCGATTGACTCGTTTGGTTACGCAGTTCGGATGAGATATTTTGTTGAAAGTTGAATAAAATATTGTTATAATATAATTTTTTATTTTTATTTTTATTTTGAGATTTAAAAAAGTTGAATTGTTTATTAAATTTTGTATGAGAGTTTTGAAAAAATTGTAATGATTATATGAGATAAGATAAGATGAGATAGTTTGGTTTTGTGTAACCAAACTAGCAATACGTCTATATTATAATAGAAAAGATATTTGCAACCGTGAATTGTGCAACCGCTATGTAATCGCTTTGAAAAAAATGAATAAAACATGTGACTCACATGAAAAAAATTAATTTTTTAATAGTGAACCTCATTATTTTTCAAAACGATTACGCGTAGAATTACTTAGATAATAATTGCATAGGTCGAATTGTTTAGCCACAACACAATTCCAGCTGAAAGCTGCCGAATTTGGAAATTGATGATCGGCCTTGTTTATAATTTGCAAAACATCATGTACACAGTACTTCCTCGATCATGGTAATGTCCAAGTCTAACTAATTTATGTGCAGCCGCCGGCCATTATTCTATCTTCTCAATTATTTGGTCATTATTAACCAGGAAATTTTGTTACTTCAACGTGGCTAGCTAGCTATATATGATCTCTTCATGATCAGACGCTTCAATCTGCTACTTGTCCCTCCAGCTTGTGATTCAACATCCCTTTAAGGTCAAACCTTTTCTCCATTAATTGAAGGCATGTAAACATCTCAAACCTATATGCACATCTCTAAACTGTATTTTGGAACAAACAACTTCGAAAGTATCAAATAGCAAATCCCCAAACACCATATATATATATATATATATATATATATATATATATAGTTACTGTAAATACTGAATGATTAACAAAAACAAAAGGAACAGTATACTAAAATTTAAATGATCCAAAGAGACAGCTTAGCTTCTGCTTCTTGGATATACAACTCTGTACATGTTGACCTTAAAACACTCCTATAGTAATATATGCTTAAAACGCCTTTCTTCAATCATCTTTTCTCATACCGTATATATGCTTAAAAATTAAGTTGCCTACTTCACCTAGAGACAGCATAGCTTCGGCTTCTTGGATAAACCTTTGCGTTGAGCTTTATAACTTCTTCAAATTCACAGGGCTTGTCTTCATCGATCCTCCCAAAACCAACGCTGCGGCTCCGAGGTATATTATTAGGTGCAGTGGTAGTTGGAGACTTGGCAACGACGGCCTGCTGTTTTCGAAGAAGATCCGCCTGAATCTTATTGCCAAGGCTTCTAGTTGAAGCAACCCTCATAAGCTCCTGGAAATCTTCATTGTTGTTGCTCGATCTGGCGGAGTTGGTGCTGAAGCTCTTAGGCAGAGTGGATATATGGGGAGTGGGGCAGCCCAAAGCCGTGCCCGTTCCGTAGTCAAAGCGACCGGAGCATTCTGTCAAGCCTTTGATATAGAAGTCTCTGATCTTGGCCAGGATTCTAACGGATGCCTTGATGTACTTGCTGAGTTTTGTCTCTCTGTCAGCCGTGTTGTTACCCATGTGCTGGGTTGTAATTTAAACACTTTTTGTCTCTTTGTGGGATCGATGGAGGAGGAAACAAAATGAGTAGTAGTTAACAAGGGAAAATGGCCGTGTTTATATAATAGGATCGATGGAGGTAATTAGAAGTTACGATCTGTGAAGAAAATTAATAAGATGGCGGGGTGGCTTCGTTATGATATATATAAGTTTTTTATAATGGCTTATATATATACTAGCAGTTTTATAACGACGTTTGCCCATTTGCCTAATTAAAAATGACGTGTCTAAAAAAATAAAATTGAATAATGTTAAAGTTGTATGAAAGTTTCAGCTCTACAAATTAACTGTAGAGATCAATGCATGCATGTCATGTTACTTCCAACTATGCAGAAGATACAGTGAGCTCGTATGAAGCTAATCCACCCTCTCTATTCGTGCTCTCCCTTCTATTTTTTTTTAGTTAATTAAGAATATTATGAGATTTAAATTATGTTAAAAACTTATCTAATTATTTATATGGCTTTACTTTCTTAAAAATATTTAGCAAAACTTCATGAAAGATTAATATTTTATAAATTAAAGTTGATTTTAAGTGTATGATATGGTATTTATATTTTAAATATCTATTTTAAGTTACCATCGTTGGATCAAATCTAAAGATTCAATATGAAGGACAGGGATTTAAAACCTCAAACCTAGCATTGTCCCTTCACTTTCCCTTTCTCCCTCTCTCTCCTTCCCAGCCGCACGTCTTCCCTCTCTCTCACCCAATCTCCTCCCTCAAGCAACCCAGTGTCGCCGTGCGCCACCCTGTGGCATCACCGATCACCTCACTGACTTCCCCTCACGCCGGCGACCAAACCCCACCATTGAAGTCCCTTGGCAGCTCCTCCCTCAGCCGCACGTGAGCAACCCGAAATGAGTCTCGACGCACGGGTTCTCCACCCTTGCACCACAGCAGCTCAACCCCAGCTCCACCAAGCACCACCACTGAGTTCCCCTCACGCCGTGGATCATTTCCATGGAGCCCACCACCCGTAGCTCCTCCCTAGCCCCACGCACGTAGCCCCTTTACATGCACGAGTTTCTCCTCGTAGCGCCGCTGTTAGCCACCCCCATGCCACCGCACCACCACCACTAGCCTCCTCCTTCGCCGATGACCCCTACGCTTCCTCCTTTCCTCTAGCCGAAGCCTCAGCTCCTCTCATGCCCTTTCTCTTCACAAGATCCCAGATCCACTGTCGTAGGACCACCGTGATGCCACCGTATACTGCCTGTAGCAGCCACGACGTAGCTCCCTTGCTCTGTTGTGTGGTGTTGTGTGGTGATTTTGTGATGATTTACGATGATTTTATGATGAAGATAATTGTTGTGAGGATGTAGAGGGACATAAGTGGAGGACGAAAATGTAACTGTTCATTACTGTTCATAAGTACTCTTCATAACGAGATAGGCTCTTTTAAGTACAAGGGGGATATATATATATATATATATATATATATATGTATATATGTATATGTATATATGTATATGTGCAGATGGTTGGGTATTTGTAGTGAGTGTTAAATATGGCAGTACGAAAGTGATGGACAGATCAGACAAAGAGGAAGATTAATATATGTTTGGATACGGTGACTTTCAATATATAATATATTCTTAATATATTTTGAAGGAAGAGATCGATATATAATATAGAAGAGATTGATTAGAATAATATAGAAGAGCGGGGATATGAACAAGACACGGTGTAAATCCAATACGTAATATATACCCCGTATCAGAGTATACTACAGGATGAATGGGGGCCACACTTCTTACTTTATGATAAGGAATAAAAAAAATATTGACCTGCATATAAGAGATTGTGTTGAAGAATAATTATATATTGTATGTGGATAAGGTTTTAGATATGTTTATAATGAATGATCAATTATTTCTTATAAAATCGATTTTATGAAATGAGTTAGACTCATAAATTTTTTTTATAAACTATAGAAACAACAACATGGAAGAATTAATTGGAATAAGAAATAGATGAAATCGAGGAATATTACATATATATATATATATATGTATATATATATGCGTGCGCACACGTACAAAAATAATAATGCCCCGATTCATCGAATCTTAGTTTTTCTTCTTTTCTTGCACATAAATTTGATCAATTATTATTGGCAAGGATTGGTATTTTTTTATTATTATTCGAGGGGTCGAATCCAAAACTTTCATTTTGGAGGTTTACAGGTGATGCCATTGGAATTGGTATTCAATGCCAAGAGGAATATATATATATATATATATATATAAGTGCTCACGTACGCAACTAGTTAAATATCGATTATATAATATGTCTATCTAATCATGTTCGGAACGAATGCTGCAGGCTGCTTAAAAAATATTAATGAATCATTTTTATGAAATAGTTGACTTCTGATTTAGTAGTTATTATAATTATCTTAATTTTCTTTTTTATAAAAAAACAACAATATCCAACCATATTAGAGGTTTCTTTAGGTTGGATTATTTTAGTTTGTCTAGTATTAGAGCATTAGTATTGAACTAGTCAAATGTCAATGCATCTTCATACTTTGGCTAAGCATGAGTAAAATCCTTTACAATTAGACTAGCCAAATTACTAAAACTCAACATATGAGCTACAGTAAATTAAACTCTCTAGTCATCTTTGGCTAGACACTATTCACTCACCAAAGTAATATTTTAATCATTTCCAACAATTATTATATTATCCATTTCAATTTTGATAAATATTTCAGTATTTTCTACTTTATTCTATTTCATTAATAATAATTAAATTATGAAATTATTAATTAATATATAATTTTATTTTCTATCTTATTTTAAGTAGAAATTGAATTATTAATTAATATATGAAGTGTATTTGTAAAATATTACAAATTTTTTTTGTGAAATATTATTAAAATATAATATTATATTGTTATTTTTACTTTAAGATGACTAGTCCAATATAGATTCACCTAGCTAAATGTTAATGCTATAGCCAAAACTTGAAATTCTAGCCAAAATTTAGACTTGGCAATAGTTAGGTCATTGTTAATGCTCTAATTAGGCCTTAATTTGGTTGCTTTGTGGGTTTTAGTTTTGTATTTGTCTCAGTCCTGGGTTTAAAATTTTCCAATTTACAACCAAACTAAAAAACAACATCTGCAACTATCAATAAGCACCCACTACATCCACCGCAAGATTATTTCGAATAAAATCTCGAGGTTCTTTCCACCATCGTATAGTGTCAACCACAAACTATGATTGTCGAGTTAGAAGGTGTGCAACCTCATTGCCATGTCTACAAACATGCCAAACCTCAAAAGAATTAAAACTGGATAGCACCCCTTTTCACCTCATTGATTAAGACATTGGACCTGCCCAGATCCTCCCCCCTTGAGCATATAGCCTCCATAACAACAAGTGAGTCTCTCTCTAGAATCAAGTGAGAGATACCCATGTGAGAAATTATCTGCAAACCCCTTTGAATAGCAAGTGTTTCTATATCCTCCACCTCATGAATACCCAACTCCCTTCTAAACATTGCCATAACCATATATCCCTTATCATCTCGCAACACAGCACCCACACTAGAAGCATTTAAGGAGCTAAAAATAGCTCCATCTACATTCAGCTTAAAAGCCCCACATGGTAGAGGATACCAACGCAAGGTTGAAAGCTGGTTATGAACTTTGACATGCTTTCGGACTAACTGGTAGTTCTCAACATAATCAAAACAATTTCCAACCACAACACACACATCAAGATTTGTTTGTTGGAATAATTTTTTATTACAAAATTTCCACACAACCTAGGCAATAAACAAGAACCGGGTCAAAATGATATGATCATTAAGCTTCATAACTACCTTAACAGCATTATCAAAGCCAGAATATCCATATATCAGCTTCAACTCATTTCCAAAATACATGTCCCACACTTTAAGAAAGTAAGGGCACTTGCATAAAATGTGCAAAACATCTTCATAAACATCATGGCAAAAATCACATTTACTAGAATCCAGGATATGCCGCTGAAATAGAAGCTTTTTTTAGGCAAACTATGTTTACAAGCCCTCCATATAAAATTTTTAATCTTATTAGGAAGTTGTAAATTCCACAGAGACCTCTTATAGGAAGATAAATGCAAATCTTGATTACTAGAACCATTCTCCAAAGCATGTTTTGATTTTAGAGAAAGTAATATGCTGACCTTACAGTGAAAATATCATTTCTAGTACCACTCCATACTAATTTATTATCACCCCCAATGTAGGAATAAATGAGTCTTTAAAATAGTATTAGCCTCAAATGGAATAAATATCTATTTTACCAAATTTGTATTCCACCCACTAGGAGAAGAGGCATCCTATAAGTCAGCTACACAAGCGTCCTCAGCAAGGGTATTGCAGCAAGTAATAACCTTTATGGAGTTAGAATCATGAAGCCAATTGTCTTTCCATATCCTAATTTTATCTCCTCTATCAATTCGCCATTAACTTCTAGTTTTTATTACAGATTTTTCTCCATAAATGTTGCGCCATACATAAAATGGCTTTGAGCCAAGCTCCGAAGATAAAAAATCAGAATTGGGAAGATACTTTGGCTTAAATACTTATACAAAGAGAGATCCTTGTGATTGAAGTAAACGTCATCCTTGCTTCGCCAATAATGCTGAATTAAAAACTTCCAAATCCCGAAATCTCAATCCACCATTAAATTTTGACTTACAGATGTTGCGTCATTTCAACCAATGAATCCTTCTCTCTTGACCCATTTGTTCCCACCAAAACCGTGCAATCACCCCCTCGAGTTCTTGACAAAAGCCCTTTGGAATCTTGAAATAACTCATTGTATAAGTGGGTATAGCCTATCCTACAGCTTTAATCTACACCTCTCGGCCAACTTGTGACAATAACTTTTCTTTCCAACCCTGTGATTTTGCCCAAACTCTATCATTTATTGATTTAAAAGTCTGAAATCGTGATCTTCCCACAAAAGATGGTAGACCAAGATAATTAGCATGATGTTGAATATCCTAAACACCCCACACTCCTTTAATAACATTCATAATAGCTAGCTCTGTGTTGCGACTAAAAAGAAGTTATGTTTTTCTCATATTCAGTTGCTAGCCCGATGCCACACCATAACTAGATGGCAAATATTTTATATGCTGATTTTCTGAAACAAATGCTTGACAGAAAATAATGCTATCGTCTGTAAAGAATAAGCGACTAACTTGGGGAGCATTATGACACACACTAATACCCCTCAAGTGGCGTTGCTCTTCAGCTTGCTTCAACAATCGAGATAGCGCCTCAACACATATAACAGATAAGTAGAGAGAAAGAGGGCACCCTTGACATAAACCACGTGTAGGCTTAATAGGTTGAGTGGCAAATTCATTCACAAGAACTTTGTACGAAACTAAAGTGATACACATCATTATTAGACGAATGAATTGAGGAGTAAAACCCGTATGCCACAATATTTTTTCCAAAAAAACTCATTCAACCCTATCGTAGGCTTTACTCATATCCAATTTAATGGACATACAACCCCTCTTTCCACGTTTCCTTCTCATAATAGCATCCATAGTTTCAAAAGCCACTAAAACATTATTTATAATCAGCCTTCTAAGAACAAAGGCTGATTGATTTTCAGAAATAACTCCTGGTAAAACTAATTTCAGCCTATTTGTTAATACCTTAGCAATGACCTTATAGACTACATTACATAAATTAATGGGTCTATAATCATTTACATACTCAGGATGTTTAGTCTCTGGGATCAACACAATATTTGTAAGATTTAAATCAAGAGGCATAACACCCGAAACCAACACTTGTAAAATAGAATTAAAAATAGTATCACCCACCAGATGCCAATACATTTGAAAAAATAACAGAGGCATACCATTCGGGCCTGTGGTTTTCAATGGTTGCATTTGAAACAAAGCTACCTTTATCTCAGCTGCTGTAAAATCACGCAACAAATCACCATTCATAGAATCAGAAACACAATTTTGAACAAGCTACAATACTGCATCAAAATCAGAAGGATTGGTGGTACAAAACACTTTTGAAAAATAATCATGTATCATTGGAAGCATTGCAGATCCTTCATGCATAACACCCTTATCATTCCTTAGTCTTGTGATTTGATTGCGCTGCTACCTTTGAGAAGCCTTAAAATGGAAGAACTTAATATTTTGATCCCCATCTCCCAACCATTACACACGGGATCTCTACTTCCACATCAATTCTTTGTTTTTTCAAGAGGTAATTAATATCATGTTTAATACGACTTATTTCATGCGATGAGTAAGAAAGATAAGGTAGGTTCCTGTAGTTGTTTTGAGAGAGAGAAATTAAGGTGAATAGGTAGGGATTAATATAATGCAATAATAGCACCGACAAAGAATATAAAGACGAATCAAATTAACCTAGTACGTACATCAATTCATTAAGATATTACAACTTGTACGTATTAAAATAAACTTTACACTACATCACGTACGTACGTACCCATCAAGATTAGATATACATAATACACGAAGTTAATCGTACCAAGTACACCATTAAGCTCAATTTCAATTCTTATTGGATGCTACTACTAGTACTAGCAAGTAGCAACACAACATTTGTGGGGGAAATGATCTCAATCTCGTACTAGAAAAATATTAAAGAGTTCATTTGTTTTTAATTTTCCTAAAGATCGATTTGCATGTCGTGTTGTCTAGCCCGGCCTGTCATTAAGAGTCACGAGAATGAGATGTGTATTTGGGCATGCTGAATCTTAGACTTATTTTAGACTAAAATATCTAAGATGCGTATTTGCTTTCGAACATAAACCAACGTGGTCGAAAGCCTTTGAATTGTTTAAAAAAGAAAACACACACATGATTTCAATTTGCATATTAGAACAAGGTGGTGACCAGGGCTTGCAAATTGACCCGGCCACTGTGGTGACCTAGGCTTCGATCGATGTCGTCTGAAGTCCACAATGGCAGTTTGGAGTGGTCATACAGTGTCCATGCGTATATCTATAGTAGTGAATAGAAAATAAATATTAAAAATATGAATAGAGATGGAGACACACAAATTTACTTGGTTCGGCACAAGACCTATGTCCACGGGTCATTTGGAAGGCAAATTTAATATAATATTAGTATTTTACAATATTTCATTTCTCTTTGTACAATTGAGGTCGGAGACCTCTTTTTTGAAGTAGACAATATCTTGGAGCTCTTATTCTAAGGTTGAAGATGACCTCTGTGTTCTCGTCATTGTCCATCTTTGCTCATATCTCATATCTCTTTTATTGTAGTCTTGTCAATGATAGGTGAATAAATTAGTTTTAGGGTTGAAAACTGAAGGTATTGATGCGCTTTTGGTACAAAACCGAAACCGTACCGACAAGGAGAAAATGTACTATTCTCGATCGAAACCGACTGACGGTCAGTACCAATTGGTTCGGCAATTTGGGAATCAATTTTCCTTTACCAGACACAAAAAATGGACAAGCTTGGTTTTTCCATCACCACCGATTCACTAGACACCAACAAATCCACAAAAAAAAGTTACAAAACTATTAACTCAACAAAATAAACCACTTGAAGTCCCTGATTTTTCCATGGGCGGCGAAATGAGAGAGCTCAGCAAGATGAGTGACGGAGGAGAGGGAAAGGGAGGGAGGAGAGGTTAACGCCTAATAAAGGAGAGCTACGCTCTATGAGAGAGAGGGTGAGATGGATGCCGTCGGTTGTTGGAGGGAGAGGCTGCACGGCATGAGAGAGGAGAGACTCGCCACGGCAACGACTGTGCGTGAGAGGTGAGAGAGTGTCTGAGAACCCTAAAGCCAAAAGGCGCGAGGGAGGGAGGGAGGGGGGGGGGATAGGATATTAAACCCTAAAGCCAAACGACGCCGTTGATGTATTAAATCAAATGACGTTATTTCATATTAATTTTTTTTGTAAATGGTAGTTGTAAAACGATGCAGTTTCACTTAATTAAGTGAAATGACGTCGTTTTACATAATAGATATATAATATATATATATATATATAATCGACTGGTTCGGTGGTTTGGGTTCAGTTCAAGCCGAGACTGAACTGGCCGCCGTCGGTTTCATTAAATTTATACCGCCGACAGACCTGTTCTATGTCGGTTTCGGCTAGTTCCGGACTTCAGCGGTTGGTCCGCGTCGGCGACGGTCAGTCCCATCGATTTCTCTACAACCCTAATTAGCTTTATGTCACTCTTCTCTTACGTGTCTGATTTATTTTTCTCTCATTTTTCACTTTTCTCTCATTTTCCTCACTTTCCTCTCATTTTCCTCACTTTCCTCTTTCCATTTGACATTTGTTTTTCTTTGTTCCTTCTTGTCTCTTCCCATTTGCTTCCCGATGGTGATCCTTTAATGAGTTGGACTTGGTATATCTGAGGCTACCATTTTTACTCCGTTCAGCAGTGTTGATGGTGGTGATATGCATAAATTAAAGTACAGAAACAAGATAAACTTTTCATTTCAAAAAAAAAAAAGAAACAAGATAAACTTTAACGTGGTTCCGTGAATGTAGGGACTGGGGGAGAAATTATATTATGAACATGTATTCCAACCTTTCTTTCCTCTCTAGTACAAATAGGAAAAAAAAAAACT
This sequence comes from Juglans mandshurica, assembly GCA_022457165.1. Lineage (NCBI taxonomy): Eukaryota > Viridiplantae > Streptophyta > Magnoliopsida > Fagales > Juglandaceae > Juglans > Juglans mandshurica. The sequence continues at coordinate 51,891,014 of CM039619.1, forward strand.
GTCATCGGAGTCTCGGACATCATAACTTGTACGTCGAAGTTTGAGAGCCCAACTGCCAAAGCATAGAAAAGTTTGCGGCTAAAGATTCGGAGGATGACAGAATGAGATAGATAGGTAAAGCATATTTTGGGGTCAGCCTCAGATTCAGGCCCATCTGCAGCCCAACAGAAAAAGGAGGGGTGATCTAATCTAGAGAGTAGTAATAATAAAAATAATAAATAATTTATAAACTGTACTAAAATAATATAAAAATATATTAAGACAGTTGTGTTGTCAAACATATCCAAATTCATCACAAAAAACATGATATTCCTTTGGTGCTTGATCTTAAAAGTTGGATACAGGTATCTTAGCACATCGATCGGGTGCATAAAGTGGGGGTGGAAGACTGTAATCGTTTTAAAATTTTCAAATCTAGGTACGTACTGAATAGCTAAAAAGAATATAAAACGAAAATATAGGAATCGAGAAGAGAAGTTGGAAGTAATGAAGAAGTAGTTCAAATTCATGTTTAAGAGATGGTAATTTGGGTTGGTAAATTGTGAAATGCTACCGTAGATAAGATTGCATCAGTTTTGAATGAGTTATTGCGGTTGAAGAAGATTTCCTCTTACACAATCTTAGGTGAGAAAACTATAGCTAGTACGTAAAAGAATCCAAATTTATCACATAATCATGTTGTGCTGCAAAACTTTCAGGGTTGCATTTGGACGTTGAGATGAGTTGAGTTGTGAATAGTAATATAAAGATGAGTTTAACTTTTTTATGTTGAGATATGTTTAACTTTTTAAGTTGAAATGTAAGAAGTAAGTTTAGATGTGTTTAATTTTTTTATGGAAAATTGAAAAAATAATAAATTCCATCAACAATTGATTTAAGATGTGATGAGTTGGATCCAACAATTAAATATGAATTATCCTTTTGTTTTTGTTAATCATTCAATTAAATATATATATATATATGAATTTATTTAATAATAATAAATTACATGTATGTATATATAAACTAGTGTATGTATGTATATGAACATATACATATAAATGTATATATATATATATATATATATATATATATATATTGAACAGAGCAGCAACTATATATATAAAGGGGGGCCAACTCTAATTATATAAAAGAATAGCTGCACAAACGTTAGACAAGAATTTATTCTGTCCAGACTGCAATTTGAATGCCCCCAAAGACTTGAATGAATTTGAAATAGAATTTGTTGGAGTTAAACATGTTCTTCTCATGTGATGTCAACAAATTAACAAGCTAGCAGACCCATAGGGCCATATACCATAAATACCCTATCACAAAAAAAAAATCATATAAATAAATAAGTAAAATTTAGACTCATAACAAAACATGGGAGATATTTTTAAAAAGTTATTTGATGTTATGGATGCCTTGATATTCTAATAAATAAATAAAATTGTTTATACAAACATCATTTGAATTGATATAATATTCTATAACAAGTGTAAATATTTATACTACAGGAGTATTAATCATTATTCTCTATTTTCGGCTTATTCTTAAGAGGAGAAATACTTGAGCTACAAAAAAATTATACAAAGGTAAACGATAAACTTATGTGGCTTGATATAATACGTCAGATTGTAAAGTTACTTTTATTGTAAAATAAATCTAACAGATCTCATTAAATTATGTTAGTTTGTAAATTTACTTTTGTGTAATCTCTTTGTGTTTGTGGCAATTATCTTTTAAGAGTGTCAGATAATTACACTATTGCTTAAATTAGACAAAGAGCCTGTGTAAAAAAAATAAAAATTAGACAGGTAGCCTAGGAGAGGCTAGGTAGGGTTCCAATGGAGAGTCAGGTGTGGGTGTGTGATTGGACACATGTAACGTCCCAGTCGCAGAGGTCCAAGGAATTAGCTCATGTTACCGAAAATCATCTTCCAACAGTGCAAGACATATATACTCCACGATCTCTATAGAACATAAAACTCATTGTTTCAAATCAAGTACCTCAAAATAATTAAACTAAGATACCACCAAGTCTCAAAATAAACGTCAACAGAACAAAACAAATGTATTGAATAAAATTTTCTAAAAATCAAAGTACTCTCTTTGTACTTAATCCACTAGATTCACATAGTCTTACTCAATGCTTGTTATTCTGAATCCTCAGCTAAAACACCCAAAAAATCTGAAAATATTATGGAGAAAATGGATGAGTTATCAACAACTCAGTAAGCAGATAACATATATTAATATGTAAACATGAGTCTTTTCACAAAATTTAGAATGCAGAACAAAACATTTTAGTTTTGAAATGCAGATCCAAAGCATGTTATCAGAATATTAGAGCGACACTTCAAAATGTTTATATTCAAAAGTCATTTGGCATAGCATAACTGAGCATCATCATCTTTTCATATCATATTATATCAGAACAAAGATAATGTTTAATCCATGTAGTAATGGTTGTGTGTGGAGGCGTGAGGTTGGGTTTTAGACGGTTTGGAGGTGGTGGTTAAGTATGGGCTTGTCGTGGTGTGGAGTCAAGGAGGAGATGTGACTGGGTTGGCTGTTGGTTGGGTAGTTTGCGGTGGAGGAAAGGCTATTGGTGTAGAAGATGCCTTTCGGCTTAAGTGCACGTTGAGATGGCTTGCCTGGTTGCTTCCTGGACATGGAGCAACTGTGGCTTGTTGCCGTGTGTTTGGGTGGCTGCAGGTTATGGAAGGGAGTCAAGGTGGTGTTGCTTCAACCGTTCAACGTGGTGCACTTCGATGGAAGGTAGTGGCACACCACAAGGCTTAGGGCGGTTCCGTTATACTACGGCTTATCGTTGGTTGCTCGTCTGGGGAGGATATATAATGGCCTGATGGGGGTGCGTGGAGGCCGATTGGTTCATGTAACTGTGGGAGGAGAGGATCTGTTTTGTGGTGGCTTCCGACTAGGTGGTTTTTCGTGGGATGAGGTGGCGTGAGGAGATGTCGTGGCTTGACTAAGGTGGTTTAACTGTGCGACAGGGTGCTGAGGGCTATAGGGTTGCTGTTTCTATGGGTTTTGCTTCCAACGAAAGGTGGTGGTGGTGACTACATGTTGCTTTAAGAACGTAGAGACGTGAGACGTGTGGAATGAGGGTGGTGGTTTGTGCAATGCAGTAACTTTAGGGATTTGTGGAATGACTATGAAAGCTAGTTGTGTGATATCTATGTTTGGGAGGAAGGGAGAGTGTACATGGAGAACCCTAGTGGAATGAGATATGCATGGTGGGGAGTTTGTATCTAAACAGTTAGATACAAACTCACCACCATGGAGTTTGTGCTTTGGGGTAATCGGGTAGGTTCACTTCAAAAAATTTGGGCCTAAGTCTTGGATAGTGAATGGTCTTAACAAATGGGTTGAGCCGATTAGAACAGTCCAAAATTTCTTTTGGTTTGTCTATATTTTTATGGGTTGAGTATTTAATAAATACTAATGAGTCTCGGCTCAAATTCTAAAATAATCCAACTAAATAGTAAATAATAAATGGTTTTAACTTAATTGTCAGGTCCAATAAAAAATAATCTATATTTTATCAAAATAAAAATATTGAATTTGTAACATATTTAAAAATCTATTTAAAATTACTCGATAAATTTAAAATATACTCTTTATAAATATTAATCTCAATAAATTAATATTTCGTGAATTTGGATGTGTTAGAGCACTCTCATTGGATTAGTTAAAAATTAAATCCAATAAAAATTTAGCTATTGAGTCATAAAATATATCACATTTGGAATATAGTTACAGTAACTTCTAAAGTAATTTCCAAATTTGAAAGACACTGTTTATTCATCAAATTCATTTTATATCATTTGTTTCTCTCTTCCGAAGTCTCCATCAATGACTTTGTCCATTTCTTTTGTCAATTGATTATTTGATTTCGTGTTGTCTATTGAATATTTTTCTAAAATATGATAAAATAAAATAAATTAATGATTAAAAAAATTAAATACTTTTTTAATTATTAATTACTCATTACTATATAATGAATAAATGGATAATTGTGAAGATTTGATGTGAATAGTTAAATTATTATATAATAAAAAAATAACTATTTCAATGTAAAAATTTATGTAAATAAAATAATTAAAAGTTAAATTTATTTTATATTCATAAAAAATATATTTTAATTTTAACTAATCGAAAGTGATCTTACAGCACACCCGAGCCCGGGAGAGGGAGAGGGAGAGGGAGAGGGAGAGGGCATACAGTCAAAGCAAAAGAAATTTTGACGGTCAAAGGCATGGATTCGCTTTCCCTTTCCTAAAACAAATTGAATAGATATAAATATATTGTATTAAAAGAAAAAAATTAAAAAAAAAAAAAAAGTGTCTGAAATATTCGATTTGGCAAAAACGAGATGGTAGGCTTTAAGGTAGGGTAGCCCGTCTGCTTTCCTCGTCCTTCCGTGAGGTTTCGCTGGCTGTATTTTAGTCAAAACAATTAATTAAATAATCAGTACCTGCTTTTGCCTTCGTGCGGACGGGACGACCACTCCCTTCTATGTTCCATTCATAGAACTTTTGGCTCTTTTCATTATATAAATTTTAAAAAAAAACCTGTTTTTTTCCTTTGTGACAGACCAATGAAACATATAATGTCAGTGGTTTTATTGGATATCACGAAAATAATGATAAAAAAGTTTTCCAAGCAAAAAGAAAGAGTAATACATAGATTGAAGGATACAAAAATCATCAACTTTTTAATTTTTTTTTTTTAAATTCTATTTATAGTCCTCACTTAAAGATTGTATGTGCAGATTTTTTATAAAATAAAAAAAATATCATTTTACAATGAATAATTTTGTAATTTTAAAAAAATTTAAAAATAAAATTACCTAAATTTATATTAAAATTTTTAAACGAAGACGGTATCTAGCATTATATTTTTTTTTGTTTTTTAATCAACTTCAGACACGAAGTAGAGAGATCTCATCATCAAAAATATGTACATCGTTTTGGGGTTTTATTTAAATATATAAAACCAAGGATAAAATAGAGGATGCGAGTGTGATTTGGGGTTTGTGTAATTTCTTAAACAAAAGTAGAAGTGAAGAAACCGAGAAGCGGTAGATTACGCCATTACGGGGACAGATGATATACGAGACAATGACTCTGCACGTGTGCTGCGCGCTGGCCGAAGGGCTTTATCAACCTTCTCCAACACGTAGCTCCCGGTCGTCCGTTCTCAATTATATTCAAACTTCTCAATTTTTTTTGTATTTCAGTTTCCCATTTTTTATTTTTCATTTTTCATTTTTCATTTTTCATTTTTATATATAATTTATAATTATTATTGTTGTTTGCCGTGAAGATGTCCTGCCAAAGCCTCTCAGTAAACACACCCCCCACCCTCTCCCAAAAAAAAGAAGAGCTGTACAGGTGGGGAGGCTTTTGGCCAGGGGGATGGATGGATGGCTTCTCTTCTCATTTCCCTCTCTCTTTCTTTTACCATAGCGGTACGGCCCCTCTGATTTCCCCTCTCTAAGGCTCTTCGATTTCCTCATTTTTCTTCCTCTTTATGCTCTGCCTCTCACTGGCTATTCCCATTTTTTTTTTGTACTGATTTGTTAGGTTTACGATGCTTTGTTTGAGTTGTTAGTTCTAGTTTTCACTATTTGTTAGATTTGCTGATGGGTTTTCGATTTAACCCTTTCGAAGCTTGAACGTGAAGTGAAACAAATTTGATTGTGTGTTTGAGTGTGTCTGTATTATGATGTTAATGATTCTTTTGACCTTAGAAAAAGAGATCATATAAAGCACAATGGAACCGTGTCTCTACCATAAAGAGTGTTTTTTCTTGTGACGGTCAATGAGAGGAAACTTTTGAGGGGTTTCATATTCTCTCTTTTTTATCCCTTATTCACACATCTTCTGTTGCAAACTAAGATGTAATGCTGCTTAAAGGGTGCTTTGCGGTTCGGTGACTTGTGGGTTTGGAGGCCGTTTTGTATTTTTAGTTTCGTTTTCTTTCAAAAAGGGGCTTCGGAGATGCCTATGTTTGAGCCCTCAAAGAGGGATGCAGTTGTTGGGTATGAAGGCGGTGGAGATGGGCATGTTCTAGATTTGGACACTGCTGTCAAAGATGGGATTTTGGGTGGTGTTGACGCTGGGTTTGTGGGAGCTGCTGTAGGAGAGAAATTGGATCTGAAGAAGATGATTGAAGAGCTCAACTTATCCGAGGTTCCCTCGGTGTTTATTTGCCCAATATCGCTCGAACCAATGCAAGACCCTGTGACCCTTTGCACCGGCCAAACCTATGAGAGGTCCAACATACTCAAATGGCTCAGTCTGGGGCACTTCACCTGCCCCACTACGATGCAAGAGCTCTGGGATGATTCGGTCACGCCGAATAAGACCCTTTACCATCTAATTCATACTTGGTTTACCCAGAAGTATTTGCTCATGAGGAAGAGATCAGAAGATGTACAAGGAAGGGCGTCAGAGCTTTTCGAGACACTAAAGAAGGTGAAGGGTCAAGCTAGAGTTCAAGCCCTCAAGGAGCTCCAACAAGTTGTGGCAACTCATGCCACTGCCAGGAAGAGAGTGATTGATGAAGGCGGTGTTGCTATTCTTTCATCATTGCTGGGTCCATTTACATCCCATGTTGTTGGTTCTGAAGCCATTGGGATTCTTGTGAATTTGAGCCTGGATTCAGAGTCGAAAACAAACTTGATGCAACCTGCTAAGATTTCATTAATAGTGGATATCTTGAACGAGGGTTGCATTAATACGAAAATCAATTGTGCCCGATTGATTGAAACGTTGATGGAAGAGAAGGATTTCAGGTCAGAGATTGTTTCAAGTCATAGCCTCCTGGTTGGTTTGATGAGGCTGGTGAAGGACAAGAGACATCCAAATGGAGTCTTGCCCGGACTTAGCCTCCTTAGAACAATATGCTTGCATAAGGAAGTAAGGGGGTTGATTGTCAGCATAGGGGTTGTTCCTCAATTGGTTGAATTGTTGCCTACTCTGGATTTTGATTCCTTGGAATTAGCCCTTTTCGTCTTGGACTCATTGTCTACTCTACAGGAGGGAAGAGTAGCCTTGAAGGAGTGTTCAAACACCATTCCAAATATGGTGAGGCTAATAATGAGGATTTCAGAAACCTGTACTCAATATGCACTGTCAATCTTATGGTTTGTCTGCAGTCTAGCCCCTGATGAATGCTCCTCAATTGCTGTGGATGCGGGGTTGGCGGCAAAACTCCTCCTTGTGATTCAGAGTGGTTGCAATCCTGTCTTAAAGCAGCGGTCTGCAGAGCTTTTGAAGCTGTGCAGTTTAAATTATTCGGATACAATGTTTATCTCCAAGTGCAAGCTTACAAGAACTATCCAATGAGTAGAAATTTTGCACCAGCATTTTAATCTTTGAGGCAAGGGAGGTATAAAGGGCTTGCCACATCGAAGTCCAGGAATCTCGTATTAACCCCAGCAGATGTGGTGGGGTTTCAGGTGCACTCGATTGCTCTCCTGTATATATTGAGGTGCTTCATTTCCGACAATTGATTCATCATAGAAATGAAGGAGGAACAAAATGTAGGTAACAACCCACCTTGGTGTAAAGAGTCAAATAAACCCCCGTCAAGAAGATTATTATATAACATTTCAATATTTGCGTTGGGGTTGCATTAATATGAGAAGAAAAATATTGTTGTAGGGATCAAGATTCTTGTTAGGGGAGGAGATTTTGGAGCTCTTGCAACTCTACTCTTCTTAAGTTGTTGCTTTGCTCCATATATGGCTTCTTCTTCTTATCTCCTTTCATGACTCAGTGCCATCCAATTTTCATTGCAATTAAAAGTGAGCTTTGCTTTCGGCCTCACACGTGTACAGATTGCGGGGCGCTTGGCTTCAATTTTACGAGCCTATAACCCGCCCAATGTACGTATTTTGTGGACGAGGGAGAGAGATTTTGAGAGAGACCAGATTTTATAGTAGAGAAATTTGAAACGGTTTATAAGATAGTTTATTTGACGAAACAATATAAAGATTGAAATAACGTCGAGATTTGAATCGGTTTATATTTTTAAAATAGATAAAACTTAAAAGTCATAACAATTCATAATAAAACATTGTTTTTAAAAGGATTACCGCCTATTTTAATTTTAATGGATAGAATGTCTACTTGTATAGGTAAAATGTCACGTTAACTCCGCTTAAAATAAAAAATAATATAAATATTGAATTAGTACTTTTGAGAGAGTTTTGAAATCGGTTTATATATTTATATGTAAGAAATGAAATGAAATTTAAAAGTTGCAATAATTTATAATGAAATATTATTTTTAAAAAGTTTACTGTTTTATAAATATAACATTTTAAATTTAATGGATAGAATGTATATTTTTATAGATAGAATGTCACGTCGGAATTACATAACTCCGCATTTATATATAGTAATAGATTTTGTGTACAACGATGTCAACCGTTTCATTCTCACTTCGTCTGATTTGTCAATCTTTGCGAGGGTGCTGCCCCCAATAGACGTAGTACTAGTTAGAACTGATGGGCAAAGTCTTTTTTGTTTGGAGAAAATTAAGGCAGGGTGGGTTATCAAAGAAGTCGATTTGTTTGCGGTCCAACTGATGAATCGAAATGAAGATGGTCCTGAACAGAGATATGTAAAGGCCATTTGGGATGCTGCCTTGGATGTAAAAGCTAAGAAGATGGAAATATGTGTGATTATCAAGAATGAAGAAGGAGAGATCATGGCTGCTTGCAATGATCAGAGACCAAATGTTGATCTACCAGCTATAGTAGAGTGCTATGCTTTGAGGAAAGCAATGGATATATGTAGGGATCTCAATTTCGACAAAGTTATTTTTTGAAGGTGATGTGCAGGTCATTATTATGCAGTGAATGAAGAAGTTGTGGGTTTTTCTTATATTGATTCTATCATCGAGGAAATGAAGATGGTCCTTCTAGAATGGCAAAACTGGAAGGTTCATTACTCTCATAGAAGCACAAATGCAGTAGCACACAATCTAGCAAAGGCTGCTTTAAAGACAGAGGAAGAGAGGGTGTGGATTGAAGAGGCACCAACTTTTGTATTTACTTGTTTACAGAAAGATAAAAATTGTATTGAGTTTACAGATATATGAATGAATGAGGATTGTTTGTTTCAAAAAATAAAAAAAACTGATGAATCGAAGTTGAAGCCCTCAGCCACATGCGTTGAAATTTACCATTTTTGTAGATGACTGTACGCATAGTGGCATGTTTTTAGTAAAGAAAATTCTATATACTATATTATTATCTTACTTTTATTTCATTAAATATGATGTGATATATTTATTATTATTAAATGATCATTTATTATATATTTTTTTATCATTTAATAATAATTAATGTATGAAAATATGAAATATAACATTAAAGGTCGAGGACGTGCCCTCACTGGTGAATTCAAAATGAACCAAAGTCCGAACTCCAAATTCCGAGGCTTATCCCATCAGTCCACGTAATGTTTTTGCAGAAACATGTCCCGAGTTTTTGTCCGGGTTTAAACAGTACTTCTATATACCACCGACTCATGCAACCGTTGGGTAACCGGCTGACGTGGCATAATGTCACGTCAACCGATATATTTTAAAAAAAAATACTTGAAACGGGAGGGAAGGAAGAATTCATTTCAATACAATATACATGAAAACATGAAGAACAGGATACCTCACTGCATTCCGCACTGCGACATCGTCGTCGTCGTCATCTTTGGTGATTAAAAGTTGTGAATCATAGTTTCGTTTCCTTGTGGTTTCCGTGTGTGAATCTTGGCCAGTTTTATGCATTTTTTTGTGGTCCATCTCTGTTCGACCAGTTTGACAGAGAAAAAGGTAGATCTCGTCATGAGCGTGAAGAACTGGTTGATCGATCTTGTCATTTTTGTAGCTTCGTGTTGTCTCCGTGGCTAGCTTCAGGTAATATCGAAATCATCAACCCCTCATTTTCGTGTGGGTGTCTCGTCGCGACCATTTTGTTTGCTGTTGAGTTTATTTTTTGGTTGTATTTAGGCATTTGAAGGGGAGATTTGCGTGTGGATTTGGTTGTTGAGTTTATATTTTGGTTTGGTTGTATTTAGGCATTTGAAGGGAAGATTCAAGTGTGGATTTGGCTGTTGAGGTTATATTTTGGTTTGGTTGTATTTGGGCATTTGAATGGGAGGTTTATCGTCTTCAATAAATGATAGATGGTCAAAGATCAACCCAGTTTTTTATTGTAAAATTGCTTGCATCTGCTGAAGGGGCTTCGTGTCTGGGTTGGTTGCATTTATGGTGTGCTTTACTTCAAAGCTTTTTTTTTTTTTTTTTTTTGGAAATAATGCTCCACTGGTAGGCGAGACAAAGATGAACTGTTGTTGTCTGAGGTTGTCTGGAACTGGAAGTGTGGTTGGGTTCCAGACTTGAGTTGCAGGTTTCCAAAGTAATGATCTAGCATCTGTATTGGTTTTCCCTTTCAAGAAAAATAATTTATTTGCAACTCCTAATACATTATTATTATCAAATCCTTCTGACTTTGCTAACATAGAAAATATTAATTTCTATATAATCATAATAAATGATATAATATTAATAAGACATTGGCACGAAGAAAAATTATTGTTTTAAATATACAATTTGCATCCTTAGATCACCACTTTTATTTATTGTTTTTATTTATTGGCTTTAATTAAGAAGATCCTTTTATTGAAAAGGGAAAAAAAAATGACATTTCTCAATTAGGTTTGTCTGAGTTTATGGATAAGATTTAAATCTCTATATATTTGTAGGTAATTTGCTTTTTAAGGAAGCAGCTGGAATAGATTTAAATCTCTATATATTTGGTTAGACGCCTTCAAAAAATTTACATATATTTGATCACTTGATGGTTGCAAATGACTGCACAAGTAAAATTGGAAAAGGAAAAGAAAAATCATAATGGTTACAAGCCCATGCTGATGATTGGACAAATGAAGATCTGGTTTTGCTAAAATCTTAATATATCCAACTTTTAGTAGTAAATTTGCCTCTATATATTCAACATGACATTTAGTCTAAATGTTTTTGCCTGACATTTAGTCTAAATTGACTAGCATAGAGATCATATGAAAACAGAGTAACAAACCATACTTTTCCTCTTGCGACACATTATTGTATTTGCACTTGCAACCTTATTATCATCATCGTAATCGTCACACTTATCTCTATCCTCGATTATCTATCTAAAATTGAATAACATGTGTTGTTATACTGAAGCGCCAATATATAGCTCCCATTGGGATTGTCAGCATGGAAAAAAGAGAAGAACACTCATCTCCTCTTACACCATCTAGCTCAAATCCTCCCACTGCTCCAAACTTTTCAAATTACATGCGCGGTTGGCTGGACTAGTGCCTGAATTGGATGGATCACAACCGGTGCAAATTGACTTGGATGGATCACAATCGGCACAATGAGATTGTGCATAATATGTAATCTTCAGATGGATAGCTTTTTGGATGTAGAAATATGTGTAAATATTTTGAATGTAGTATTCTGAATGTGGAAATATGTGGACAAATGGGTTGTGGAAGGTAGAAGCTTGTCTTGCTCATGTAATGTTCTGATTGATAGCTTTTTGTATTGAATGTAATATTCTGATGGATAGGTTTTGATATAATTATGTAGTATTTTGAGCCAATATTATTTTGATGCAATTTACAAAAAAAAGCAATTTACAAAAAAAAAAAAAAAAACATGAGTCACATTGATTTTTGCACAAGTTCTTGATAATTTACAAAAGAAATCTTCCAATTTACAAAAAAAATGAACATGAGTCACATTGCAGGTTCCTAATAATTTACAAAAAAAAAAAAGGAACATGACACATTGATTTTTGCACAGGTTCCTTTCAATTTACAAAAAAAATGAATATGAGTCACATTGATTTTTGCACAAGTTCTTGATAATTTAGAGTTTCATACATGAATTTACAAACCATAACACAACAACTACAAAAGCCCAATATAACATTCCAAAATCACTTGGATACTACTAAGCAACATTACACAACAACTACAAAAGCTCAATACAGCCAGAATAGTGTGCGTGAATGCCTTAGTTCAACTTGTTGGTCCAGAAGCACCATTTAACAATTTGCAGAACATGCTTTATTTTTTATTTTTCCACCAGGGTCTGTATATAAATTGTCCCAATGTCACCACCATAAAAAGCACATTAATATAACAACACCCAAAAACTGAAACTCTTCCGACAAAGTATAACTTTATCCTCCAATGGTACCAATAGAAGAATGAATCAATGTGCTTCTTAAACAATTCTTGCTTCTCTGTCTCCAATTGGGTTGTTAGACTCTTGATGTACCTCTTCATGAATGTGATTAACTGCTTCTTGTCAAAAGAAGGTTGTTCCTGCAAAAAAACATAAAGCCGCATGTTTTAGATCCAGAGCAAAAAATCAATAAGATAATAGATAATAAAAGCAGTGAGCTTTCTCACCTGAAGCCTAAAGGTATCCACAATGTCAACAACCTTGACATCTTGGTCATCGACACCTTCATCTCCACCTTCTGCAGAAGGGTTAGCTCCAATGTCCACATCAACAGCTCCTTGCACAACCCACTGCATAAAACTGAATTTTAGAACCATCCGCACAAAAGACAAAATAACAGTAGCAGAAGTTCAAACTCTCCATCCTTTAGTAGCACAAATATTGATATGACAAAAACAATTATGGAGAACCAAAAAAAAAAACAAATCAACAAGTTTCAACCTTTCCTTCCACTTCCCACAACATCCCATTCTCAATTTCCTTGTACGGGAATGAGCCCGAGAGAAGCTCGTCACCTTAAATTCATCGCTAAAAGTCAATCCAAAGGTCCGGTTGTGGTTCAGAAATATAATTAGAGACGAGTTTACTTATAAAAAAAAACAAAAACTAGAGATGAGTTTTCTCACAAAGGTATCATAAGAAGCCACGACCGTATGGAAATTAACATAGGAACTTTAGCAGCCAGAAGAAACTACAACCATATATTCCCAACCCACAACGTATGAGGTATAATTTACATTGTTTGCGTGTGTGTGTGTCTATGTTTCAGAAAATAGATGCGAAAAAAAGCAACTTTAACCGCCACAATTTGACAATGGAAAAAATCAAGTTGAGAAAAAAAAAAAAAAAACGACTCTATCAGATCTGATAGGTTGAATTCCCCAATCCTAAAATTAGAAACAAAAATGAAAACAATCAAATCCATTAGTACTTTCCCTTGAATTAACCCACACAACAAAAAAATTACCTTCTTACTCTTAGAAAGAGGCATTAATGCTATTACCATTAGCTACTCAAAAAGATCGACAGCGCCGGGAGAGATTATAAATAGAGTATGAAAATTAACTCCAAAAATTAAATTTTGCAAATAGAACCATATGGTAACCATCAAAAAAAAAAAAAAAAGACGATAGTTGCATAAATTGGTTTTTGTATAAAACAACATAGAGAGATTGAAAGTTGTACCCGTGAGAAGATCCTGGCAAATTAGCATGGTTCAAGACGTTCCTATATTATTGTAAATTTCTAGCGCTACAATTGTGAAATCTAAATGTTTTTTGTAATCGAAATCGAAAAAGAAATCCGAGAGGTTACCTCAAGGCCTTCCTTTCGTGTCTCTATGGCTAGCTTCAAGCTTCATGTGTGAGCTTCGTGCGTGAGCTGCCGTCCTCGTTTTGGTCTTAGGGTTAGGGAGAAGGGAATCGCAGTAGGGCACAGAGAAGGGAGAAGGGGGGAAGCCCTCGAATTATTTTTCAAAAATGGTGTGTTTTGCTCAACTCAGTGAAACACACCGTTTCACTTAGTTGCACCACTAAGTTGCACCTCCCCCATTTAGCCTATCGGTGTTTAACTTTCTTTTAAATGAAACACACTGTTTCATTTAAGATGACGTGGCGGTTACAATTCGGTTGCACGAGCCGGTTGTATTTAGCATTTTTCGAGTTTAAAATGGCAAGCATGAATCGTGATTAAAATTATTTAATCATGAAAAATGATCCTTGTAGTTATGTGTGTAAGTATCGTGTAATTATTTTTAAAAAAATAAATATGAAATTCATATGAAAAGAAATTAATTTTTTAATAGTAAACTCTACTTTTTTTCAAAACGACTGTATAACGTTTATGCATTCTATGACTATATGTAACATTAGTCAATTATATGATGAGATATTTTGATTAGGATTTATTTCCTTCTTTCTAAGTAAGGCTAGGGAGTTTTCTTGGACCTTCATATGGGTGGGGCTCATAATCTCCCCAAGTTGGAGACAAAAATGCTAAATGTTTGCGTCTCTTTCTTTTAATTGTCAAATTAATTCAATTGAGAAACAGTACTTATATGCTCATAAATAAAGAAATTCTTCAAAAATGTTGTTTTTGTTTGAAAAGTATGTCGACATAAAGGAATCCTTGGCGTTGGAATCTTTTGAAAAACTGTCGAGGCTGGCCATATTAATGGGAAAGCTCTATGTATAGTTTTGGAGCCACCCAGAATTTCCTATCTTTCCATTACTTCGAGATACTTCAGTTTTCACCCGAGGGGTTGATTTGTTAGGAGATGGAAATTCTAAATTCCAAATATTAAAAGATAAAAATAAATTTCTTATTTAAAAAAATAAAGAAATTAGCTCTACCTGATTTTCATATAGTATATATATATATATTTTTTTTTCTTTTGTTTTTTTGGGACAGTTGAATGAGATTGTACGTGAAAACGTGTTCCTTCTATTTTCTTTGATAATTCTCTCAAACTCCTGCAGCTCCCATCTGCTAGAGGCTTAGATTAATTAACAACTTTGGTTTAAAGCTATCGATCCTTGCAACCGAGATGTATTAACGAACTAAGAAGTTTCTTGTTAGATTTTCCTCAAGTTTTTATTTGAATTGAAGGTTTAAACTAAGAAAGAAATACTTAATAAATAAAAAAAATTTAGGTTCCCTTAGAGTTTGGAAGCTTGGCTATGTTTGGTTAGTGAGGTCTTCAAATAACTTCATTGTTATTTACAAATTATTTATTATTTTTTTTACTATTATTTATTTTTTTATTATTATTCATAAATTATCTGCAATCACCTCAACATTTAAAAGTAATTTTAGTATTTTTAACAGTCTAAAAACTCTTTTAAGAAAAAAAAAAATGGTATGTTTAGTGAATCTTATAAAAAAATGTTTTAAGAAACTAAAAAAAAAAATTAGGAACTCCACTTTTTAAAAAAGTACCAAATTGAAATTTTTGTTGAAAAGGAATAGCTGTCTTAAATGACAGCTTTGTACAATTCGTTGGGCAGATTACATTGTATAATGATAGGTTTATTAATACCTCTTACCATTTATTTACTATTGATTTATAGTGTTTTTAAAATTTTTATTTTTTTATTATTTTTTAAATATTTTTTTAACATATTTAATTATTATGAAAAAATTAAAAAAATATACAATTTCACTAATAGTCAATTCCTTAACCATTAAGTAACAATAAATAAATAAATAAAAGAATTAGTAAATAGGTAATAGGAAGTAGTAAGTCTATCATTATCCGAGTACAATATAATCAACAATAGAATTGATAATTGGTTGTTTTGTACCGCTGCTCATTGTTGTGAATTGTATGGTACGTAGATAGAACCGCTTCCTCTTCTTTAATCCTTAGTTAAGGAAAGTTGTAATATGGCTAGATAGGAAGCATCAAAAGACCCAAGTCGTCAATGGCCGAAAATCTACACATGCGACTATGGCAATGCATGGGGATCAACCGCAGGGGGGTTGGGCTGGGTGAGGTCTGTCAAATATGATAAATCCAAGATGTTGGTTCTAATGGTGAGGTGCATGTCTTGTTGGAGGCTCTAAAACGCGCTAGTGAGAGAAGACCACGTGCAAGCCGCTAGGCTGTATATGAGCCTCACTTGCCGATGGTTTCACGGCAAATTTGCCTTGTAATTGGTAAATTTATATTTGGAGAATGGTATGGTGTGGCGCGTGCATATGTTTAATCATTTCTGATTGATCTTGTTATTTTCTGAAAGGAGTGCTTACCATTGCAATACCATTTCTGTTGTTGATAATATGGTATTTGGCCCAGCTTGTTGAGCTACCTGAGTTGCCTCATCTTATATATAATTAATCAGGCACTGATGTGGCTTCAAAATATATTCATCACCGATATTGCAAACTTCGCTCCAATAAAGATTTGCTTCCTCTAGTTTTTATAAGTTTGGTTACCTATTTTTGCAATCCCTCACTCCCATCATCCAAATCAACGCGTTTATGGCTTACATTACATACTGCCAAATAAAAGCATCATATTCATTTTGCCGTTCTCTCTGTTTTATCCATGCCGAGTAATGTTAAATACAAATTTCAAATAGATAAGTCTCATATAAGTTTTTTATAAAACAATAGGTCTCACTAATAAATAATAATTTTTTTTAAGATAAGATCTATTTTTTTATAAGAACTTATATAAAACTTATCTATTTGAAACTTGTACAAATCATTTCTTGTATATATATAAACCAGCCCACGTGAATAGCATGCTAGCTCCCATGATTTGCTCGTCATGCGTGCATGCAACTTGGACATACTAATATTATTATAAGTATATCAACCATAAACAAACACTCTAAAAAAAAAAAGAATGCAAATAATGGGTGCAAAAATTTGACCAGTACTCATGGTTTCTTTAAAAACATATATACTTAAAAGAGTATAAGACTGGTTTCCATCCAGAGTTTTGCTACGTGACTTTCACCACATTCCACACTCTACATTTTTTTAAAATTTTTAAGTTTTTTAATATTTTTTTTTAAATTTTTTATTGAGTTTATTCTTTTTAAATTATTTCAAATTTTCTATTCATTATTCATATAATAAATATTTGATAAAAAAATAATAAAAATTTAAAAAAATATAGAGTGTGAAATATTGGGAAGATGTAAAGATTTATTCTTCCATCATATACATAGGAATTTCCCAACATGCCATCCTTTGGTTGACGTCACACCATACAACATATATAATCAACCCACTTTACCTATGAATACATACATATAAACAAACTAAAGTCTCGGTGTTGAGTGTTTCGCAGGAAATCGTGTATATATGGAATTGGTATAGGCACTAATATTATTTAAGCAGTTTCGGAGATTCCTGGACTCACTAATCAAAGCTTGATTCCACAAACTTAAAGAGGGTCCTTATAAATTAGTTGCGGTCAAAAGATCAGGTGCCATTACTTTAACCATTAGGAGGATGGAAGGGGCAAGTTTAATATAAACAAGTCTTCAGAACAGATGATTTTGAAAGAAAAATCTACGGTATGCTTTATTGGAAATTTTACTAAAACCAGAAGAAAACTACAAAGTTCAAAGTCATCCTACAGTCATGTGAGAAAGAGACAATTAAGGCCGGTGGCACGTATTGTACATTCCAGCTTGCATTAATATATTTACAAGACAATGATTTGTTCGTACAAAGGAAAGAGTACTTAGGAGAAAGAAAAATGAAAAGATCGAGCATTATCACTATCATAATTTATAGCATTGAAAATAAGCTAACGATTTTTGAGTTTTGGTCAAAGATAGAAATACAAAAACAACAATTATGTTAGTGGGGCACGTGTGAGATTTCAAAGCCATCTGTATGGGACTGTAGGAGGGTAGACTCACTCGCAAACAGAGGCGAGGCGGCTGCCTATGCCTAATCTGTCATTCAGTCGTTCATCACCTTCCCCAGATGATACCTTCTCCGGATAACAGCGCCCCCTCTCTCTTTCCCAAATTACAACGTCTTCTTCTAGCTTGTTGTATGGACGTCGCCGTTGTTGGACATCATATCTATTCTTCATGTATTATATATATATGAATAAGAATTTGTCAAACTTCATGCTTTTGACCACATTACCCTGTATCTCTCATCCACAGATAAACGTAGATGGCTGATCATGACACAGCATCATTTGAATTTTTGGTTGGCCTCCTAAACGGCTTCATCTCTAAGTCGTTGCGTCTTCTTTACTACCCAGGAATGCTCTGTTTTTTATATATATACAAGCCATATGGCTTGGCCCTTGATCCATTAATTGATTTATCATTACTAAACTTGGAGTCTTTGATCTCACAAACCCAATTTCCATTACCATGGAACCTTATTCTTCTTACTCACCTCCTTCCTCCTCCTCCACGACATACTTCTCAAAGAAACCAAAGATCCCAACACAGCCATTTCATTCCTCATCTCTCCATACGGTTCGAAAGTCTATGGCAAAGCCGTGGAAGAAGCCAGTAGCGCCACTGCCACCAACACCCCCTCGTATATACAAGGTGGATCCTATTAACTTTCGTGACCTTGTCCAAAAGCTCACTGGTGCAGCCGAGTTAGATCGGTCTCGGCTTCTTCAAAGCGTGGCTCCACCTCCACTCAAAGTGGGTTCGACAGAAAAATCAACTTTCTGTGCAGTTGAGTACCAGCAGGACTTCACACCAGGGGCACTGGAAATGAAACAAGGACAGAAAGTGTCGACTGAGAATAAAGAGGCAAAGTTTTCCCTTGGCATGAATATGTCGCCGTCTTCTCAGAATTGGTTTTCTTTTCCTCTATTCAGTCCAGGAACTCTTTCCACTTTGGAACACAGTACGGTTCTTTAGCTCGCTGATGATAACTACATATGTCCCAGTATCCGTCCTCCAGCACTGCTTAAAAACAAAGCAGGGTCTGGTTTCATTCCCAGCTAGCTCTTCTTTCTGCTTGAGCTATATATATTAAGAACGTTACATCTTATTGTTGTCAATGTGTTTGATCGACTAGTTAAGATTTACCTCTTGGTAATGCTCTTATTGTTGTCCCGTTAACTGAATTTTAGCTAAACATTTACATGTGTCGAAATAAACATATTTTAAGAATATATTTAAATTTTAGAAATTAAGTGATATAGAAATTATTTTATTTTTTTCTATGCGCAGTTTAATTAATAACATAACCGTTAATGATTATTGACATCATGATTTGAGTATTTGATACGAGAGAGGTATTGCTTTTATTTATTTATTTTTTTATATTAATAGGTGTGACTACGTACATGACTTTGAATCTTGAAGAAAGACAAGATTATTTGGTGGAAATATATATAATGTCAGATGCTATAAATAAAGGGCCTTAAAATAAAAACCGGTGAAGTAGTTACTCAAACATAATATATATAGTAACAGTACCGTACTATACTAAAACTCATATATCATATTACGTGACCATACCATAATTCACATGAAGTTTTAAAAAAATAATTATCTATATATGAATATGTCATGACAATTTACATTAAAAAAAAAAATGAATAATGCTAGATACAAGTTCCAAATAGACAAGTTTCATACAAGCCTTTTATAAAATAATAGGTCTTACTAATAAATAATAGTTTTTTTTTTTACACTTTTTTAAGGTGGGGTCCACTTTTTTACAAGGGTTTGTATGATGTTTGTCTATTTAGAACTTGTACAAATCATTTCTCTAAAAAAATACATGCCATGATATCATTATTTTCGTTTATATATGCTCAAGTCACACATTTGTACTATTTTGTCTTCTGATGTTCTAATATTTATTATGCAATGCGAAAATAAATATTTTCTATAATAACATTTCATAGCATGTTTAATAAAAGAAAAAAAAAAAAGGTAAAAAATAATAATAAAATAAAGAATAAGTAGTGAGATTACCTCACTACCCAAAAGCCATGACTTACCCCGATACATGAATTACTAGTTGATAACTTTTAATAAATATTTCACAACAACCAAACCACCGTTAATTACCTACTTTTAATTATTTCCGTGCTTGCAATGCTCTGATAACTAGAAGACTACTCTATGCCTCAACAAAAACTACTTATGGCCACGAAATGATTAACAAGGGTGAATCATTTAAATTATTTTTTGAGATTATGCCAAGTTGATTGGCTACGTACGTACTCACAAAGTGATTATAAAGACTCTTCATGACAGGAACAAGTCGATACATCAAGAAAGATTATAAACAAGCTGTGGTGAATGGAGAAATCAAGCCTGCAGTATAATATCTTGCAAAATGACATGACTTATCTTTATAAATCCTTACAGGTAGATGTACTACAATATTCTCATACATTAGAAAATGTCTAACTCGCTCAGTAATATTTGAAATAATTCTTCGCTAGAAAAACAAGATTGGAGGCTAAAGTGCATCTAAGGTGATACTTAAATCAGCTATTTTAGAAATGTACGTTTGAAAGAAATTAGAGACGAACACTGGAAACTAGAAGAATAATGTATGTAATCATAATCCTTTTTCTTTCTTATCCATGCTTTGGATAAAGTTTCAGTTTCTTGTCAGATACATGGCTATAAGATGAACATGTGAGTTTCATATCTTCAATCTAAACATACAGCAAGACCTCAATCACATCTCTTAGAACCGAATAAAACCCATCTTTAGATTTGTACAGACCGAAACATATATCTCGTCACATGCTAAGTCAAACCACAAAAGAGATACCCATTCCACACTATACATCCAGAATTATAAACACTTCATACTCTAGAAAACCACGTAGAAAACTGCTTAAATCTTGGAAATGGAAAACACCTAGAGAGAGAGCTTACTAGAACATGAAAAATGAGAGAGAGGGAGAGAGAGAGAAACTTGTGTGTCTTGAGGGCTTTCAGCATTAATCTTTGCTCTTTCTTATATAATTTCCTTTCTTCAAACTGAATGTATTTTTCATGATTTGAAAGGTTATTTATAATTTTATAGAAGACTGGTTTCAGAATCGGATTTCCATTTATAACCCCTCCTTTATCATGTATAAGATATTTCTCTGTCAGAGGATTTACCTCATAAGACTAGGAAGCCAATTTTATTTAGAGAAGCCAATTTTATTTAGACGGCTATCTCCTCGGTAGGTCGAGTTAAACAAAATTTGAACCGTAAGGGCAACCCGGGCAATGCATGTTGCAAGTGATGATATTTCTTGGGTTTCTCATTGCAGATGATTGTGGAACGAAAGAACAAAAGCATGCATGCCAGATGATTTTCATGGGATGTCATCTTTTCATTAAAAATCTCGTTGGTGTTGGGAGAATGCCCATTCGCGTGGCTCTGCGCAGAGTACGTACTATATATATATATATGAAGAGTTTTACATACCTATTTGAATCAATTGCCGCCGTAATATCATCTAAATTTCCGGGAAGAGAGAAACTACTCGACTTGCGATGCACAACCCAACCTTTATTTACAGACACATCCACGATCGAGTAACAACACTTACGTACGGAAGAAGTAAAGTTGCTGAGTTTAGGAACACTTGTGAGTTATGATCTTATAGGACCGAAATTGCCGGAGAAGCGCTCAAGCTGAGACCACAGCAAGCTTCCGAGTGAGAATCTGGGCCTATCCTCTGTGCCGCTGTTGGTCATGCTTCGGCTTGTTCTCGATGAGGAAGCCGCCTGAGAAGGAGCCCCTTCTGGGGATTTCTGAACTGCAAGGACTGATCCACCACTCTCTTTTTTTACTGCTTCTACTATGTTTGGATTCACATGATCATGCCCTGAGGCGTCCTTTATATAGAACGACCCAACTGCTCTCTCACCTCTTGTCCCGACCTCAACCGTTGATATCGACAGTGCATTCTCTCGAAGTACTCGTGTGATGTCCGACAGCAGTCCCATTCGGTTCGGAGTGCAGATCTCTAATCTCAGTCCCTGCATATGCGTACAAAACATGTTACAACGCAGTACTTCGACAGATCGATCTTCGTCTTACTTAATGTGATATAGCCCTCAAAGCTATATATTGATAAAAAAAAAAAAAAAAAAGTTGCACCGTCTGAGATGCCTAAAATGAGACGCGAGAAGAAATAACTCGCTGAAATAGCAGTAAAGACTATAGAGTGAAAAGCAGAGCCTCACGGCCGGACGTCATACATGCGACACTCTTCTCTCTATAGCTGCCATCAAGCATTGTGATAGCTTATGCCTTTCGCTCTCCGTATCCAAAGTGCACCCGTCCTTGTGCCGTATAAAGTACTCCTGTCACGTCCACATGAGTTTAAGGTAAGGAAAACATTCATAGATACCACATTCAAATATTCGGGTCAACCCCATAAAGGAAAAACGAAGGTATCATTAACTAATATTATAGGCAAGAAAAAAACATTCGAAGATATTGCTAGCTTGCTCATTTTTTGTTCTTCAATCGTTGATGTGGGTGCACCTCGGTAACTCGGTCCAATAACTGCAGAAGAAGTTATTTATCCAAAGCATAATACATTCATCAGGGGAGACAAATTCTTGATTCAGTTTTAGTTGCAAAGGAATATTTAGAAAGCAGACTTAGAGAGAGAGAGAGAGTTCCCGGCATCATTGTTAAGCTGGACATGAAAAAGGCTTTTGATCATGTCAACTCGGAATTTCTTTTATATTTACTTGAGAGACATGGCATTGGAGAGAAAGGATGTGCATCGATCAGACATTGTGTCTCAACAGTCAAATTTTCGATCTTTGTGAATGGTTCCCCTATTGGATTTTTCACTAGTTCTCGAGGTTTGAGACAAGGGAGTTCCTTGTCTCCTTTCCTCCTTATAATTGTCATGGATGCTTTGAGTAGAATGATTAATGCAGACGGAAATCTCATGTCAAGTTTTTTGGTGGGTGGAGTCTCTCCTAGTAGTATCAAGGTCTCACATCTTCTGTTCGCTGATGATACTCTTATTTTCAGTGACCCTAATCATGACCATCTTCGATCGTTGAGAGCTCTTTCATTATGCTTCGAATTCTGGGCTTAGAGTCAACTTATCTATGTCAGAAATTATTCATGTGGGCTCTAACTCGAATTCTAGGGACTTGGCAAACATTTTGGGTTGTAAGATCTCGTCGCTTTCCATGAAATATCTAGGCCTTCCCTTGGGTGCCCCTTATAAATCTTTGTTGATTTGGGATGGAGTGATTGAGAAAATAGAAAGAAGGTTAGTTGGGTGGAAAATGATTTATTTATCCAAATGGGTAAGAATTACTCTGATTAAAAGTACGCTATCCAATCTTCCAACGTATTTTATCTCCCTCTTCCCTTTGCCCGTTGGGGTGGCTTGTAGAATTGAAAGAATTTTTCGTAGTTTTTTGTGGGCTGATCTTGGTGATGACAAGAAGCTCCATCTAGTAAGTTGGGATAAAGTCTGCTCGTTAGTTACTTGTGGGGCTTTGGGGATCCGTAATTTGAAGCATTTTAATAAAGTTCTTCCTGGAAAGTGGCTTTGGAGATATCAATTAGAGAGGGATGTGTAATGAAAAAATATTACTAATGTTAAATATGGGAGGGCACAGGGGTGTTGATGTTCTAATGAAGTTAGAATTGTGTATGGTGTGGGCTTGTGGAAGTACATACGGATTGGTTAGGGGGGTTTTGCTAAACATGTTTCCTTTAAGGTTGGAGGAGGAGATAGGATTCACTTTTGGCATGATCTTTGGTGTGGGGAATTGACTCTTAAGAATGTTTTTCCTTCCCTATTTAGAATGGCAAGAGACAAAGATGCCACTGTTGCTAATATTGTATCTTTTTCCAAAAATATTCTCCAATGGAATGTGAGATTTTTGAGAGATGTTCATGATTGAGTAGTGTCGATTATTACTAATTTTTTCAGTAGATTATATGACATTAAAATGGTGTAGGGAGGAGAGGACGAAACACACTGAAAATTCAATTTTCTCTGTCAGCTCTTATTATAAAGTGTTGACATGTCATTGTGTCAATCAATTTCTTTGGAAGTGTATTTGGAAATCTAAGGTTCTAACCAAAGTTGCTTTTTACTGCTAGTTGGTGTCACTTGGGAAGATTCTAAGAACGAATAATTTGAGGAAGCGAGGTATAATATGCCTGAAATGGTGTTATTTGTGCAAGAAATATGGAGAGTCGGTTGATCATTTGTTTCTGTATTGTGAGGTCGCAAATACTTTTTGAGATGAGATTCTCAACAAGTTGAGTATTGCTTGGATGATATCCAAGAGAGTGGTGGATCTTTTGGCTTAATATAAAGGATCTATGGGCAGCCATCACATTACTAATATTTGGAAGATGTTACCTCTATGTCTAATGTGGTGTTTGTGGATAGAAAGGAATGGACACTATGTTGATGACAGAGCTCGCTCATTGGGAGAATTTAGAAAGTTTTTTTGAACCCTGTTTTTGGGCAAAAACTCTTGTTAGAAATGTGGATTTTTTAAATGTTTCTTTTTTAGACTTTTCCTAGTTTCATAGCTAGTATATAGGTGTTTACGCTTTTGTGTACTTGACCTATACCTATCTATTTGCATTAATAAATTTCTTATTATTTAAAAAAAAAAAAAACTGTTGAAGAAGAAATTGGTACGTGTAACGTACGTACCTGATCAGCCATGGAGGCCTTGGAGGCAACCGCTGCATGAAACACTACGTACTGCATGTCAGTCAGAGCACACACGGTGTCAAACAATAGCTTGGGACGGTCTCTACTCCTCACATTCACCACCGAGTACCCTTTCTCCTTGCAATTCTCTACTGAAACGTGGGTCGTCGACACATCACAACTCTTTTCCTTATGCTCACCATCACAACCATGATGCCACTCATAATCTTTGTCCGCATACATCAACTGGTGGAGCCGCCGCTCCTTATGGGTCTGGCCCGTCACAGGAGCCGTCAACATCAGGCTACTCCTCTCCCCGGCCTTCCCGTGATGGGCCTCCACCACGTTCCCTAGCTGCTCCTCCACATGGGTCAGCCGAATAGGGTCTCTAATGGGGCCCCCTTTGAACCCATCTTCCACGTTGAGTATGCAGGCCACACGGGTGTTGTGGGTCCACGCCACGGCGGAGGTGACGTTGCACCCAAGCTCGAGCAGCACTGCTGACATCTCAGACATTAGACCCGGTCGATCAGTCGCTGTCATCTCTAAAACCGTCTGCTCAGTCGAAGCGTGGCCCGATCTCAGCTCTCTCCTGCTCGGACACAGTGCCTGCAGGTTAGTCTCTACTGTTAGAACAAGAGAAATTAATAAATGTTCTGAAAATTAGAAAGCTAGATGAAAAAGAGGTAGAATGGGGTGTGTGTGTAGAGAGAGAGAGAGAGAGACTTTCTGAATGTAAAGAATCAGGCTTTTGTCGGTGATTTTGTTTCCGAGCTGGTCTGTCACGTGGAACACTGCACCACCATTAAATCCAAAGATCCACATGAATCAGGCGCTGTTCTAGTACGTGGGGGACACGTATATGTAACCCAGAAGCTGAGCATTTTATCTTCTCTAATATAGAAAAATGATCAAAGCAATAAATGGGATAACAGAGGCATTAAATATTATATATAGGTGATGTAAGACTTGATAACGGCGTGGGCACTGACCGTCCATGAACCATCCACCGTCTGAGGAAATATACGATTTGGATATAAGAAGGTCAAGATCTGTCAAGACTTGGACCATCTCTAGTAGAATCCCGTGCTTATTTGCACTGTCAACCTGTAACATGTACAAAATGAATAAATAAATAAAGGGTTTCTATCATATATAGATCGTTTTATTGGTTTTAATTATAAGGCTGATCTGCGACCCTGTTTTACACGAACAAAAAAAGAAAGAGCAACTGAGAAACATGAGTAGAGCCCTGAAATCAACTTGCATTAATTCTAGGTAATTGACGTTTCGTACTTACAGTTCCGGTAGTTTCGGGCTTAATATATGGACTTCTAGCTACGAGTTTTTCACCATTGGTGCCAGACAACAAAGTTGGTTTCCCAAAGGGTATATGGACTTCTAACATATGAATCATGATATGTATAATCAATGATGACAGCAAAAGCTTCTGATCTCTCTCTCTCACACACACCTGATATCATGTGCTTAATTAATTAAATTCTTATGGCTTTTCATTTTATGGGACATATATATCGAAAACACATGCAACAGTACTCTGATTAACGGTATTTCTCGCATTCAGCTGTTTACACAAACTATATATGGCTGAAATTTCCAACGTATTGCCTGCCGGGCATCCACTCCCATCGAAAATTAAACAAAATGAGAGGAAGAGGAAGTGGATTTCTCATAATGAATACATGTCTATCGCCAGCCAAGAAAACACGAAAATCGAACCTTAACAAGCGTGCAGTCTTCGCATGCGTCATTGTCTATACAAATTCTGCGCCAGTAGTATCAAAGCAACAAAGTGAATCAGTAGTACTGATTTTTGTAAAATACGAAAATTTGATTAAAGAACTAGACAAAAGTACTCTTCTTCCAGCTCGAACTTGGAAGTCAATTTAGGATGAATATTCCACATGATGCATGTCAATTAATAATAATATATAGTACCTGGGAGGATAGATTCTTTCTATAAGCGATTCGAATTCCGGATCGATGTAGGGCTGGTAAATAATCTCCATCTTCTAATTAGCAAAGCAGCTAGCTAATTGAAAGACAACATCAACTCTTGTTTAGATTTACAGTACTTGTTATATAACCTTCAAAATTACATGACACATGCACAGACACACATACATATATATAGATAAAGAAAACGTGTAAAAGGAAGATCAGGATATCGTGGCGGCCAGGGATAAGATCAGAGCCAGCCAACCAGCGGTGGCTTGATTGCTTGTTGCTGAAGATAGAAGGATCAAGACTGAATATATATATATATATATATGGGAGAGTTACACGGTACGTACAAATATGACTCTTTCATATTTCAGTACGTGCGACGACATAGCTCTATCCTAATTTCTTCGATAAGAAGAGAAGCAGACCCTTTTGTGTTTGTCTAGGATTGAAATCATCAGCCAAATTCATGGTTACTCGTGAATAATATTTCGTAGTTTGCAAGAGATCACCATGAGTTTTAAAAATTTATAAGCATATAACAGACGTATTAGAATACGACAGATTGAAGACAAGAGAATAGAGGAAAAACGGATTGCTTAAAATTAAGAATTTGACTTCGAGAGGATCAAGAAGAGTGATATCGGGATAAACAAATCAAATATCGATTAACTATAGGATAAAGATGAACAGAATTTGTGGTCATCCAAAACAAACACAAACAAGACGGCTAAACGTTAATGAGGACTTGGATAATGTTTTTTTTTTTTTTGGGGTAATTAATGATTCGTTGAATGGAAAAGAAAAGAGAGATCAGATAAAATAATGATTACCTGTTACATATGATCAGTTCCGATCAATATTATATATATCATGTATATATATATATATATATATATGTAACCGGAAACCTGCGAAATTCGGAGAGAAAGTGAGAGAGCAGAGGTAAGAACAAGGCTGCTATATATCTCTGATTAGTAGATGGCCATACGCGGAGGTATATAGGAACAGCTAGAGCTGAAGTACTTTGCCCGCTTTTAGAACTCTTTATATATATGTAGATGTATATATTAGATGTGTATAATCAACAAGTAGTTGTATATGACAGAAACTCGAACGGATGGACCCCGGCCCCCTTGGGATTTAATTAATCGAACCAAAGACCCCCACAATCATTCATTTTATTGGTAAAAATGGCTCGTTTTCTGGGCAGAAAGAAGAGATCATGATGAAGACTCGTCATGTACGTGTGTATATTGTATAACCTTTTAATTACCAACCCAACCACTCTCTCTCTCCGAGGGGACTGTATCCAACCAGAACGTGTTGGCACATTAATTGTTGAGTTACCTGGAGAGACTCGGACTTTTACTGCATATCAGCCACGTAACATATTCATGCCCCGCGGAAATTCACCTTGCTGTCAAAACTCATAAAGTGCGGCGACTCGCTCGCGACAGGTGTCATCTGTCAAAGAAAAACTCAAAAAAAAAAAAAAAAGTGTGGTTGGGAATCTGTTTCGGGGATTACAGGTGTCTTTCTACAATAAAAAGAGGGGTTTATAGGACTTGGTTGGTCAACTTTTTTTGGGTTTTGGACTCATTCTTTTAACCCTGAGTCATCTCCTCCCCTCTGGGATTTCGGATTCAGATTCAATCAATCTGACGGCTGCAATAAGGAGAAACGTGTACTCAATCCCAGCTCATTTCCTGATCTTGTGGTGGGAAGAACGTTCGTCAATTATGTATATTATATATATACATATAGGAAACTATGTATATCTTACGCACACAAGATTAATTGTCTAATTAATTAATGCGCGCTCATTGATTTTTCGAACTCAACCCTCGTACCATTTGTTCATTATTATTATTATTATTAATTACTTGCTTCTGCCTATACTAGCTAGTGGATCATGATTCCTCGTTAGAAATATGTAAAATCATAAATGTATTTAAGAAAAATTTATAAAATAATTTATTTCTCCACATATCAGTTATTGATATGTTGAAAA
Source organism: Juglans mandshurica (assembly GCA_022457165.1). NCBI lineage: Eukaryota > Viridiplantae > Streptophyta > Magnoliopsida > Fagales > Juglandaceae > Juglans > Juglans mandshurica. The sequence goes on from CM039619.1 coordinate 51,919,444, forward strand.
TTATAAAATTTGAATTTCAAAATTTGAATTTTAAAACAAAACTAACAAAATGAGTTATAAGTAAAAGTGTATGTAAAACTGTAAGTACATGTATCACTATTCTAGAAATATATATTGATTCAGGGGCAACTTAGGTTCCGTTTGGATAGTAAAATGAGATTAGATAAAATAAGTTGAGATGACTTGTAAATAGTAGTAAAATTATTAGTTGAAATTAGATTAGATGAGATGAGATGTTTCATCTCACCTCTATCCAAATGGGTCCTTAATATAAACAAAATTATATAAAATCTTTAAATAAAAGTTTTTGAATTTATATTTAATACAACAATTTAAAATGAAGCCTAATTGTAAATTTTATGCCTCAATTTAACAAGATTTTTTTTCTTTTTTTCTAATCAAACATACTTAAGAAAATAGAGCATATTACAAGTAGTTTCAAGGAGGATTATTTCCACTATCTATATATAAGATACAATCTGGAATACTAGAAAGGGGTATACAACCAAAAATTAAATTTGTCGTTGCCCATTGTGTCTCTGAGGGTGTGTTTGGATATTGAAATAAGTTGAGTTGAGTTGAGTTGAGATGATAAAATATTGTTAGAATATTATTTTTTTAATATTATTATTATTTTGGGATTTAAAAAAGTTGAATTGTTTATTATATTTTGTATTGGAATTTGAAAAAGTTGTAATGATGAGTTGAAATGAGTTGAGATGAGTTTGGCAACCAAACTCACCCTGAGTATGCACATCAATTAATGATGTAATTTAATTACTTTTCAGTCTTCACATGGGTGAAGGTTTTGGCAGATATGATCAATGATTAGAGTTAATTGCCAATGTGTATGATCAGGAGCTTCGTTATTAATGGCATCATTAACAATTTGCGCATCACCTTCGAGAGTAGATGGACATTTGGAGAGAAGATTTTAAATCCTCGTGAAGGCTAAGAAGTAAATTTTTCACTCCCTCTCTAGATCAGTTTCTCCTCACTCCCCAGTGAACTCTACTCCTTCATGGAGTCTCTCAATCCTCACTCAGTTAAGTCAAACTCTAACTTAGTCAAAAACTATAGTATCTTTAAAAGATTTATTTGAAAATATAAATTATTCATTGTATTAAATATTAAATTTAGTATAATGCGAGTTGCACACATTGAAAAATATAAAAACTATCTAAATTTTTATTTAATGAAATGACTTAAACATTTTTTCTAAAAAAACTAAAATAAAAAATATTTCACTCTTATTTTTTGGGACCTTATATAGGGTGTGGCCTTTGGCAATTGGCCTAAATGCCCTAACCTTGGAGTCGGCCATGTCTTGATTTGCACTAAATAATCAAACACTCTTCTCCATAGGAGTTAAAACAAAATTGGAAAGCCGGTGAACCGGACCGAGTCAATATGTTGGGATAAAATTGATCTTTTTTTTTTTTTTTATATTTGGGAAGGGATGTTTCGAACCCAATACCTCTATTTTAGAGGCTGTGAGTTTATATCAATCAGGCAACAAGCTTTTGACATTGAGATAAAATTGACTGAGTCCAACCTATCGTTAAAAATAAGGAAAGAGATAAAGTCAAGAATCTAGTTCAGAGATAAAACCGATAAGGGATAAGGCAAGTTGACTAAGATTTTTAAAAGGGAAGAAGTTCATTAGGCAAGTTGAACTCAATTACTCTAAGGAAATATGCCTCTATATAAGGATGAGATCTCCACATATCTACGTATAGACTTCACCATGCACAATGACTCTAAAAGATATTCTTTTAAGGGAGGCATTATCTTCAATCTCCCGAAATCTAAAATTCTTTTACTGTATTGTGAGATATGTGAGGCTATAAGAAATTTTAAAATCACTCATCATAGTGGATTTCGCCCCCAAACACCCCGTGGACGTAGGCTTTTATGCCGAATCACGTAAATCTCTATGTCTCTCTATTTATTATTTATTTATTTATTTATTTATTATTTATTTCATGGATGAATACGAAGAGTATCATATCGACGCCCGAATCATCATCGTGGACTGGAGATATTTTTTTTCTCCCTTCCGGCCTGTTTTGAATAAACATATATCATTCCCTCACCTTTTCATCTGTCATTATTTTTATTTTATTACTTTGGGTGGTGACAAAAAGAGAGAGTGAGAGAGAAGAATTGGGCAATAGATTTTTACTTTCATGTGCACGTAGCACTGGCACCCACTATGCATGGCATGGACAGTGGCACAATGGGAGTAGGGTAGGGACATCATGCACGTAAGTGCAAAATGCATCCAACACATATCCCATGGGAATACTGTACACGCAGGTACAAAGTAGACAAATTCTGTGAGAACACTTTGCACATAAGTGCATAGTGTCATGCACGATGTCGTGCGTAACGGGGGCATGGTTGCATGCACCCGAGACCTTCTTTGCCCACCCCTTGTGGGCCTGACAGAGGTGCCAGCAGCCACCGCATGGACTGCTGGCATTCTCTATCCCCGCCATGTAGGTTTCTGACCACAGAGGCCATGTAAAGTGTGGTAGGTGAATGTACCTCACCGTGCACCTAAAAGGCTCACGACAATCAACTGGTAGCCTGGGGAAGGTGCCAGTAGCCACCACGTAGATCGTTGGAATTTTTGTTAGCCTCGTAATGGTCCCTGACCACAGAGGTGGCGAACACCGTGAGCATCGTGTGCAAGACATTGACGCCCAGACGGTGACCACTTCACCAGCTGACCGCGAGCCGAAGAGGCAACCGATGGCCACCACTCATGTTGTCGGCAGTTTTTACTGCCGATGTGGTACCCTCAACCCCAAGACGAGTCCGTGTGATTTTCATTGCCACCAAGACCGAGTGGTGCTCCACACCACCTTGTGGTGTTCATCGCCACCAAGACCGAGTGGTATTCCCTGCCCCAAGTGTTGTTCCTCGCCACCCTCGGGAGTACATGCAATAGCTCAAGGGTGGCCATGAATAGGGGGCAACCTCTTGCCCGCCTCATCTCGGGCAGTGTTGCCCTACACACGTGCGGCATGCACTGTGCACGTAACAATGCAACCATCGTGCATGTACCGTATGAAAGAGCTCCTCGACCATGCACACGACAGGCAAGCTCGCCCAAAGCTAGCCTGCTACCAACACACACGGCAGGCAAGTCCGGTCCAATTTTGGTTTTTGGAACTCCAATTCGAACCGAAATGGTCTAGTACATAAACATATTATTTTTTATATTATATAGAAAATATTTCTTATATGATTTTTTATATTATATTATATATTATATGCTAAATTGATAATTGATATGACATAAAAATTTTAAATCTTTATTATTCATGTATAATAATCTAATAACATAAAATTTTAATCTTAAACATACACATTAATATTAATTTAAACCTACTTTTGATATATATATATATATATATATATATATCAAGGATAGATACTTGATTTTATAACATAATAAATTATAATATATATTCTTTTTGATAAATACATTTTTACAAATTTGATCATATATACTCTTATAAAAATTGTATAGTCTAACTTATATAGACTATAGTAGTATAGTTAAATTTAATACTATACTAGTATTTGTTAATTATTATATAATAATGTACATATACTATAATATAAATAAACTAAAAATTTTAGTACAAATAACCATTATATTGTTACTAAAATACATAATCAAATATATAAATAAGTTAGACACTAGTATAATAATATGGAATTAGATACTATAGTATGAAAATAAATTAAACACCACTACATCGAAAAAATCGAACCAAACCGGTAAAATTGGAAGTTCCGGATTCGGTGATGAATTGGCCCGATATATGTTATTCACAGTAGAACTGACTTGAGGAAATAATCTCCCATATGGAGTTGTCCCCCCCTCAATCGCTCTATCTCTTTCTCCTTAAGCCCATCTCTCTCTCTTTCCCTTTCTACCCCCTCGGCTCTCCCTTTCTTCCTCGTAGTTGCTATCTCTCTCCTCAACACGTCGACAGATCTATGTGAAGCTCTCTGGAGCCATGAGAGTTTCACCTCAACTGGTACCATTCACTTTCCAGTCTGAAACTCATATGTTTAGCATACTTAAAATATGAGAAGACTATAGTTTCAAACATTGTTTAGGTGAGTTTTTTTTTTTTTTTTTCCCAACTTTGGATCATCTTGATATTTGGCAAGTTGATGATTTAGGATAAGTAGTGCAAGTGATTTGTGGGACATTTCATGAGTTTGAGAGATTATACTAGGTTGTAATCATTTCATGCATATATCTAGTTACAAAATCTGAGTTCCGACTCGAGTAGAGAGAGAGGCAGGAGAGAAAGAGAGAGCACGACTGGAGAGAGAGGGGGAGGAGAGAGAGAGAATTGCCAATTGTATTTTTGTAATGTAATTGATTCTATGGTAATTAAGTTAGGCTGCATACGTGTCACCTAGATATAAAGATCAAAACTTTGTAAGATCGCTAATCCTGCTTCTCTGCTAGTAAGAAACAAAAGGTTCGTATGTGATTGGCCACCTTTGCAGTTAGACAGTTACGCCAAGCTAGCTAGGTCCCTTTATAAATATACACATGATTGTTCTGTACGTTCATGTAACAAAGGTGGTCTAACCTTTACACGATTTTGGATTGATCTTCCTTGCATTCTCATGATCTGCAACTTGCAAGAGTACTAGTACTGCTGCTACCTTCCCACTTCTTTACCATCCTTAACCTAGTAACGAATGATAAAAGCATTGTTTTTTCCATAGGTAATAAAAGGATTGTTTTAATTAGTTCCTAATTAATCAAGGCCAACATTGGTATGGACATACATACATTGCATGTATTTTACGTCGGTTATATTCTCAACTTTACAAACCGTATTTTGCTGAATCATGATGTTGGGTCTTGCTGGAAAGGAGGGACCAGCGTTTTCGATGGCAAAGTCCACCCGATTGAACATATCGGGGAGCATCACCGCATGAAATCAATGGTAAGGATAATTGCAGAGTATAAATCAAATTTCCGAAGGTGAATGGCATAATTTGGATGAGATATTCGAATTTCTACTAGTGTTCATTGCAGATACAAGAAAAGAAGAAAAAAAAGAATTGAGCAAAATACATAACTTGTTAATTTTCTCCTCAAGCAGAAAGTCGGGAATTACTCACTTTACCTTTCCACAATTCCACCAGTATTCTGGGACCCTATGAATATGGCTTTGCCGCGTTCCAATTTCTAAAAATAAAAAATCAAGGGTAGCAAACATACGATTCCGCTTAAGCCTCCTTAAAAAGAAAGCTGGAAAAGTGAGCCCCGACTTTGAACCTTTATGAGATGACCAAAAATGAGAAGCTTCACCATAATGCTAACTTGATCTTTCATCAGTCTCCTTTGCAGCTGCTCCCTCCTCCTGAAGCTTCTTTTTCCAGTATTCATCAAGTGGAGGTCCAAATATTGCCTTTCCAGAAACAACTCCAATTCTGCAGATCTCATATCAGCATTCACACAGCTTTGATGAGAACATATTGGTAGATAATCAAAACAGTTTATACAGTACAAAACTTTCAGATTCCATCAGGCTACAGGGGTAAAGTCACAGCAAATCTTAAGAGGTAGCCTACCTAAGGCACACTAACAGCCACCAAGCTTCCAGAGATTTCTAGTATTGCATTGTGGAAGACAAGAATATGAATCAATGCTTCTACTATCCAACTGTGATCTAAAACATCTTTGCCAGAAAGCTGAAATATTATAACTTTTTTGTCCGCCACAACGTTTTAACTAACAAACTTAGCTTAAGATGTGTAGAAGCTGTCAAGAAACGCAATAACGTGTTCATACTTTAGCAGGCTTGCTGAAAATCTCATAAAAAAATGCAGACAGCAGACTGCCCCTTCCATGGAAACGTTAAAAACAAAAAGAACAGAGGAGAAGGCAATAATTCTTTTGCAGTCAGTGCAGAAGAGATATAGTCTACTCGCAACACAAGTGTAACAGAAAAACCATATTGAAGCCAAAAATAGATAAAAATCAAAAACAAAAAGGGTGTACCCCTTTTAGAGGCTATGCTTTCCTCTACTCCATGCACCTACCTACGAATATGTTCTGTGGAGCGATTTTCTTATTGTATAATTGAGTTGTTTGGTTAAAAGCACTATAAATATATGCAAGCAGCTTCTACGGTCCATCAATTCCTCTGTACACTCCAATGATATGAAACTAAGTCAATGGTGTGTGAAGGATTCCATGTATCTTACAACTTAAAATAGGGAGATCTACAGGTATATTGTATTACAGTATGCACATTTGAGAAAGCCAGAAAGGTGAGACTTCAAGTTTTAGGGGTCAGTCAGAGCTTTCACAAATGCAATCACTTACATGTGTGAAAGCCATAAAGAGAAATGATATTTGCAGTCGTGAGTGTGCAAGCGCCGTGCAGTCGTTTTGAAAAAAGTGAATAAATATGGGACCCACATGAAAAGAAATTAATTTTTTAATAGTGGACCCCACTCTTTTTCAAAGCGACTGCACGGCGTTTGCGCATTCCACGACTGTATGTAGCATTACTCAGCCATAAAATATAGGACTTCAACTTCCTCACACTCATTCCTGTATACTCCTAGACATTGGTGCACAATATAGCACTTATTAACACAGAAGACAATTTAGAAGGAAACTTACCTTGTGAAAAACCAAACGGCTACCTCCCATATAAACAACCAGATTACATTTCTCCATGAATCGTGCAACAACCAGCCCATCTCCATAAATCATGCAACGGCTAACATCATTATTGTCTTGTAATTGCTTTCCATTTCTATAACATTACCTTATGTATCCTAGGTCTCCAATCGGTACAAACACTCATGTATTGATGTAATATGCTTAGTATATAAATAAAACAGACTCTCAAAGGCTCTCACGTTTGAAGAGGCATTTCATCAAACAACTTGTTATCACTGTTTTCATGGTACCAGAGCCCTTGTGAGAGAAGAGAGTCTTCCTTCCGTGGCCACCATCGCCCTTAACGTCGGTAACTTTGTTACCTTGCGATTAAACACCACCAACTACCCCCTCTGACCTTGGCTGAGAGCCAAGACCTTGTAGAGCATCTCACCGATGCATCCCCACCCCCAAAAATCATCACTAACAGTGAGTTATCTCCCGGTTCGAGCAAACCCGAACCTAGTCCAGCCTTCCTTCAATGGCGCAAATCGGATCAATTGCTCCGAGGATGGATTATCGAGACACTATCTGAAGAAGCCCTTGGCCTCATTGTAGGGCTTGATTTAGCCCATCACGTTTGGGTGGCTCTCAAAGAGGCGTACGCCCATGATTCCCAAGAACGGGAGTTCCACCTTACACATTAGTTAACGTACTTGCGCAAGGAACTCGACGCCTCAGGGTGATCATCTTTGCACATTCAAAGGCTTGTGTGATAGCCTCGCTTCAATCGGACGCCCTGTGCAAGACAAAATGAAGGTTTTCTTGTTGCTGAACAGCCTCTGAGCCAAGTACGAGCCATTCACAACGGCGATGTTGAAACCACCCATGCCCTCCTACGCCGAACTGATTCCTCTACTCCAAGGGTATGAAATCCATTCAACCCTTCATGATTCCACTAATAATTTTGCTTTCTATGGACAGAGAAACTCGAACTCCACCAAGGATCCTCGTCGCCCACCTCAATCTGATCATCGGAGCAACAGCCGACCTCAAAATAGGTCCTTCACGTCAAAAGGTCGAGGGTTTCAACCCTCTAACAAGTCAGTGAGGACCTATTCTGGAGATGGCTCTCAAAACGTGCGTTTTGCACAAAACAACAGTGGGCCGAACCCACGTGATACTGATGACTGGCCCACTAACAAAGGCCACGATCCTATCCGCAATGAAAACTGTCAAATTTGTGGAAAAAGAGGCCATGTTGCTCTTAAATGTTGGAACCGGTAATCAATCTTATCAACCTGGGGATATTCCTCAGGCCCTTGCTGCGATGACCCTTGAGAATTTTTCTCATGATGCTGAATGGATGGTTGACACTAGTGCATATACTCATATGACCGGCAACCCAGGTATACTCGAAAATTTACGTCGCTATTTTGGTAATGATGTTGTTATTATTGGAGATCATAGTTCTCATGCTATTACTCATATTGGTGATACTTATCTTGATAATGGTACTACTAAGATTAAATTATGTGATGTTTTTTTAGTACCTGCATTGGCAAAAAATCTTTTATCTATTGGACAACTTACCACTAATTATACTTATAACTGCGAATTTTACGGTGTTGATTTTGTTGTTAACGAATGGGAGACCAACCGCATCTTGTTGACCGGATGATGGAAAGGTAACCTCAGAAGACAATTTAGAAGGAAACTTACCTGGTGAAGAACCAAACGGCTACCTCCCATATAAAGAACCAACGGCTACAACCAGAATACATTTCTCCAAGAATCGTGCAACAGCCAGCCCATCTCTATGAATCATGCAATGGCTAACATCATTATTGTATTGCAATTGCTTTACATTTCTACAACGTTACCTTATGTATCCTAGGTCTCCAATCGATACAAATACTCATGTATTGATGTAATATGCTTAGTATATAAATAAAACAGACTCTCAAAGGCTCTCACGTTTGAAGAGGCATTTCATCAAACAACTTGTTATCACTGTTTTTATGGTATCAGAGTCTGTCACAGGACGAATAGAGGCCCACACTACTTACCCCGTGACAAGGACCATGAAAAATACTAGCCTGCACGTGAGTAAGGGTGTTAAGGAAGAGAAATGATACTTGTAGTCGTGAGTGTGCAAGCGCCGTGCAGTCACTTTGAAAAAAGTGAATAAATATGGGACCCACATGAAAATAAATTAAGTTTTTAATAGTGGACCCCACTCTTTTTCAAAGCGACTGCACGGCATTTGCGCATTCCACGACTGTATGTAGCATTACTCGTTAAGGAATAATCTCACATTGCCTGTGGACAAGGTCTTGAACATATTTATAAATAATAAACAATCCTATCTTATAAAACCGGTTTTAGTTAGGCCCATGAATTTTTCTTGATGACTAAGCAGGAAATCATGTCTCACCACTACAGTAATTAGTTGAAGGAGATTACTGATATCACAAGAAATGGTAAGATGACCCCAAGATTTATATTCAAAGGGCGGTATTATGACATCTAAAATAAGTGTGACACAGTCCCTGAATATTCAAGGACACGGGCAATGGGCCTTGGGCCAGTTTCATTTACAATTTCAATTCAGCCTGTATCTGGACTACAAGATAGCTAATGGGCCTTGGGCCTTAGTTTTATTTCCCTGTATATTTTTTGTGTTAGCCTAGGCCCATGAAGGGGTCAAATTCTTTATGTAAGAGCCAAGGGCTCTAGGGTTGAACATTCAGAAAAGTTAATGCAAATATTATTTCTTCTTCTCTTATCATCTTCTTCTTTTTTTTCAATGGAGGTGCTCCCCTCGAAGTGAGTAATTTTCTCGTATATTTTCTAGTCAGCCAAACACCTACTATCGGGTGTGTTACAAGTGGTATCCAGAGCCAGTCTTACCTTGGCATCGGCTTTATCAATCTATAAGAATGGAAAACATCATACTCATCCTTACTAAATATCAAAGAGTTAATGGAAGACAATCTTCAACGCTTCGATGTTGTTCAACAACATCTGAAGGATTTTCGGGAGAGTCACAACAAAATGAATCAAGTATTTCAACAGTCCCTTGACGAATTTGCTAGCAACTTTGAAGTAAGCTTCAACCAGTTGGAGGATCAAATCTGTGGAATATAGCAGGAACGCGCAATACAGGAAGAACAACATGCAGTTACGGTGAAAGAAAAAATGCAAGAGCCAGTGGATTCGAATTACTTCCAGGAAGAAAGAGCTCAGAAGGATAAAATCATTGGTCCGTCCATTCAATCAAAGGCATCGAATAGCTATGCTCCAGAATCAACTCAAAGCACGTTATCTACATCGGATACAAAGGGAAGAATCCCAAGCAAAGGGCCACGTCTCGTATGGCATCCTCCATGGCCAGGAGGCGTCACTCACTCACTCACGGCCCAAAAACTACACAAATCTTGCCCCTCTCCGCCTCACAGCCTCATCTGCGTTGGCCAACGAACCCTCGGCTCCTCTCAACTCTGCGACCCCTCAGCCTCCTCTGGCTCCGTCCTATTCTGGTCCTGGTCCAAGCCTCACGTAGAAGTTAAGAGCTGTCCAGCAAAACCGATTAAGCCGCTCGTTGCTAACCGTGAAGGCACTTATATTGTCGGTGGAGGTTTATCTGGAGATATTTACTTGTGGGAGGTTGCAAGTGGTAGGCATGCACATTATAGGGTTGTTACTTGCTTGGAATTTTCGAATGATGACTTGCTGTTAAGGATTCTAACGAAGAAGAGGAAGGGTTCTGACGATGCTAAGGATGGTAATTTGGAGGAGAATGGTTGGTATTTGAGTGGAGGCAAATGGGGTTATTTGAGGAAGGATTGTTTTAACCAAACATTAGCGAAGTTAACAGCCTGTGATTATCACCGGGGCCTCGACATGATGGTGGTGGGTTTCTCAAATGGGGTTTTCAGGTTGTATCAGTTGCTGGATTTCGTTTGTATTCACTTACTGTCGATACCTAAGGAGAAGATCACCACAACAGTGTTTAACGAGACAGGGAATTGTGTGACGCTCGGGTTGGTGGTTGAGTGGAAACTAGGCTATGGAGTATGCCATAGACAGAGGATGGAGGGAGAGCAAAAAGTTGTGTATAGTAGGGGGCATGTCGAGAAAGCAGTTTCAAATCTCGTGCATATGGGTAAGAAACTTTTTATCCCTCAATTGTTTGGTGATATGCTTGAAAAGGCTCTGCAAATTGGAACATGCATACAATACCAGATTATCAAAATGGAATTGAAAGAGGTAGTAATTGCGCCTCACTTGTTTGTGAAAATGTTAGTGAAGGCTAGATACAATAGTTTAGGTGATTTTTGGTCCATTCCAATATGTGGAAAAAACTTGTTTGAGGGTGTATATCTTGGTGCATTCTTATCAATGTCACCAATAGTGGTGGTGGTAAAGTTCCTTGTAGAAGGTAATAATAGCAGTGCTCTCCCTTGTCTAAATTCTTCTTTCAAAATTATTGGTGAATTTGAGGATGGTATTTTGCTTGTAGAAGCAAGATATCCTGCTTTATTATTCACACAGCAATTGACAACATGTGGTAAGAAGTTTTTAGCTCTTTTGTTGCTTGGTATATTGTCGTTGAGGGGTATTGTAAGCTATGGTGGAGGGAAAATATTCATGGGTTTGAGACAAGTTGTTAAGGGTGTTACGAAAAGAATTGGTAGGGGTATGCACGAATTGGCAGCCAAAGTAGATGAGTATGCACGGGGTATGATGGGTTCACTGGGATCAACTCTTTTTGAAGAGCTTGGATTGTATTACATTGGTCCTGTTGATGGGCATAATATTGAAGATCTGATTTGTGTTCTTCAAGAAGTGGCATCTCAGGATTCAATGGGTCTTGTGTTGGTTCATGTAGTAACAGAGGAAACTGAGGGACCAGAACATAATCGAAAGAGTGACATATCAGATTCAAGCAATTTTTGTCCATTATCGTCTAGGATCCACTCATTGACATATGGTGATTGCTTTGTGGAGGCTTTAGCTATGAAGGCAAAGAAGGATAAAGATATTGTGATAGTTCACGCTGGAATGCAAATGGAGCCTACTCTTCAACTATTACAGAAAAAAATTCCAAACAAGTTTTTTGACATGGAAATTGCAGCTGTAGTCGAGATAATTCTGAAGGAAGTTGAGAATTTGTTAGCAAATGATGTTGGAAGGCTTCAAGAAGCAGATACAGCTGCTAGGTTTGTAGAAGATGGCAAGGATGAGTTTGCAAAAGAGGTTTTTGACCAAATGTCCTCCCCATATGTTGTTTCTTTCAAGGTTATTTGCATGGGCCTTGCAAGACATGGTGTGAAAGATGGAAACTTTGATTGGATCACTGATGATGAGTTGGAAGTTAACAATTTCCAGTTGCAAAGGAAGCGTGGCAGCCAAACCGCACCTTGTGGACAAGGTGCTTCTATGGGGGATGGTTTGTCACAGTCCCTGAATATTCAAGGACACGGGCTATGGGCCTTGGGCCCGTTTCATTTACAATTTCAATTCAGCATGTATTTGGACTACAAGATAGCTAATGGGCCTTGGGCCTTAGTTTTACTTCCCTGTATGTTTTTTGTGTTAGCCTAGGCCCATGAAGGGGTCATCTTCTTTATGTAAGAGCCAAGGGCTCTAGGGTTGAACATTCAGAAAAGTTAATGCAAATATTATTTCTTCTTCTCTTATCATCTTCTTCTTCTTTTTCAATGGAGGTGCTCCCCTCGAAGTGAGTAATTTTCTCGTATATTTTCTAGTCAGCCAAACACCTACTATCGGGTGTGTTACAAAGTGGCAGAAAGAGAGTCGTTGTTAATATTACGCTATATTCATTACCACAATCATAGGAAGTCAAACCACAAGGGCGCAGCCTATTTGGAACGATTTGTAAAAGGTCTAGAAATGAATATTGATAGCTTCAATGATACCTATTTGAAATGATTTTACGGAAGGGGTGAAATCATGCGTTCAAGATTCGGTGGGAGAGAACGTAAATTGCAGAACTGGTACCATGAGAGTCGAGCGAATCAATTTATGGAATCAATTTATGGAATCAAACGCAAAGATAGGCTCTCGAAAACAAAAACCCACGAGCTGGAAAGTGTCTTCCATGCATTAGTGAACATACTTTTGCATACAGAAATCAAGTTGAGCCACCCTCTCCCCAAAACAACGAATATAGAGGGTTTAAACTTTGAACTGAAATTAGAGAAAATAATAAACAGAAACGAGAAGGCGAACTTACATGACAGCTCCAATTACCATGGGAAGAGAGAGGAACCTGCTTCGACCGAACATTTATATTGTTTTTCAAGCTTTAGCCCCTACAATTGAGGAGCTCTCGGATATGGATGCAGACTGCGCTTTTATTTTTCACTTCCACTTCCAGGTTCCGGGTTTTAGAACCGATATAAGATTAATTCAGACGGAGGAAAAGAGAGAGAAAAGCTCACCTCACTCGGGCTCAGAGTGAAATATTGGTCTAGACGCCAGAAGCCCATTAGTAGATTTGAGCCGCTTTTGAAGAACATTAACAAACAGAGGACTATTAAGATCTGGTTTGAAATGAGATTAGATAAAAGTTAAATAAAATATTATTAAAATATTATTTTAATTTTAAAATTTAAAAGTGTTGAATTATTTATTGTATTTTATTTAAAAATTTAAGAAAATTGTAATGATTAAATGAGATAAATTGATATGGTTTTACTATCTAAACCAGGCCTAAAAATTATATAAATGATATAGTAGCACCAAAGAATTGGTTCTCTTAAGATTTTTTCATTCTCAATGTCAATGGAAAAACGAGTACCACTAGGTCAGGGGCGGCTCAATACAAATTGAAAGCTAAAACGAAATTTAAGTGAGTTATTCGTAATTATAATAAAATAAAATATAAATTATTCTATGGAATATTTTCATAATTTTAAATCAAATGAGATTTTATTTAAAATTTTAAATATTTTTTTTAGAGTTTATATTTAATACAACAACTTAAATAAAATATAGAATACTTACTTGCTGGCCTAGCCTGCACTAGGTTAAAAAGTATGACTAGGTTAAAATCATCTCAATATATATTAATACTAAGGCTGTCAAATCGTATTAACGAGTCGTGTTCCTGTCGTGTCAAGATATGTCAAACTCTAACACGAGTCATTAAAATAACAGGTTGACACGACACAACCCATTACTAAATATGAAATAGATTGACACGATACTACTCAACCCATTTCAACCCGTTTGACTTGATTGATTCTGTATAAATATTAAAATATAAACAATATCTATAAAAAATAAAAAAACTAACTATAAGTCTAAAATTACAATTCAAATAATAAAAAATACTAATATTAAAATTTTAACAGTAACAAATATGATAAACACACAATTGCACAAAAATGATAAACAGACATTGTAATAATATTAAAGTTACAATCTCAAATATGATAAACATACATTGTAAAATATTAATGTTACAATTTCAAATATGATATAAATGTAAATTCAATTTTCTTAATAGGTCATAATGGGTTGACCCGTTAGTGACTTGTTAAGCAATAGTATCTTAACGGGTCAACTCGTTTTGACCCGAACTCGTTAAAGCTAAACTCAAATCCGCTTTTATCGTATCGTGTTCATGTTGGATTAATGGGTCGTGTCACATATTGTCACCCCTAGTTAATACAATGTGTAACTCCATGCGAGATATTTTAAGTGATCCAAGAATGCCTCTGGAACTTGTTTTTCTCGGGGAAGGAAAGGTCATTTATGCGCTCACCCGTGAGGGTGACATGGGTTGGTGTGTTGTTGAACTGATAGATGTAGGGATCTTTATCCGTCATTCTCTACTTCTTTTCCATGAGAAGTGGTCTATACTCTTGAGAGTTTTGCAATCCTCCTTGGCTCTCTTTAGCTGATGTCGCAGGTCGCTGGTTGTTACTCGATATGATGGAGTACTGACTAAGACCTCATTTGATTACATAGATGATATGAGATTAAATGAAATGGTCTGTAAAACCAAATGAGACCTAGGCTTTCTTCTTATATTTATTATTTGGAAAGTGTTGATCAAGTGACGGGCTTCAAGAACTTACTTGCTGCTTAAGCCAAAAATTTAGGTTATGGCTAAGCAGCACATTTCTACTCTGAGCTTAATAAAATATAGAGGGGTTTTAAAAAACAACTCAAGTACTCATCATGATGGGTGTGGTGCTATATAATCTAAGATCATTTTGGTCAAATTTTTGAATATATGTTTATCTTCTAATCACGAAACTGGTACACCACCTTTGCAGAGATTTCTACGTACTAATTTAGGGGTGATAAACCATTTGGACCGGACTAAACCGAGATTGAGACTGGTCGGTCTCGGTCTTGTGTTTTTCCACCCCGGACCGAATGAAAAATAAAAATAAAAATATATTATATATATATGATTTATATAATAATTATACAATTTATTATGTAATTTTCATCTAACCTATCACAATTAACAATATAAAATTTTAAATATGTTATTAACACTTGTTAATTTTCTATCAATTAACTAATATATAATATTTATTAGCTAATTATATAGTAATTATATAAATTAATAGTGTAATTTTCATCTAATTTATTATCATTGACCATATGAAATATTTTTTTATTGAATTAGTTACATAATCCACATTAATAAGTCACTTAATTTTAATATAGTATTTTAAATAAATTGTTTTTAAATAAGTCACTCGGGCCTATGAAGAGAGCATGGAGTACTTATGCTCGGGAACTGTTGGCAGTTATGCATGTTGTCAAGGTATGGCGGCCATACCTCTTGGGGCGCAAATTCACCATCATCACAGACCAGCAAGCTGTAAGGCATCTACTCCAGCAGAAAATAGTCACCCTTGAGGAACAGAAGTTCCTTGTCAAGTTGCTAGGATTTGAGTACGATATAGTCTATCAACGAGGCAAGGAAAACAAGGTGGCTGATGCCTTAAGCCGAAGGGAAGGCAGCCAACTACTTGAGATAGTTGGGGATAATGAGGAGTCATCAAGTTTGGCATTGAGCGGGGTTAAATGTAGAGAATGTGACAAGATCAGAGAGGCTACCCAATTGGATGCAAGGTCACTTGAGATTGTTGAGCTCTTGGATGCCCAAGGGCAAGGGGTTGTAGGCTTCAGTGTTAGAAATGGTCTCATCTTTTACAAAAATTATGTGTATGTGCCAAATGTCCCTAATCTTAGAAAAGAGATTCTTGATCACTTCCATAACAGCAAGGAAGGTGGCCACTCAGGGTGGTTGAGAACATATATCCGACTGAAACTTTTCTTTTATTGGGAGGGAATCAAGAGTGATGTCAAGGGACTAGTGGCCGGGTGTGACATCTATCAAAAGGCCAAGTATGACTCAAGGCCAGCAGCGGAACTTCTCCAACCATTGCCAATTTCAAACAAGATTTGGGAGGACTTGGCAATGGACTTCATAGAAGGCCTACCCATTAGTGGAGGGCATGAAGTGATTCTGGTGGTAGTAGACCGGCTAAGCAAGTATGCCCACTTCATTCCCCTACATCACCCTTACACAGCCAAGTTAGTAGCCAAAGCCTTTATCCATAACATTGTCAAGCTGCATGGGTTTCCAAGGACCATAGTGTCAGATCGAGACAGGGTCTTTATGAGTTTGTTTTGGAAGTAGCTTTTTGAGTTACAAGGCAGCAAACTCAAGACGAGTTCCTCGTATCACCCACAAGCAGATGGCCAATCCAAAGTGGTCAATCGGACATTGGAACAGTATTTAAGATGTTTTTGTTTTGAGGAGCAACGGAGATGGGCAGAATATCTTCCATGGGCTGAGTTCTGGTATAACACCACTTACCACTCCTCCATTGATAAAAGCCCTTTTGAAGTGGTCTATGGTAGGCCACCACCACTCTTGGTCAGCTATGAGAATGGCTCAACCAGGAACAATGAAGTAGAGCAAGAGTTGATCGATAGGGACGAAGTACTTGACAAAATTAAACGAGAGCTCAAGAAGGCCCAAAGTCAGATGAAGAAGTACCATGATAAAGGAAGGCGTGTCGTGACCTTCCAAGTGGGCGACTATGTTTACTTGAATCTTAGACAGTTCGGGCAGAAATCCATGAGGAAGATTGCAAGTGCAAAGCTGAACCAGAAGTTTTATAGGCCATATAGAGTGTTGGAGAAACTCGACAGTGTGGCATACAAGCTTCAGCTTCCACCAAATTCACAGTTGCATCCGGCCGGACCGGACCGAACCGACCGATTTGCACCCTTAATTACTATGAAGTTTGGACCGGTACCTCCACCTTAGGGCAGGTTTGCCAAATGGGACGAGACACAATATTCTCATCTCATTTCATGATTACAACTTTTTCAAATTCTCACATAGAACATAATAAATAATTCAATTTTTTCAAATTCCAATTCAATTTTTTCAAATTCTAAAATAATAATAATATGAAAAAATAATATTTTAAATTTGTATCTAAAATTAAAAATTCTCATCTCACTATCCAAACCTAGGATAACTGGTTCAATGTCAAAACAGCAACCTACGTACGTAACTAGCTAGCTCCTTAGTCTTCTCTCGTTTTTTTTCTCGGGAAAAAGTGAGGAGAATGGGGGGTCCACCAAGATTCTAACATAACTGAGTGGTGTTTGTTGAAACAGAAAGGGAGTGCGACGAGGGCTAGTGGGTGCTGTGGGAGGCACACGATTACTGTAAGTGAGTGGAAAGGACATTGTGAGGGTCATGGGTGGCTCACGGGCACTACAAGGGAGCGGTTCACGACGAATGGCGATGTACGAGCTCGATGAAAGGTGGGGAAATCTGAAACTACTGGAGGAGGAAGGGTGGAATATTGAAGTAGGGGATGATTTATCAGAAGAATTGAGGGATCGAGAAGAGCGAAGCTTAGTTGGGAAAGTCTGGATGGAGAGAAGACTAAGTGCTGCTGTACTAGAAAATACCATGGGCAAAGTATAGAGGATCAGTCAGCGAGCTAAGTTCCAGGAAGTGGGAGAAAACACATTTGTGATTCTGTTTGCCAATCAAGCAGATAAAATGAGGATGATGGAAGGGAGACCGTGGCTTTATGATAACTATCTCTTTGTAATAATGCAGTTTGATGGGTACACTCCTCCTCAGAAACTGGATTTCAAGTGTGAAAGATTTTGGGTACAAATGCACAACTTACCCTTAATTTGTATGAATAAAGACCAAGGAGAGGTTATTGGAGCGACATTAGGAAAGGTTTTGGAGGTCGACAAGCAGGTTGATGGAAGTGGATGGGGTAGCTTCCTCAGAGTCTTGGTTCAGATAGATGTGTCTAAGCCACTGGCAAGGGGACGTACCATCTCTATAAAGGGTAGGAACCACTGGATTCCACTAAGGTATGAAAAACTCCCACTCTTCTGTTTTAAATGTAAGTGTATTGTGCATAAGAAGATAGAGTGTGAGTATAAAGAGGAGGGGGGTGATGATCAATTTGGGGTCTGGCTTAGGGCGGGTCCAAGATTCAAAATGAGAGAGGGGCAAAAATAGATGAATGAGGAGAATAAAGATGATGTGAGTGGAGGAGGAGAAGCATGGATAAAGGGGAGACACTCAAGTAAAAGCAATGTTGTGGAAGGGAAGAGTGTGAACTGTGAAATTGAGAAGGAGAGGGAAAGAGACAAGGATGGGCAGAGTGAAATAAGGGAAGAGGGAAGTGGTAAGGAAGGGGAGGGCAGCATTGAAGCACAACCTATTATAAATGAGGATCAGGAAGGGGACTGGCTCAAAGCGGGGCCATTTTTCAATAATAGAGAGGGTCAAAAAAAGTTGAATGAGGTAAACATGGAATATCCTGTTGTGAGTAGGGGAGGGGAAATATGGGTTAAGGAAGTGTCCTCAGAAAAAAGTAATAGTGAAACTAGCTATGTTGCAAGGACTGTTGAAGGGGAGGGCAGTATAAGTAAGGGGCTGGGATCATGTGGGGAGAGGAGAGGGTCGTGGAAGAGAAGGGCTAGGGACAAGGGAATAAGTATGGGACAGATTTTTGTGGTTCCAATATTAAAAGAAAAAAGGAAAGGAGTTGTTGTAGGGATTGGGAAGAATGAAAAACAAAAGAAAAATCGAAAGAAACAAGTATGTGCAGGGCCATGTGGAGATGATCTAGAAGGGGTGGAGGTTGTGAAGCAGCCGCACCCAACTCAATGAAAACTCGAAGTTGGAACTGCTGAGGGCTTGGGAACCCTCGGACAGTTCAAGACCTTTACCATTTGGTAAGGGATAAGAAACCCAACATAGTTTTCTTGATGGAAACTAAAATAATGAAAGGCAAGTGTGAAAGAATTAGGAGAAAACTGAAGTGTGATGGTTTTTTTGTAGTAGATTCGGTTGGAAGAAGCAGGGGCTTAATTATGTTTTGGGATCACAATGTTAAGGTAGAGTTGGAAAATTATTCACAAAAGCATATTAGTGTCAGGATAACGAATGAAGGGGAGAATGAGAAGTGGTTGTTGACGAGTTTTTATGGGAATCCTGAGCCATGTAAAAGGGCAGAATCTTGAAACTTCCGTAACTCACTAAAGCCTAATGCAAATACTGGTTGGTGTGTAATTGGGGACTTCAACGAAATTGTATCTCATGATGAAAAATGGGGAGGTAGACATAGGCAAGAGAGACAAATGGCTGGCTTTAGAGAAGCTTTGGAGGGGAGTGGACTTTTTAACATGGGATAGAGAGGCGACAAATACACTTGGAGCAACAAACACGAAGATGAGTCTTTCACCAAAGAGAGACTTGGTAGATCAGTTTTTAATGTTAGGTGGAAAGACATTTTCAGAGAGAGCTGGATAGAAGTGCTTGTAGCAAGAAGTTCTGATCACAAGCCACTCTTACTTTGTATGCATCAGAATGACGGTGAGGCAGGGAGGGGAAGAAAGGTTTTTAGATATGAGGCCAACTAGGCTTTGGAGAAGGAATGTGTAGAGGCTTTACAAAAGGTATGGAGAGAAAGGGTGATGAAAGATGTTGTCCCTAAATCTCTTCATGATAGCCTGATTAGCGGTAAAAGAACCTTACTCAGATGGTGCAGGAAGCATGGGGACGATAAGGGGAGTGAACTGAAACAGAAAACCCAGCTCCTTAGAAGCCTTCAAGGTGGGAAGAGTAGGTATAATTCTGAAGCTATTAAGAGAATTCAAAAGGAGATAGGGTTTTTATTAGAGAAAGAGGATTTCAAATGGAGGCAAAGAGCTAAAGCAAATTAGTACCAACTAGGTAATAAAAACACCGAATTTTTTCACAGTTGTGCCAATCAAAGGAGAAGGAAAAATAAAATTTCTGTTGTCAGGGATGATTAGAATAGGTGGTACTGAAAGCATGAAGAATTGGAGGGAGCCTTTAATGATTTTTTTGGAAGGTTATTCACATCCTCATCTCCTAGCAAACAGGAGATTGATTATTGCTTGAAGAACTTGGAGGCTCGAGTGTCAGGGGAAATGAATGAAGAACTTACAAAACCTTTCACAAAGCTGGAAATTGATGTTGTTATTAAGTAGATGGCTCCTTATAAGTCACCTGGTCCAGATGGCTTTGGAGCTTGCTTCTACCAAACCCATTGGCACTTTATTGGAGATGAAAGCAATAGGGCTATCTTTTCTTGGTTAAATGGTAACTCTTTTGAACCCTCTATCAATTTCACTTACATTGCGCTCATTCCAAAAGTCTCTAATCCCAGTTTAGTTAGTGAATATCCCTATTAGTCTTTGTAATGTGGCCTATAAAATTATGTCTAAAGTTTTGGCGAATAGACTAAAATCTATTTTGGATGTTATTATATCCCCTAACCAAAGTGCCTTCATCCCTAGGAAATTAATTACTGACAACATCATGGTAGCTTACGAGCTGCTGCACTCAATGAAGGTTAGGAAGAGAGGTCTACAAGGAAGTATGGCAATAAAACATGATATGTCAAAGGCTTATGACAGAATTGAATGGCCTTACTTAGAAGTTGTTTTGCTTAAGCTGGGTTTCTGTAGAAGATGGACAGATTTAATAATGATGTGTGTGTCCTTAGTATCATACTCAGTAATGATAAATGGAACTCCAGGTTCTAAGTTTTACCCCTCAAGAGGCTTGAGACAGAGAGATCCTTTGTCTCCCTACCTCTTTCTTGTGTGTGCTGAGGGCTTATCTTCACTCCTTAATGCCTCTGATTTGAAAGGTGAGACAAGAGGGGTTGCGGTGACTAGGGGGCATAAGAGTAAACCATCTTCTTTTTGCTGATGATTGTGTCTTACTTGGTAGAGCAAAAGTATAAGAATGAAAGAAGCTGCAAGCTTTGTTACTGATTTATGAAAAAGCCTCGGGATAGGTGCTAAATAAGGAAAAATCTGTCATTTTCTTTAGTTCTAACACTAGTTCTAGAGAGAAAGATAGTATAAGAGGCTGTGATGGTTGGCAGCTATGAAAAGTATTTAGGGCTGCCCTCAATGGTAGGTAGATCAAAGTACCTAACCTTTAGGGGCATCAAAGAAAGAGTTTGGAAGAAGTTCAATAGTTGGAAAAACTAATTTCTGTCAGCTGCAGGAAAGGAAATATTCATCAAAGCAATCCTACAAGTTGTGCCCACATATACAATGAGTGAATTTCAGCTCCCAAAAAAGTTGTGCAATGAATTGAATGCTTTGTTTGCAAAATTTTGGTGGTGTAATCAGCATAAGGGAAATGGTATACACTGGAGCAGTTGGAAGGCTTTGGAGAAGCAAAAAGGTAAGGGTGGGTTGGGGTTTAGAGATGTGGAGTGTTTTAACAAAGCTTTGCTTGCCAAACAAGGATGGAGGTTTCTACAGAACCCCACTAACTTAGCTACCATCATTTATAAACAGAAATATTTTAAAGGGACTACGCTGTTGGAGGCAAAGTTGGGTTCCAACCCATCTATATGGAGGAGTGTGTGGATGGCATTAGGTTTGATAAATGAGGGACTGAGATGGAGGGTGAGTAATGGTAAAAACATAAACATTTGGGGACAAAAATGGTTGTTATCACCTGCTTCTTATTGTGTACAGTCTCTAGTGTCGATTGTAGAGGGGGGATGCAAAAGTTGAGGTGGTGTTACAGCAAAATGGAGGGGAGTGGAACGAGGTACTTGTCAAAAGATTGTTTAGCACAAGAGAGGCTAAGCAAATTTTAAGCATACCTCTTAGCAAAATGAATATAGATGATAAAATGGTGTGGGGGCCTTCAAAGAAGGATATTTTTCTGTTAGAAGTGCATATTGCCTGGATTTAGAGGGAAAAAACACCACTAAAGAAGAAACATCCATAAATAATGAAGTTGATAATAGATGGAAGGGCTTATGGGAATTGAATATACAAGAAAATGTGAAATTATTTCTATGGAAGGCTGCGAATGACTACCTATGCACAAAATATAAACTTTTCTCGAAGAAGCTAGTGAAATGTGCACTCTGTCCAATCTACTAACAGGATAATGAAGATGTTATGCATGTTCTCTGGAAGTGCAGTGCTACAAATGATGTATGGTATGAGTCACTGATCAAAACACAAAAAGGGTGCACTGATGAGAATGATTTTCTGGACCTTTGGGGAAAACTAATGCTCAAAATGTCAAAAGCTGAACTAGAAGAAACAAAAAAATGTGATGAGGGGTCTATGGACAAGAAGAAACCAATTTATTTTCAAGAACAGTTTTAAAAAACCTGGGCTTATTGTAAGCATTGCAAGGGAAGAGGTGAAAGAGTTTCAAAGAGCTCAGAGGCTAATAAGCATGATACAACCAAGTACAGTTGATGTGAGACAAGGGGGATGGAAGAAACCAAAGGGATATTCTGTGAAAGCTAATTGGGATGCAGCTTTGGATCAAAAGAGGGTAAGATGGGGGTAGGAATAGTTATAAGGGATGAGCATGGAGAAGTATTAGCAACTGTTTGTGGTTAAAGACATCATGTACAACAGCAGAGAGTTTAGCCCTTTGGAGAGCTATGGAGATCTGTAATGATCTTAATTTTCGCAGCGTAGTGTTTGATGGTGATGCTCAGGTTGTCATCAAGGGCGTTAATGAAGACAATGAAGATTTTCCAGACTATGGGATGGTGGTAGAAGATGTAAAGAAGTTAATCAAGCTAAGAACAGATTGGAAAGTTCAATTTATGCATAAAAGCTCAAATGAGGTAGCACACATACTGGCAAGAAATGCTTTAAAGTTAGATAGTGATCAGATATGGATATAAGATTTTCCTAATTGTATTGCTCAAGTCTTAGAAAAAGATAGGAGATGTATTGACAACAATTTTCATCAATGAATACAAAGTGATACGTTTGTTTGTTTCAAAAAAAAAAAAAACTAGCTAGCTCCTTGCCACCTTGATCCTTTTTTGAGCTTCGAGAAAAGATGCTTATATAGTTTACATTTTTAAATCAAGCATGTTTTTAGAGAAATAATGATCAACATCTTGTTGATGGTTATGCTAATTAATTTAGGGGGTATATATATATATATATATATATATATATATTATATATATATATATATATATATATATGGCCAGGATATAAAAACTGCAGTTAAAAGTTCATCTTTAGTGAATAAAATTTTAAATTCGTTGCTAATATCATTTCTAATGGCCAAAATTGTAATGTCGTTTATATTGGTTGTAAATACATAAACAGAAAAATTTCTTATCAAACGAAAAAGTAATCATGATGACAATTATAGAATTATCAACGATTGTAATCTTCAATAATAATCGTGTTGCAGTAGAATACTGCCAATGAGTTGCATTTTGTCATAAATAATAAATTTTAGTGACACTACAATTTCTTGTCAATTATAGTTTAATAATTGACTTTTTGTGACCCAATTTATTTTCGCAAATGGTAATGTTTTAGCGACGATATAAAACTTATAGCTAAAATTTATCTTCAGTGAGAAAAACTTTAAATTCGTCGTTAATATCATTTTTAACAATCAAAATTGTTACTGTCATTTACATTGATCGCAAATGCATAAGTGGAAAATTTTCCCACCAAATCAGAAAAGTAATTGTGACGGCAATTTTAGAATTAACGACGATTGTAATTGTCATTAATAATCTTATTATAGTAGAGTATTGCCAACGAGTTGTAGTTTATCATAAATAGTGAGATTTAGTGAAATGATAATTATTTGTCAGTTATAGTTTAATAATTGACTTTTTTCGGCACAATTTATCCTCATAAAATGTAACATTTTAGTGAGAATATAAAACTCATAGATAGGGGTTTATCATCAGTGATGAAATTTTAAATTCGTCGCTAATATCACTTTTAATGGCCAAAATTACTACCTTCATTTATATTGGTCTCAAATATAGAAGAAGAAAAGCTTTTCACAAAATGAAAAACTAATTGTAACGATAATTCTAGAATTAACGACCCTTGTAATTGTTCTTAATAATCTTAACACAATATAGCATTGACAATGAGTTGCACTTTTGTCATAAATAGTAAATTTTATTGAAGTTATAATTTTATGTCGTTTATAGCCTGAAAATTGAATTTTTGCGAGCCAATTTATCTTCGCAAAAGGTAAATCTTTATCAACAATATGAAACTCATAGCTAATGTTTCTCTTCACCGAAGAAAATTTGGAATTCATCACTAATATCACTTTTAAAGGTCAAAGTTGTTCTCGTTGTTTATATTGATCGTGAATACATAAGTGGAGAAATTTTTTACCAAATGAGAAAGTAAATGTGATGATAATTCTAGAATTAGAGACAATTGTAATTGTCACTAATAATCTTACTGCAGTAGTGCATTGCCAATGTATTATACTTTTATCATAAATAGTACATTTTAGCAAAGTTATAATTATTTGTCAGTTATAGTCTAATAATTGACATTTTGCAACCCAATTTATATTTGCAAATGACTAAACATTTTGCTGAAGTATTCCAATCATACGTAATGAAATATATTTGTCAATAATTATAGAAGCAGGTCACCATTTATGATTACTATTTATCGCTAATTCTAAATCATGCTGTGTAGTAACGAGAGTTAGTTGTTGCCAATACTAACAATACTGACGAATTTAACTCGTCACCTATGCTAGACTCCAGCTTGTTATTGTATATTTGTGATAAATAGATTTTGACGTCAAAAGTTAGCTTGGCAACAATAATACTTCCTCACAAATAGTTTTCTATTAGTGACAGTTATTTTGGTCGCTATAATATTAATATTTGCGACGACATTAATGGTCTAATATTAATAAGGACCAAATCTTTTGTCGTAATTGCATTAGATTTTGTGACAATTTTGGTTTGATGGAAAATTTTTTAGACCAAATATGAGATCCTTCTGATGAAGAAAGTGTCGTCACTAAATGCAGTATATATTGCAACATTGTGATTTTGTCGTCATAAATAATTTTTAATGACGAGACATTTTTTATGAATGTACGACGATTTTTTTTTTCTGCAAAAAGATTTGCGACAAAAATTCAATACTTAACTATGACATTTCGTTTTCGATAAAAGATTTTTTTTTTCTAAGCAAACAAGTATATAATTCAGATAATGGAAAACGAGATACATGAGGAGAGGGCAGGCCGGCCGGGTTCCCCAATAAACACCTCATTACAACAACTATAGCACAAAAGTGAAGGAAAAAAAAACGGATCTTAGGACCAAGTACTTGGTCCCAATCCATACATTATAAACAAGGAGCCATCTTAAAAGAGAATTTTTTGTAGTTCGCACAGCTATGTGAACTATGAAGCCACCGCTGGAGGCGGTAGAAGCTGAAAGTGCACTGCGGTTTGTTGTCTTGAAATGTTTCCTAAAGAGACTCGTATTTTCTTCCTCAAGATCATTTAGGGAAAGCGAAAACATAGTAGGAAGATCAACATCAAATGGACTGGACTGCAGCGGTTCAAATATCTTCACACGCACTTGTGGTGGCGCGTGGTCTGTACTGATTGTGAGATGACGTGGGGCATATATGAAATATTTTGAGGTGGAAAATCTACTGGTACGGTGTGTGTAGCCGATGGAAGCATCATGGCGCGGAGGTGCGTGAAGGTCATCTCATCTCATATAATCATTACAACTTTTTTTAACTCTCACACAAATGACAAAATATAATAAACAATTCAATTTTTCAAACCTCAAAATAAAAATAATATTAAAAACTTATATTATAACAATATCTTATTTAACTTTCAATAAAATATCTCATCTTATCTCCATCTAAACTGAGCAACTAAACAAGCCGTTTGCTTTTAAAGATATAACACAAAACTTTAAAAAAATTTCTAAATTTTCGAACGATTAGATAATCTGTAATAACAAACACTCATTTCATATCCCAATGTTTTCATCTCACTCGGTCTCTCCTTATTTCAATACTGTTCATTGATTTTGAAACCGACAGAATCTTCTCCATCTCTCTCGTCTCTCTTGTCCTTTCGGCGGAAAGCCCATCTTCCGATATACATTCTGCAGGTATTTGTAGAGATTTGTAAAAGATGTGTCGGTGTTTGCAGAGATTTGTGAATCCCACCACATTAAATACTACAAAAAAGTTATATTAATCTCATCTCATCTCTATAAACAAACACACACTTCATATTATATCATTTTAAAGCATTCACATCCGATGCCATATTTCACCGTTATCCCTAAATTATGGGAAACAAATTTAGGGAGGAGCTGAAAAATTTCCTCCCATCCAATTTCCTATTTTAGGGTTTTGATTTAAGGGATGAACATTAATTTTCCAAATATAGAGAATCACTATTCATCCCATAAATCGTATTTTATCAATATTTTATTCTAATAAATAAATAAATAATTCTTCTTCTAATCATCTACACATTCTCTCATACTCATATTTATTATAATTTTAAATAATAATTTTAAAAATAATTTAAATAATTACTAAAAGATAAAAAAAAATTAATTTTAAAAATCCTATCATATCCACAAAAAAATAATTTAAAATTTTTCCAGAGTAATAGTTCAAAACATAGGAAAAAATATTGAGTAGTTAAGTTTGTAAATGGAAGTGAGAGAAAAAAATAATAAAGAAATAATAGAAGAATATTATTTTAATAAAATAAAGAAATGATATGGAATGAGATGTAGAATGTTTTTTAAAGATGAATAAAATTTAGAGAAATTCTATTTGCAATCCCCAAGTGGGGACTGCATGTGGAGGTCTTTTATTAAATAAGAAAAAACATCATTTCAAGAGGGATAGTTTTGTAATTTAAAAAAAAAATTAAAGATAAAATTACATAAATTTGTATTGCAGTCCCCATTTGGAGACTGTATCTAGCATTGCTCTAAAATTTAATTAGATAAAATTATATGAGTGTCATTTTTAACTAAAATTTAAGAAACCGAATGTAAATGCTCTTATATCATCTATA
This sequence comes from Juglans mandshurica, assembly GCA_022457165.1. NCBI lineage: Eukaryota > Viridiplantae > Streptophyta > Magnoliopsida > Fagales > Juglandaceae > Juglans > Juglans mandshurica. The sequence goes on from CM039619.1 coordinate 51,946,563, forward strand.
CTCAACATATCTCAACATTATTTATACACATCTCACAAAAATTTCATTACATCTTATCTCTTGAAAATAAGCTAGATTTATTATTATTTTTTCAACCGAAGGAGAAGCAAAACTCTACTCGCTGCTTAGTGCTTCCGATAAAAGCATTATTTTAAGAAAAATGATAAATATAATACTTTATATAATATTTTATATAATAATATTTTAAAAAGAGTGATATTTTTATAAAATATCTTATAAAACTAATATCATTTTATAAAAATACTTTTATTTTACGCTATGTATTGTAAAAAATATTATGTAAAGTATCAAGCGTTTATCACTGCTAATGCAAGCAAGGAAGGACCACCAAAACTCCAGAGTTCGAAGATAGTCAGAAGCTACGTACAAGCTAGCTAGGGGCCTGGCAGGCCTAGATCGACTGAGGTCCATTGAATGGAGATGGGACAAATTAAGAGCATCCATTCTCCTCTACAACATCGACTTCAAGGGCCATTGACCACCTACAAATTAAAAGCAATAATCAATTAATAAGCAGAAATAATTAATATTACAGACAAACGCAATCGAAGCAGTGGTAGTACGCTGTAATTTGGATTCTGGAATTAATATCGCTGTCCTTGTATTGATTAATTTAAGCACTACTTTTAACTAATGCTGATCATACACATATACATGATAGTAGGTTTTTCGAGGCTGGCCGGCCTTGATCCCAGCTTAGTTGGCTTTAATTGTTTCAAGCCTTAATATTGCAGGCTGCAATCAAAATTTATGCATTGCTCAATTACCATCGATCATCAACTAGTTCCAACGACAGTTGCCCTTTGAGTTATCTCTCATCTTCCCCGACGGAACGAGACCAACTCGCCGATCAAGTGGTTGTTTAATTACATTGAATTCTGAATAAAAGCCAGGACAAGAGACGAGTAAGGGGTCATAAGCCCGCATTTAAATCTATCTGCAATTCCTCTGAACTCACCAACTTTTTACTTTTTTCAGTCTTTAATTTGTAAATTTATATATATCTGCATTTTAATTAATAGAGCAGCGGCGCGGGCGTTGGGAGGACGCTGTAATTGAGGTTGGCTTTATTACATCATCATCATCATCATCATGTTTTCAGAAAACGGGTTGGACAATCGATTGTGATATATTATTATTGACTTGAATGGATGTGAGCCCGATCGAGTGTGTGGTCTATATATATATATATATATATATATATGATAAATGTATCCACAAGACATGCATATATAGATCGATTGACATATCATGATAGCCACATGGGATGTTTCTTCTTGTTTTATTTTTATTTTTAAATTCAATTTATCATGATCAAAAGGCAGTACTAAAGTGTTTTGGAACTGCATATTGCACCTTGCTATAACTGTATACATTTTTTAAGAAATATAGTTATTTCAGTACTTCTTCTTTTTACAACTTTCAAATGTAAATTAGTTAGGTTGACAAATCTTGTGTTATAACTGAATAAACTCATGTAAAAACCATGATGTTTTTACAATTAATTAAGTATCCTGTTTTAGCACTACAAACCATCAGAATATATAAAATCTAGTTACGACACTTTTACTTAAAGTAAATTGGAGCAGCCACATGATGAGTACTGACTCTAATTAAGCAGACGATCATAATTATGGTTTTTGAGTACTTATTTTTCCCCAGAGACTAAAGAAGGAAGCAAAGGAATTCATGAAAGACCAAAGTACTTGGCTGTGTATCCATACATACATGCATGTATACCAAAATCTAAAAATCATCGTTAATTCGTTATTCATTAACCTAGACGTATACAGGCTTACTTACCTGGGGAAAATAAAAAAGAAAGAAAGAAAACCCTAGAGAAGCATTTTTTTTTTTAATACAGCATGCATTTCACTAACCAAGCAAGATTTAACAATATGCATGCAGGGAAAGAAACACTTAGTAATGAAATATCATAATAGTAAAATTATAAGGATTACATATTCCACAAATGACCACAAGAAGTAACAAGCTAGCTAGCTGCTAGCAGATATATAATTTCATGGCTTCTGCTTCTGGGTGTAGATATAATCGAGGTGAGCAGCCAACGTCCTCCTTTCCAAGCATTCCACCTCTCCCAGTCCTTCACATGAGCTCTCATCCACAGCATGAACGTGCTCTGCTTCCGCAAAATCCTTTTAGGAAAAAAAAAAAAAAGGCATTAAGCACACATGAAATCAAGCTCAAATCAATAACCCGATTTTATACGAGTCTAAATAAGAGAAGAAAATTTAAATTCAACCAACCCCATGATGGATATTTGCTGGAGTCGCATCAGCAAAACCTGGCTCTGGGCGGGAAGCATAGGTCAGCGTACTGGAGCAGAGGAGAAGCGCTATCATTAACAGGCCGGTGGAGACCTTTGCCATCTTTGATTTACAATAGAAAGTTGGGATAAGGTTCAGATACACAGCCGCACAGAGAAGAAATTACGAGCGTAATGAATTTATAAGAAGTCTTTCAAAGACTGATGGCGCTGTGTGAACCTGACGAAGTGGACCGAGACTTTTACAATATATAGCAGAATACTAAAAAGTTGATTAGAATTTAAGTTAGAGAAATATATACTGTTACGTGGGAAAAACTGGAAATCAACAACGACCAGTACTAGTGTAATTTAACCACAAAAGAAACCAGAGAAAAAAAGTTAAAGGGATTTGCTGGAATCCTCGTTGAGGTCGCCGAAGATTTGCTTTGCATGCTATTTATAGAAAGAGATAATGACTCTTAAACCGAGAGAGAGAGAGAGAGAGAGAGAGAGAGGGGTACGTAGGGGATGGTCGAGATTAATTTGGAGCCTATATATGTATCTAAATTCTAGCCTACCATGCTAAGCACTAATTCATTTGAATAAATGATCGATCGGACTATATATGTTAATTAGGACTAATTTAATTTCTTCTCTCTAATCTCTATGGTCAAATATATATATGTTATATTATAAGTAGATAAATACAATGAAAGAAGTAGAAAGAGGTGAAAATGAAATCCAATTACGTAACAAACTATAGCTAGCCAAGCCAATAATACACTTGCGTATTGTCAAAATTACTTTGATCTAAAGTTTTGTAAAATGAGTCTGCAAAGGCCAAGACAAAAAAAATCCAGCATGAATGATATATAGTGCTGCACGCACGCACAAACGATCGAAGTCATTCTGTTACAAACGAAGAATACGCATATAGAATATATAATGATATTTCTAAAATTACAAATTAATTCACCTACGTATAACCTTGATTAGAACAATGTGTACTTAAACAAAAGTACTGATCATATTATATATATAATTTAACAACAAATTAAAATCATGACTCATTTTCATGTAGATCAAGTACGTACTGAAGCGCCCTGCATCGGCCATGATCAGACAGACAGATCATATAACAAGTACTATTCATGCATGCGCTAAATTTACATGATATGGCGCGCAGGATTAATATTAAGAAAAATTAAATGATGATCGGTACTACTATTTGGCCAGCTTTTTAAAAGTCACCAACGTACATCATGATCATCTAAAACTTAACCATCGTCGTAATTTGAATATATATATATATATATATATATATATATATATATATATATATATATATATATATACTAGCAGTAGGTAACGTCCAAGGGACGTTTGCCTATTTTTTTTTTTTTTTAATTTTTTTTATCTAGTGATTGAAGAAGTGTTTTTTTTAATAATTTTGTGAATTTTTTATTTTTTTTAAAATGTTTATGATGATTAAAAAAATACATGATAAAAGAAAAATAAAAATAAAAAAATGAAATACACATTCAAGACATATTTTTAGCCTACTTCTTCATTAGTTGTAGCAGTTTTTTTTAGTTAATTAAGAATATTATCATATTTAAATTATGTTAAAACTCTAATTATTTATATTGTTATATTTTTTTAAAAATATTTAACAAAATTTCATCATTTATTTAATATTCAGTAAAACTTTATCTTTTATTTAATGATGAAAAATTAGTATTTTATAAATTGAAGTTAATTTTAAGTGTATGATATAATATTTAAAATTTAATTATCTATTTTATGTTAGTTTAAATCAATATTTAAACTTCTACTGTTAGATTAAATCTGAAGATCAAAGATGAAGGGTTGGAATTTAAAACTCAAAAACTAATATTTTTTCCTACTTTTACAAAAAAAAAAAAAAAAAAAAACTATTCATTACTGTTCATAAACAGTAGCAACGGCAAAAAAAACTATGCGAAAAACAAAATTTTTTACTATTCATTACTGTTCATCTCTATAGCCGCTTTTAAGTATAGGCCGTGATATATATATCGAGGACTACTTTTTGACTAGCTAGCCAGGTCGATCGGAGAAATAGAAGCACAAATTGACGACTAATATTCAACAAATATATACCGTTGATTAATATGGATAGGCTATTGCTATTCGAGATGACTCCATTTTTTCCTCCGTTCACAACTAAAATTATAAGTACCATTTTTATATATTGTTTGAAAGAGTGCAAGCACTATAATTCCGTAAAAGAAAACAAATGACATGGATAAGGGCACCAGCCTGCCCGCAATTACCTGCTAGCTAGCTAGCTACTATAAAGTCATGTTACACGTACGTCGGTTTGCATCCAATTAGCTAGCTAGATATATAGGATAATATGAAAATTTATTTGAACGGACATTAATATTTACTATTTCTTTACTCACTATATATTAATATAATACATCTTATCATAATCTTTCATCTTCTTAATTTATGTATATATATATATTATATATATATATGCATATGCATTTTGAAGTGATAAATGCTAATAATATTGTATCTACAATATTTATCTTATGACTGACCAAATTAAGTAGTAGGTAGGCCGTACGCTGGCCATGGCTTAATGGTCTTGTCTAGGCCTGTACAAAAACCCGCTTGACCCGATCTGTCCGCTTGACCCGACCCAACCCGTACCAAGAAATCAATTTTAATTATATCTCAGGTTTAACCCATACAATCCGCCTCTTAAACACGAATTCCTAGCCACCCACATCCCACTTCTCTCGCCTCCGTTCCCCCCTCCCCACTTCTCTTTGTCACGACGCTATCATTCACAACCCGAGAGTCTGAAATGATTTACTTGGAGCGACGGATGACGCGTGGTGAAAGATACAAGTTTTACATCGTTTTGGAGCAACGGACGACGCAGGAGAGAATCAATGGATCGTTTTGTTTGCTTCGTTCGGTTTGCATCGACTTCTCTTCTCTTGTCCTCCTTCCGATGTTCAAGTTTTGGTATTTTCGTCTCTGCTTTTCCTTTATTTTTTACCTTGTTTCCTTTCTCTGCTTTCATGGGCGATGGGTCTTCCTTACCTTACATTTCGAATAAGACAATGATACGTTGATGGGTCTTCTTGCTTTGTTACACATGCTTAATCTAAACATTTTGTCTTGATGCCGTTTAACAAGGATAAAACTTGTTTCTTTTTTCCTTTTCAATAATTGTATGTTGTGGGAATCTCCGATTGATAACGCATCTCGGTGTGAAATCCCGATAGTTTCGAAGTACTCGATTCTGGATATAAGCTTTTCTTCAACACTAGAGGAAAGCAAATACGAGTGCTTGTTTGCCTCGGAGATGCCGATACTTAGAGGCGAGTCAGTACACACCCAAAGTTCAAACCTAAATTTAATTTAAAAAAAAAAAAGGGGTCGAACCCGACTAGAAACCGTCAATATGTGGGTCGGTCCGGTCCGGTCCGGTCGGTCCAAAAACATGGCTGGGTTGCTCGGGTTGCAAGCCTAGTCTCGTCGATGTTTTCATTATATAAATTAGTGTACTATATTATATGATACATCTCCCATTTAATTATGTGATAGTTCTATTAATATATAAATATATATATATATATTATATGTACAACAATTAAACACAAACAAATCAATTACGTACATCACTTTAGAATGAGTAATTCTATATACAACCGTGAAGTGCGTAACCGCCGCATAATCGCTTTGAAAAAGAGTGGAGTCTACTAATAAAAAATTAATTTTTTTCATGTGGATCCCATGTTTTATTCATTTTTTTCAAAACGATTACACGACGGTTACACAATTCACGGTTGTAAGTATCTTTTCTCCTTTAGAATTTCTACCATTACTCTGAACTTAAACCCTTTTATCCAAAGATTAGATCATAGTTAACCCACCGACACAAAAACAACAAATTAATAGATCATATTCAACTAAAAGCTAGCTAAATTTTCTAAAAATTAATGAACGTAATTAATGCTAATGAGCCGCCCGTGATCATGCATGTATATATCGGCCTGCTCGAAGATTCCTGTTGATCACGGGAGTATGTCGTACTTAAGGCAAACATTTTATTAAAAAGAAATTCAGATCAGTTCAAACAAGCTGCAAACGGGAAGCAAAGATAAAAGTTTTGAAGAAATAATATTCGAGCCATGCATGCCAGGATCTATATCTACGTCTATATATATGTATATATATATAAATAAACATATATACTTTCGTTCACGGAGGTTTAGAGACACAGGCTATTAAAAAAAAGTAATTAGGAAAAGTAGAAGGCAGAAGATCATGAGAAATGTAGAAAAATGCAGTGGGGAAGGCAGCTGGGAAGGAATCTGCAGACATATTGTCGTAAAGAGTATTTGTGAAACCGAAAGCCACTGCTTGAACGAGTCAAAAAGATTTTTTTTAGCTGATGTGATTCTTTCGGTAGGTAAAGGGAATGTTGAGCTGGGCAAGCCGCATATATAATTCCTTCATGATCTGTCTCTCCCCCGGCCTCCCTACTTTGCGTGCATGTATATATATGTGTGCCTATATATATAGATAAATCCAGCAGAGACAGCCTTTATAATCAGAAAATAATTTTGTTCAAACTACAGATAATCCAATAAAAAGTAGCACTATATATATATATATATATATATATATCTTCTTCCTTCGAAGTTGACAAGTAGTACTACTGCAACATTTCACTTTGACTGTACATGATGGAGCTTTCCTTGAACAATAGTATTAATTCCTGAATCTTCAAATAAATTACTGTTCTTAAACTAAATTACCCGATAATTTTTTTCCTAAAGACAAATATTTCAAAGTTAATTTGCCAACTCCAAGGCAACTAAAAACAATTCGAACTACATAAAGGTGGTCAGCCATAGTATTCATGAGGTCGCCTAGCAAAAAACAATCATGCACAATTCGCCACTATCTATCACAATTTTCATACCAATTAATGCAATTCATGTTATTTAGTAGATTAATAATGATGTGCTACAAAATATTAAATGTTAACATTAATCTCGCATCTTACGGCTTTCATCATCCTCCAACTTGATCCAGTAGTACGCTAGCTATCTAGCTCTTTAAGAATTGTGATGAAATCTTAGATTCTAAATTTGTTTAGCCTCAAATATTATTTATATCTCAGAACCGGATAACATGATGATCAGCTTGCTGGCTCGATTATCAGTTGCGGCTTCCGCCAATGATATTGTAGAAACAATATGCATTAATATCACCAGAAAGCACACTACAAGAAAACGAGCTTTTGTGACAATTTAATTGTGGTAAAAAGACTATTTGTAACTCATTTTAGCTGTAAATAATCATTTCGCTGGAATTAACTGGCCACAAATAAACAGTTTTCTTGTAGTGTATAGTTTAATTTTGGGCTTTCTTCATTGTCAAAGACCCATGCAACAAGAGCACCCTTCGTATTATTTGTGAAGTTCTTATTTGCCCCAAAATGAAAAAACATTCCAAGCTTGCTAGAATGTAGTCTAGATGTTGTGAAAAATACAGTGATGACAAACAAGTGAAAGCAAATTACATATAAGCAAATTAATTAATCACACAATACAAAATTAACGTGGTTCGGCAATGTACCTACGTCCACAAATGCAGAGGATTTTATTATGCTGAGGAATTACAAAATACACTTTAAATTTCACTATTCAGAACACTCATGACGTACTAAATTGTTCATTAAGTACATATTTATAGTGTCACATGGCGAAAATCTTAATTTTTACTTTTCTGCCTTATTCACTCGAGCGAGACTTGAGCGAACTATCTGCTTGAGTTTCGCTCGAGCCACATGTCGCGTGAACGTCGAACGAACTTTCTATTTAGGCCTATTAGCCCAAGTCTATGCTCCATGACTTGCTCTTTGAAAATCTGCCAAAAAACTATAACACATCTTTGTTGGATCGGGTCATCAAATCAGGTTGGTATACCAATGAACCCAGACTCCACAAACCCAACACTAGACTCTCGATTTACATATATTGCATGAAAATAAACAGGTCAATTAAGTGATTAACCATAGGCGGCCAATTTACCATCGATCTAGCTTTATCATTTAGCCAGGTTATAAAGATGATTGACGTGCAATATTGAATTATAACCTAATTTAGTCTTAAGAAGAATCCAGATAGAATCTACTTTTTGGCCTTTATTCGACCATTAATTTATTGTATGAATTGCCAAGAGTTTCACAACGTACAGGTAAATCTTATGATGTCGTAAATGATAATACTGAGTTATATTTTGCTGCAAGTAAACATATATAAACGGATAACATTTATATGGTACCGTTTTCCACGTCGTCTCTGTCAGACTGTATGCGACGTACGTGCATGGGCTCCATAGAGGAGAAAATTCGAGGACAAATTATTGATACCTTGTACAAGCTTTCACACTATATATATTTCAAAATTCAATGTTAGCGAATCGAAAAGAAGATCGTTGACTGGAACATGTAAACGCAGATCGAATATGAATGGCTCCATTAATCTGCAGTAAGTAAGTACGTACAGTGTTCTTAATTATTATAATATGTATATTTATATTATAAAGACCTTCGAGGCTTTATCATGTTGTCATCCGAATTGTCACATCTAAGAGCTAGAAATTCTTTGCCCGAACGGCATGGAATATGGGTCTATAAATAATAGTTCAAAGTTCAAGCAACTCGTGTACTCCAAGCCTGCAATATTATTTGTCGGTGGAAACAAGGATAAAGTTTTGTCTCAATTTTGCAATAGAAGTGGATAGGTGCAATCAAACTACCAGAACCACAGTTTAATTAGAAGATACCCAAGAAAGAGTCCTGAAACAAAAAAAGGGCGGGCCCATTACTTAAGAATTAATTAACGGTTATTAGGAAACTGTGTAAGTCAATCATGAACTTGCATCAATAATTCTAATTTCTACTAGTGGTGTTGAATGATTGAGGTCTGGACAGAAGAAGATTGATGTAAACTTTGCAAAAGATAGTCAAAAAGAGAATAAAAACGACTTCGTCCTTTGTTGTGTGAATGCAAGAAAACATGAGATGCAAACTAGGGTTGGAAAAATATGCCTGACAGCCCTAGTTGCCAGCTTTGATAGTATTGGAGAAGGCGACGATAAAGGCGAAAATGGTGCATCATGTATTAATTGTGACAAGACCTTTTGTATGTAACTTGTATCCGGTCATATATATTAATCAACTGCGTGACTGGCTTCCAAGCTAGGGAATTGAGAAAGAGTTTGTAATATCCACCAAGCTAGTACAACTTGCACCACCGACCATTATGTTGTTTTGCAATGATTAATAATGAAATTGCTAACATTGATCGATCGATGAAGTACTTTGCTTTTCTTTATCTTTTCTTCTCTCTCTCTGTCGGTTTCTAATAATTAGGGGATAATTAATTAACTATACTAATATTATATATAGGTTAAATTCTGCCCCAAGAGGCAAGCGAAGGAGGATATATAAAATGCTCAGGTGAAAGAGAACTTAAAGCCCAATAAATATTAATATTCATGTACAAGCAACCGGTGCTAGCTAGCTAGCTGCTGCATGCAGTTTGAGTTTTGGGAAATTACGTAGAGGGAAAACATCAAAGCTAGGATTGCAATAAATGTTGAGAAAAACTTTAGGAGATCAGGTCGTTCTCGATCGCATGCAGTAGTAGTTTTGACACGAGGAATCAATAAATTAAAGGGCAGAAAATAGTAGAGCTGTTAATTACGAGCAGGCGCAGCAACGAGCTGATCAATTAGGATGATTGCTTGTGATATCAATGAGATGACTCGCATATATGCATGCGCATAAACTTAATTTCATGTCAACTGCTACCATAGGGAAAGTTAGAAGAATCCCCATTCACAGACAAATTTTTTTAGTGGGATTGGCCATTTGCATCTTTTTCTTTTTTCCTAGCTAGCTAGCTAGCTAGCTACTTCCCCACTATCTGTCCAATAATTAACGGTACGTTTGGCACAATAGAAATGTTTTAGCCATCGGGAGATTTCACAAAAATAAAATTTTAAATTAATAACATGTCTTGATAAGATACATTAAATTATAAAATTAAAAAAATACATTTAAAAATTATATTAATTTATAAATTTATTTTTATAAAATCATTTTATACCTGTAAGTATCTTTATACAAAAATAGTAACATTTGTGATGGACCATCAGTATCCCATCCTCGGGCTTCAATTTGACAATCAGTGAACAGTTTTGAACGTGGTTCCGAATTATAATAGGAGCCCACTTGGGCCCGCCCCCATGTCTAACTAGGAGCCTACTGAGCTAGCTAGCTAGCGATCGAGAGAGAGATAGCAACGCTAATTCAATTGTCACGCGCTGTTAGTTTTGTTGCCTAGGTGTCCAGCTCATGATTCATTTTCTCGTGTCAAAATCGAATAGTACTATATATATATATACACACATACGAATAACCTTAATTAAATCAAATTAGCTAGCTCCTCATGAAATCTAATCCATCAATGTATGTGTTGGGTTCGTGGAGCTAGGAAATAAGAAATTCTTATCTGGGCCGGAGCAATTTATTATCTAATTATCTCGGAGCTAGCGTACGTTGATGCATTTGTATAAATAAGCCAAATATTCAATCTAAAACATTGAAAAATACAATTACGAAATCAACCTAATTAATTAGGATATTTATATTCGAGTCGAACCATTCATTAAATCCTAATAAATCGATTTTGTATTGATTTCATGTTGATGGTGTTATAAACTTAAAAAAGAAACTGAAAAAGCTAGAAGAAGATGCTCATCATATAAACCTAAATATTGCAGACATGATTCTTTTGACTGATCTTCCGCAGTGTCTAATTAACTGTTCATTATTGCCAATCCTCTAGCTACATGCAGCTTGCATCTATCCGACCTTTTCTCTTTAATTTTCTCTATCATCCTTTTAACATTATGATAGGATCGATCGGTCTCGTTTTGTGCATCGATTGATCATCCATTAATAGACTATAATATATATATATGTAATGGATTGCTTTCAAACCACTATGACAATCTCCTTCAGTGCATGACCTTTGACACCTTAATTAATTAATATATATAAACCTCACTTCATTCTCTTTTAAAAAGGCAGGCACCCAATTTAATTGTTTCGATCGATGACAATATAATTTTTATAAGTGCATAAGCCCAAGTCGTGTACTCGATCGATCCGGCCTAATTGATCATCACGTATCAATGATCATTTCCTAAACAAGTAAAATCGGCTTGATCAATTCATGAATAATTGCATGCAGTAGATCATTAAACTATAAAAAAATTGTTTATTTGCGACCAGTTAATTCCAGCGAAATGACTATTTGCAACTAAAATTAATTGCGAAAAGTCTTTTAGTCACAATAAATTGATCGCAAAAGTTCGTTTTTCTTGTAGTACTTGTTTGTACAGCTGCTGCTTAATTAATTAATTTGCTTTCATTAGTTCTTGAACCACTTTGTCGGCAAGGTATTGCTTCATGCCCATCTCTCCTTAGCCAAATTCATGGTATTATATAATAAGATTCTAGCAAGCATGCAAAAAGTTTATTAGATAGCTCGCTCTGTAAATAAGCTATCCTTTTCTTGATTCCTTTTTTTCTTTTTTATATTTATATTTAATTTACGATATATAGCAACGATATATAATTGACAAGATCAATTGGAATCCGGTCCTGTTCTTTTAAAAAATAAATGTATAAAATTCATAACAATTATTTCAGATAGTACTAGCTATATATATATATATATATATATATATATATATACACACACACACATTTATATATATATATATATAAGCTAGCTGTTCGTCATCGTGAACAGGATGATTATATATTTAAGTTTTAATTAAATAGTGACGTCTTGACATATATGCACGCACTTTTAAATACATGACATACTAATTATTATTTTTACTTAAGTACTTTTGTATTAATTAATTGATTCCATTTATTACGGATTGTATCGTGTAAATTATTAATAATGTGAATTATAAAATGAAGCCAATGATCAATCGGCCAATTGAACCGCAATTCAGCTTGCTTTTCACATCGTGCCAAATTAAGCAGGACAAAATTGTGTAATCCTATAAATAGAGAGATAGGTGATCCTTGCATAACAATCCCCACCATAGAAATCTCAGGGTTGGATTATTATAAATTAAGCTTCCTTTTTCCAGGCCCGAGTGCTATATATTTTCTATCTTCTTATGTATGTATAATCCTGATCCTCCAATCCTATATAGCCAAAAAACATTGAAACATTATTACATAAAATAGTGGCATGGGATTTGTTAATCGAGTATCCAAAGAGACTGCAAACTTTGCAAGATATTCTTTAACCCCATTAATTGCAACACTTAAACGCCGCCTATCCACCAGCAGTACTCCAACCCTAGGCGTGGCTAGACACATCCGTCGACTCCAATCCAATCAAATGGGTTTTGATATTTCCACTCGTGAGATCAGCTGCACCACCAATTTCTGCTTATACAGTGCTACAATAGGAATCAATATCCCGGTTGAGCAGCCGAGGAGGGTCCATACATGTACGAGCCCTGGCTTTGGCCCTTCATGCCGCAGAAAGATTAATGATCATGCAGGTCATGTGATCGCATGGCTCCTTCAAAGTATTTCAACGGCCTTTTTCACATCCCTAGAGCGGTGCTCCTGCTTTAATGTTGACACAATTGAAGATTCCGATGATTCTGGTCAATATTACTCACGACTGGTAATTTGCTAGAATGTGCGCGCGCTCAATTCATTTGATTGCTCAAATACTTTCAGATCATCACACTGGCCTGCCGCTGGCCTGCAGTACCATTACATGCATGCAGATATGAATTTCATTATTTAATTATTGATTTATTAGCAAATTTGTTGTAAAGACATTAATAATATATATATATATATATATAATAATGATATTCGTGATACATGAATTAATATTTAGTTCACAATTAACTAACTCATTGATCATGTGATCACTTACCGCCACTTCATAAAAACTATATATAAAAAGAGTTTTATTTAAATTTTAGATTTTACTCAACTTGCAGCATGCATGCACCTTTCAATTAGAGCCAAATTGTAAGAAGAGTTTTGAAAAAAAACTGAATGCATATTGACGACTTTGTTGTATTATCAACTTCTTTTGAGTGCGGAATTAGCTAGATACCAATATCCACTAGCTAGCCTGCTTTGGTTTTTCCAGTGTTTTTTCGCTGGATAGCTAGCTAGCCAGGTTTCTTGACATATATCATGAAACTTCAAAAGAAAAACTGTATTGCATGCTGAATCGGGGCTTTGAGTTTCAAGATGGGGAGTCAAAGTAGCACGCGGCATCGCTTTGAAATGATTTCAGATTTCTGAATAAATCACAGTACGTACGTGCGTACATATAGCTGGCTGATCATACCAAAACGAGTGCTTTGATAGTAATCTCTAGCTAGATAGCTAGGGAAATACTACTTGGCAACTAACTATTTTTTTTTTTCTTCAACACTATATATTTTTTTCTATTGGATCGACAAACACCAATATTAGTGATGATGAAAAGCTAGGCTGCGTTTATTTGTTGAGTTGAGCTTAATTTATTATAAACAGTAGTTAGTTTAAATAATGAATGGAGTTATATGACATCTATCTAAATTGAGTTTAAAGTGTATTTAAATGTTAAGATAAGTCTAATACTTTTAATAAAAAATTAAAAAAGTTGTGAGTCTCACATATAAAGATGTATTAAGTTGAAAAATATTGTGAGTCTCATGTGTAAGGAGGTTTTGAATTGAAATGAATTTAATAATTTGAGAGTTGTGTGTTTAGATGTTAGACTTAATTTAAAATTAAACTCAATTTAATAGAATCTTACAATCAAACGCAACCTTAAACTCGCATTTTCCAAATTATCTTGGTCCATTTTATATAAGGATGTCGGCATGCGGATCAAAGAAAAGAAATGAAAAGAAGAATATATATTTACATGATGATCCTGAATCCATATATAACAGTGACGAACTGTTTTTCGTAAAACATTTTCCATCTTAGACGAAAGAAAGTTTTCTTGCTCTGGATAAAACGTTATCCCTCGTCCTAATTTCACTTTTAATTTGGGTCATTGTCTGCAAAAATGGACATCTGGAATGCACCATGACTTTAAATGTCACTAGATTTTATCTAGCGTATGGCTGATAATTAAACATGAACCATATATATTTTCCTTTTCATCACAGTTCATGACATGAGCATGTCTGCATGACAAATGTCTATGCTCTCTCTGGGAATTTTAGCATAGTGGATTAGTGGGGCCGGAAAGACTGAACAACATGAACCCTTCCTTCAACTTGAGGATAAGAATTAAACACGTAACCAGAAACAAAGGAACTATAGCTAGGTAGCTGGGATATATATATATATATATATATATATATGTCTAATTACTTAGCATGACTGTCAAACAAAGTATGTATTAATTAAACTTTTAGAAACGATGAGACACAAGTTGCGTACATGTATGCAATAATATAATTAAAATTCAAGTACTTGAGGCAAAAGGTTTAAACTCTAAACGCATTCCCTTGTTATGCAACATTAATTAATTGGTCCTAGGAAAGTTATATCTAAGGAAAATACGAGATGGGGAAATAAGAAACTACAGTAAATAGACCAGTACTTGGAGGCTTTTAAAGTGGTTTGAACTGTGTTTAGAGTTGCCGCAGAAAGCTTTATTTTTTTTTTCTTTTTGCATGTGATGTGTTTGGTCCACCACCTAGCTGCATGCTTATTGCTTGAGCAGCAAAATTAATGGATATATACGTGAAGACTCTAGGCATCTAGCCGCGCGATAAATCAACTAGCTAGGGTTGCGTGGGGTTTACGGCCCCTTAACTTTCGACATATACTTTACCAATTTTGACAGGTTCGTGAACATCAGTCATCATGTATATACATGGCTGATTTCTTTCGACATTTTCCCCACGTGTTTGGATTGACAAGGTCGTCAAGTACTCTGCAAAAAGGAATAAAAGCAACCCTGGCCTAGATAGCCTTCAAATCTCTCCTTTTTTTTTCTGATTTTTAAAATCTGTCTTCGCCTGCCTTCTCCTGTACATATCCCCTTCCTCCTCAAGATTGGGATGCATGTTGATCAACTCTTGCCAAAAGTAAAGCAGTTATATAAATATCAGTAATGCTGTATATAGATGTAAAATATGTAAATATTGTATAATTATTATGAAAAAGATTGAGATCTATTATTAAAAAATTAATTTCTTTTTATATGAGTCTCATATTTATTTATTTTTTTTAAAACGACTGCACGGTGCTTATATACGCACGACTATAAGTATTATTTTTTTATAAATATATATATATATATATATACACACATATATATGCACTACAAGTGTAAGAAACAGAAAATGTTGGACATCGCGTGTGTGTATATATATAATGTGCGTTTGTTTTGAAGCAAACAGCCAGAAACCGTACGTCTCTTTATTAATCTTGTGTGTCTCTCTCTCCAAGACGAGGCTAAATTAAACGTGTTTAATTATTAATCTTTCACATGAGGCCTACAGCTCCCAATTAGTCCCAAATTGTTAAAATTGTAATATTGTATTTCTGAAATAATATGTAAAATAAATAAATACAACGTCTAGGCTATCTATGGTAACTGATCAAGTATGGAAATAATTACAATTTGATGACTAATGTCCTAAAATCAAGAGGATGCACGCTAATTTTGTGGTGATTTTGTTGATTTTGTGTAATTGGGATTCTATCAATACTCCTCCTCAAGTTGGTGCATGGAGATCCGTAATGCCTAACTTGCATAAAAAATGATGAAAAATGTCTCGTCTCAATGCTTTGGTGAAGATGTCAACAACTTGCTCATGAGAGGAAGTGTAAATGGTTGTAAGGAGTCATGCCCAAATTTTATCGCGGGCAATGTGGCAATCAATCTCAATATGTTTGGTGTGCTCATGGAAGATAGGATTGTAAGCGATGTGGAGAGCAGATTGATTGTCACAATAGAGACTGATAGGCTTAGAATGAGAAATACCAAGATCAGTGAGGAGCTGTTTTAACTAGGTGAGTTCGCAAGTGTTTTAACCAGCTTCATTAGAAGAATGTGCCACTATCGTTTGTTTTTTTGTTCGTTAAGAAATGGGACTTATGCCAAGCTGAACGAAGTAGCCTATGGTGGACCGATGGGTGGTGGGGCAACTAGCCCAATCTGAATTCGTGTAAGCAGTAACATGCAAATTGCTAGATGAAGAAAAAAAAAGCCTTGACCTGGACTGCTTTTGAGATAACGCATAACACAGGTGGCAGCTTACATGTGGGGAACTTGAGGAGTATGCATGAACTGACTGAAAATATTCACTGCAAAGACAAGGTCAGGAATTGTGATAGTTAGGTAGATGAGGCGCCCAACGAGTCGTCGATAGGCACAAGGGTCGATGAGGAGAGTGCTGTCATGATCTGTGAGCTTCAAGTTTTGTCCATGGGAAAGGGAGCGATCCGAGCACCAAGTTGGCTGCTATCAGACAGGAAATCAAGTGCATACTTGCATTGGTTTAGGAAAATGCCTTTCTGAGAACGAGCAACTTCGAGACCAATAAAATATTTGAGGAAACCAAGATCTTTTGTTTTGAAGTGTGTAGAGAGAATGCTCTTGAAAACCTCGATCTGAGAGATGTCGTTGCCAACAATTAAGATGTCATCAACATAAACAAGAACAAGAATGATGTTGGTGTGGGTGACAAGGTAAATAAAGAATAATCTGCCTAAGAATAACGAAAACCTACATCAAGAAGCACAGTGATTAGTTTAAAAAACCAGTTGCTGAAGGCTTGCTTGAGGCCATATAGAGATTATTGGAGTTGACATACACGAGTCTCCCCCTTAGGGAAATATCCTGGTGGTGGGGTCATGTAGACTTCTTCATCAAGATCGTTATGCAGAAAAGCATTGTTAACGTTGAATTGATGATTAATTCAGTTTTTTGTGGCAGCGGACAGTGGTCATTTTGACAATCGGAACAAATGTCTCATGATAGTCAAGGCCTTCAACTTGAGTATAACCCCTATTAACTAGTCGAGCTTTATACCTCTCGATAGAATCGTCGACCTTGAACTTAGTTCTTAAAATCCATTTACAGCCAATGAGTTTCTTACCAGGAGGAAGTGGCTCAAGAGTCCAGGTGGAATTATCCTCTAATGCATGAATCTCAACGGACATTGTCTCACGCCAATGAGAGTGGTGAATGATAGTAGAATAACATGAAGGTTCAACAGATGTGGTGAGAGCAGTTAAAAAAGCAAGGTGAGAAGGTGAAAAGCGAGAATAGGAAGGAAAAGCAGATAAAGGGTGAGTAGTACCTGAGGCTGAGGCAGCCGGTGACGATGCAGTGGACTTCGTATGTATGGTCGGGCAAACGTAATCCTAAAGATATGTTGGTCGAGTAGTGGTGCGACTGGGGCGAAAAGAGAGGGAAGATGGTGGGGGAAGAGGTGGGTCAGGATTATGAACGGAGGGAGGAGGAGAAGATGGTGGTAATATGGGCTCAGGGACAGGAAGAGGAAGAACGGGAAGAGCAGGAGTGTCCTGGAAGGAAAATTTTTATTCATGAAAAGTGACATCACAGGAATAGAAAATAACTTGGGTATCGAGATTGTAAAGCTTGTATGCTTTATGAGTACTTGGATATCCAAGAGAGACACATTTAGATGCATGAGGAAAAAATTTGTCGCGGGAAGCATGGAGGGTTTGAGCATAACAAAAACACACAGACACGTGTAAGTGAGTGTAGCTTGGCGGGGTATCAAAGAGAAGTTCAAAAGGGGATTTATTTTGGAAAATACGGCTCGGAGTGTGATTAATGAGATAAGTCGCGGTAAGAACACAGTCACCCCAAAATTATAAGGGTAAGTGTGCTTGAAAGTAGAGACTACGGACGACATTCAAAAGGTGCTTTGCAACACTATTTTGTTGTGAAGTTTCAACATAAGTACGTTCGTGAATAATGCCATGGTCATGGAGATAATTTTGAAATTTGTGGGAAATAAATTATTGTCCATTATCAGTTCTTATTATTTTAATTTTTGTATTAAGCTGATTTTGGATAAGTGCAAAAAGATGCATGAGATGAGTATAAGTTTCATATTTATATCGTATGAGATAGATCTAAGTGGTGTGAGAAAAATTATCAAATATTGTAAGAAAGTAATGAGCACCACAAATTGAAGAAGTATGATAACCACCCCATATATCACAAAAAATGCAGTTAAACGCAAAAATACTTTTATTAGCATTTGAAGGAAAAAGAAGTCTAGTGTGCTTAGTACGAGCACAAATATCACAATCAGAAATAACACAGGGATTATTATTGAAAAGACTAAAAATATTTAAGTGGGAAGGATGACCTAGGCGTTGGTGATATAAGATCTTATTAGCCTCGTCTGAGTAGACTAATAAGATCTTATTAGTCTAAGTAGAAAAAGCCGTAATTGGTTGGGGCCGATACACATAAAGTCCATTGCAAAGCTCACCCACTCCAATCAGCCTCGTCGACTGTGGGTCCTGAAAAAAATAATTAGAAGAAGGAAAAAAATGAGGTATGAATTATTAGTAGTGAGCTGGGGGAAGAGATTCCGGTCATGGCACATGTGGTGGCTAGCTCCACTATCCACAACCTATGTTCGACATCTATCAAAAGGGAGGTTGGAAGAAACATTACCCACGAAATTTTCAGAAGGGGCTTTCGGGTGAGAGACCAGGCACCGGCAATGAGGTGTTGGAGGAGGAAACTTGATGGACCATCGGCAGCAACCTAGTGGGTGGTTTGTCGAGAAGAGAGGACTTTGGCTTCACGCGAGAGTCATGGCCTAGTGGGTAGCCCACAACCCGCCAGCAACAGTTGCGTGTGGGCTTGGCATCCACATTCTGTGCATCTGAATGGAGGTTTCTAGGAACCACCAGAATGGACGGCAAAAATGAGGGCGTTTGACGAAGGTGGTCGAAGTTGAAGAAGCCTTTGTCCCTGAAAAAGAATTGAAAAAATTTTTGTGATGGGGAAGGGGTTCCATGGCCAAAATTTGGGTTCTGAGTTGAGAACTTGAGAGAAGGAGTCGTTGAGACCAAGTAGAAACTGGTAAAGCCGTTCATCCTCTGCTTGATGTTGTAATTCTTTAAGATCACTATTCTTTTGTAAGTGACTTAGTTCATTCCAGATTTGTTTAATCTAGTTGTAATTCTCATGAATGGAGTGAGTGTTTTGGTGCAGGGATAAGAGTTCTCGTTTGTGCTGGTAGATTCGAGCATTGTTCCCATGACAGATATGGGATTGGAGGTCCAGCCACACTTCGCGAGGGTCGGTATGAAATTTGAAAGAATTGGTGATGGAGGGATTGATGGAGTTGAGAAGCTAAGTAAGGACCATGTCCTTAGTTTGATTCCATTGGGTATAATCTGGTGAATTGGTGTCGGGTGGGGGAAGAGTGCCATCAACAAAACTGAGTTTATTTTTTGCGTTTAAAGTACGGGTCATGGTTTTTTGCCATTTAGGGAAGTTATCTCATGTAAGAAGACCAGAGACGAGAATTAGACTAGGGGAATCTGAAGGGTGAAGAAGGTAAGGGGAAGAATGAGGGTTAGAAGGGTTAGCCATGGAGGCATTGGAAGAGGGGATCGGTTAGGCTAATACCATGTCAAAATTATAATCTTGTATTTCTGAAATTTACTTTTTACAATTGAAGAATATTCAAAATAAATAGATACAAGGTTTAGGCTATCTATGGTAACTGATCAAGTATGAAAATAATTACAATTTGATGACTAATGTCCTAAAATAAAGAGGATGCTAATTTTGTGGTGATTGTGTAATTGGGATTCTGTAAGTCCTAGCTAGCTAGCGTGGTGCAAACCTCTCTCCGCAACCAAGACTTTAGCTACCTCTCAGAGCAAAGGTTATATATATATAGAGTTTTGAGATGTTTTCATATGTATACATAGGATTGTGAATAGTGAATATTGTGAATAGTGACTGATAAGAAGAATTTTTCATATATATATATATATATATATATATAGAATTATGAATAGTAATGAGAAATTTTTTTCACATATATATAATATATATGGAAGTTGCAGGTCTGCTATGTATAAAGAACATTCAACCATTTTCATAATAATAAAGGTCGATCGTAAAACTAATTAATTGTAGCTAGCACGAGTGGATCAGTCATCAGTGCATAAGCTAGCAATTAGTGTAAAAGTTAAAAGCTAACGAGGAACGTACGTACATGCCTGTCTAAACAATTAACCAAATTAATTAGCTCGCCGACAACGTCTAAAGATTAATGGTCTATACTACTCCCTAGCTAGCTGATTTATATAGTTTGTCGATAAAGAAAATTATGAGCATCTTCACTAAAGAATTAAAGACGAAAATTGAAAATAAAATAAGCAATGCATGGATCATGATAATCCTTTTGCCCATGTTTTGTGATTACAGCACCAGTACTTTTAGATGTCGGCCTCATGCTAAGTACCTCACATTATATTGCTCATGTTCATGTTCATGCATGCATGAGCAGCAACATTAACGTACGTACCCCCCCAATGTTACATATATATATATATATATATATATATATGATCGGTTCGGCTTCCTTTCTTTTAAATTGTTCCATTACTTTCTTTCCCAACCCTAAAGATGATTATATATATATATATATATATATGAACCTATAGATCATTATTCCATCTACTCCAAAAACTTTGAGACCCCTATCCTCTAGTATGTGGCCTCATGAGCTCAAACGTACATAACTTCCATTAACGATATCAAACTGATCATTACAAAACAGTTGTCCATATTAACAAAAAAAATAATAATAATAATTGCAAATTAATGGGTCGTCATCAAAAGTAATTCACGAGTATTGAGCTTATTATATATATTATATTATATGTAGCTAGCTGATGAGCTGATATCATGCATATATACTTGTAAAAGTAATATTATATACAGTCGAGGAATGCGTAAATACTGTATTGTCGTTTTGAAAAAGAGTGAAATTTATTATTAAAAAAATTAATTTCTTTTTATGTAGGTCTCATATTTATTTAATTTTTTTAAAATAACTATACAATATTTACACACTAACAACTACAAATATCATTTCTCGTACTTGTAATCAGCCGAGCCCCTCAGAAATTCATGTGCCTAGCTAATTGCCGCTCCTCGCTCACCCGTATATACCCACATCTTAGCTCTCAACTCCACGTCAGCAACCTTCCACACATTGGCTCCTCGTACGTGCTTCCAATTGGATTCCAACACGCGGCCAGAGTGGAACCCAGCTAGATTTTTTCTTCGTGACTAAGCATAAGAACCAGTCTTTTTCCTGCGGGGGACCCATTTGGCTTATGTCACCCACCCAAATGTACCCTTTAATAAAAGTATGTTAAAAACTTGAACCCCACCATAGTGCCACCTGACTCAAAAGTTATTCCATTTCCATCTACGCAAACACGTTACACATACATCTACAGTCTTCTCTTGTTCTCTGACGAGATTACCCCCACTTGTACCCTTGTAATTACTCCTTCCTCTGGCCCATAAATATCCGTCCCCTACGCTGCATTTCTTCCCTTTCTCCCTCTCTCCTCCCTCCTCTCTCTATTTTGGAAAGTTTTGCCCTTAATTCCTGCCATGTTGTCCGCTTATAGGCCCGGCTTTCCGTCCGATACTATGTTTGGAAACCCTTTTCCGGCTTTTGATCCCGGCTTTATGCCCTTGGACTGCCCGGAATACTTTCCACCCGTCCAATCCCCTAAACCTTTTTTTTCAAATTCCGGCCCCGATGCTTTAATCCAAACACCCAAAGGGGAGCCGGATGCGTTTCAGTTCCCCAAACCGGTTATTTCTTGTTCCGTTTCTTACGAACCGGACCGAGACCAAAACCCGAGTCATGTCAATTCAAATTCCGGTTCTGACGAGCCGAAACGGAAGAGAGAGGAATCCGAATCCCCGTTGGACGAGCGGAGACAGAGGAGGATGATATCGAACCGGGAATCGGCCAGGAGGTCACGCATGCGTAAACAGAAGCACTTAGAAAACCTAAGGAATCAGGTGAACAAGTTTAGGATCGAAAACCGAGGCCTTTCGAACCGGTTGCGCAGCGTTTTGTACCACTGTCACCGCGTGCAAACAGAGAACAATCAGCTCCAATCCGAATATGACATGCTCCGACACAAACTCTCAGAGATAGGTCAAATTTTGGCGTACCGGCGACTGCAACAATTCACTGCTGCATGGCAATGCAATACCGTTACGCCCGAACAAACCCCGTCATTGGTTACATAATCTGAACTATAATGATAATAATCTTAAAACGAGAACGAAGAGCTTGTCCTCTCCTGATCTCTCTCTCTCTCTCTCTGTCTTTGTATATCGATTTAAAAGCTGATAAAGTAATTAATGGTGGTGGGGTAGTAAGGGATTTTTGGAAAATGTCAAGTTTCTTTGAAAACTAGGGTCATTATATAAATTTATATATCGTGTACGTACGTAAAAACTTTTAGTTAATCAGTGTTAGGTTTATTAAAGCATATATTCTATTTTCTAGCTGTCGTGTCGTAGTTTTTTCTCCTTCAAAAAACAAAAAATAAAAATAAACGAAAGTCGTGTACATGAGGTTCCATGTCCATCGGAATTTACAATCTGAGCCTTTTTGTTTTGTTTTGTTTTGGCTTTGGAAAATCTTAGCCACATATTTACTTATGCAGTCGCGGAAACATAATATTATACGAAAATTCTGCCAAATTTTAATTTAAATAGTTCGCGTGATCACAAGTGCTTTTCAGAATTTATTTATTTATTTTAATACAAGCAATCACGAACGCAGCAAAAAAAAAAACTCATCGCTAAGTAAATGATTGAAACCCGGAAATGTCCGATATATCCAATATTACCAAGTGATCTATCTAGCAGAGAGGTTAATTATACAATAAATAATTAAATCATGATCATCTCCAAAGGGATAAAACTGTCCTTCAAATACGTACACATGACATATGTACCCAACAAACAATTAATATATAAATATATTTATATTAATTGGAGTGCATATATATATATATATATATATATATATATATATATATATATATGCCAAAACCAAGAGTCAAGCAATGATTCTAGTCGTGTATTATTATACATATGAGTATTGTTTACGTACCGCGTACTGTGATTCCACCAGCCTTTTGCATGTATGAAAGAACCGACATGAGCCAATGATTGACTGACATTATACCTGCAGGAATATTAATTTATAAGAGTAAATTGATGATGACACATGCATTAATGAAAATAATACTAATTAAGAAAGAAGAAGGAGGTGGAACAAATTACAATGATTTTACCCTCCCAACTCTCAAATCTCGTAAAAAGTACGTACGAAACTAGTTCATTAATTATAACACTATATACTAATTATAACGAATTCTAAAAATTTCATCTCATTTCATCAGCTTACAACTATTTACTAACTACTCTTATAAATTACTTGAAAATACGTACCCACTCCGATCCTCTGATATTCCGTCATCTTGATTTAATAATTAAGTTAAATAATGATAATCGAAAACATTATTAATTTAATACAAGTCATGGTCAGGGCAGAGAATATGTTGCTTTCCAAGCCAACCTCTCTTGTCAAGCAATTAATTAGTTGCTTTCACCCACACCTTTTCTTTACTATAGTTAAATAGTTTTTGAATTTCCTTTTTCCTAAACTTGACAGATTTTTGGATTAAGTGACATTAATTATTTAGGGAGATGGGAACTTTAATATATACTAATAAAGAGTGATTAATGACTTTATTCATACTTAAATTGAGCATGAGGGGCCACACATGCTCCATAAACGTAATATTCCAATTATAGGCTCGCTCGTAAGACAGATCCGGACGTTCGTCATCGATCCTCATTTTAATTAATTGCATGCCCTTAAATAAAATGTTACTTTTAATATATTTATATATATACACGACCAAGATTAATGTATATATTTTGAAAATCTCAAGCTTTGATTATAATTTTAGTGAGCAACCGAGAAATGGCACTATGTTATGGTGCAATATTGGATATTTCCCACCTATTACGTACATTATTAAATATGTGCCACTAAGTAGTAACTCTAGTAGCGTAACAACAAGAAATAAAATAAACAATAAAAAAAAAAAAAACTGGTGCAGTAGTTATACGTACGTACTTGATCATACACTTATAAATTTATATACCCAGTAAAAAAGAATTAAAAACGGATGAGACAGAAATATAAAAGCCTATCAATTATATATTCGAGTGCTTGATCGATGTCGATGAGATCTTGTATGCATTTGTAGGTTTTTGGCTTATACAGGTAACAAAAGATGGAATATTGATTAATATGATGAGACAGAACAACCATCAAATCTCGTTTAACTTTAAAAAAAAAAAAAAAAAGGAACAAAGAAAAATAAAGGGGAAAACTGAATGAAGCTGCTCTATCCCGGAATTAATTAAACCGATCTAGGCCATTATAAAGAAAAAATGGGTAAAATGCAAAATATTTCTGAAAGCAGCATTTTGAACCTTTCTAACTGGGAGATGAAAAGGTGATCGGGAGGGTTTGGTCCAGTTCCTTCAAGTGGGGGTAGGTTTATATGGATGGAAACCCATATCGACTCGCTTTGAAAATGATCGTCTGTTGAAGGAAGAGACTATATATTTATATAATATATATGAAGTTGTCAATCACTGTCTCTGTCCTTTATGTTTTTTTTCTATTAGCTAGCTAGCTAGCTAGCATTGTCTCTTCCTTTCTTCATTCATAAGTTATAAAGACGACAACTTTAAATTGTTTCTCTGATAAAAAGGAAATAGACAAGTGGCACATGGGCACTCATTGGTGTCCATGTCTGGACTGCATGCCAAGCTCTCTGGTCTGTAGATATTCTATTTCTACCCTGCAGCAGATTTATAAGTTCGATGTTTGTAAATATATAGTAGTCCTAGCTAAATGAAGAAGATCCAAGATTGATTTCATGATGGCCGGCGCAGGCATGGCCCAGAAGCACAGTACTGCATAATCTATCCGGGGCCCTCTCTGGATCGATGTTGGGGTCCTCCATCTCTAGATCTGATGAATGGATCTCCTCTCCCAGTTTGCCACTCTATATTTAATTAAGTCGCCTATTGCAAGTTGACGTAATTATCAATCACTAAAAGTAGTACTAGTCTCAAAGTTGTAAGTTCACTTTGCAACGTTGGTATTGCTCAAGACTAATGACAAGTTAGGTTTATATAATTACCTATTTTAAGAAGCACTCCTTTCTTGAGTACTGATGTAGGCAAGGAAAGCTAGCAAGATATATAAGTACAACACCAATGATTCAAGTAGGTGCGCAGTAGATAGGCGTGCTAATTCCATTACAAAAATTAACATTTACGATGAGTCATTTGTAATAAAAATGACTATTTGTGACGATAATAGATCCATTTTTATACAAAATAATCATTTTAATAGGAAGTAACTAAGTAAATAAACATTTTTATTGCATTGTTTAATTAAATAGATCACCTAAAAATAGTGATTAACTATATATTATATTATATTATATAAATGTACATGATCATTTCCCTCAACATTTTAATTTGGATATATATATATATATCCAAATTATGATCATGTATATATTACATACTAGCAGTCAACCACGTGCAATACACGTTTGCCACATTTGCCTAAATGGTAAAAAAACAAAATTCCTGAAAATAATGTGTCCAAACATCAAATAAAGTGTGACTCCTTACATGCAACATGAAATCTTAAATAATTGAATTAGTTGTTAGTTCACAATCATCAAGATTGAAAGAATACATAAGATTGATTAATAAATAGCCTAATGCATAGGGGCATAAAACCAAATATAAGCAAGCATCTATGAATTTCCATATTTCTCTACTTTAACAAGAAGTGTTTGTTCCAACTATAGTATCTCTAAACATTTCTTTTGGGTTGATCATTTGTATGTGAAATATCAATCACGGATTCACGAGTTAAAGTTTTGCATGGAAGTTTCAGCTGTACAAATTAACCATATTTGATAATAGAGATCAATGCATGCATGTCATGTTACCTCCAACCATGCAGAAGATGTAGTGAGCTCGTATGAAGCAAATTCACCCTCCCTGTAACTGCATTTCCAAGAATAAGAAAATATACTCAAATTATGGCAAGAGAAGATACTTCCCAAAATTTGGTCGCATGAACAAAAAAATTATCTCACGATTAATAAAAATTCAACCACACTACTCAATGACCCAGGGAGTACTGAAAAAATACAAAGTCTTTTATTCCTATGTTGTTCTCACATTCTTTCATCATTAAAGTAAGCATCTTATATTTTGAAAGTCCCAAAAATATTATAATTGTAGAAAATCATTTTATCTAAATGATTTTAGTTAATTAAGAATATTATGAGATTTAAATAATGTTCAAAACTCTAATTATTTAAATGGTTTTACTCTCTTAAAAATATTTAGCAAAACTTCATAATTTATGTAACGATGAAATATTAGTATTTTATAAAGAGTAATTCTACATACAACCGTGAAGTGCGTAACTGCCGCGTAATCGCTTTGAAAAAGAGTAGGGTTCACTATTAAAAAATTAATTTTTTTCATGTGGATCCCATGTTTTATTCATTTTTTCAAAGCGATTACGCGGCGGTTACTCAATTCACGGTTGTAAGTATCTTTTCTCTTTTATAAATTAAAGTTGATTTTAAATGTATGATATGATATTTATATTTTAATTATCTATTTTAAGTTAATTTATTTTCAATATTTTAACCTCCACCATTGGATCAAATCTAGAGACTCAAGATGAAGGGTTGAGATTTAAAGCCCCAAACACTAACTTTTTCTCACTTTTCCCTCTTTCCTCTCTCTCCTCCCTCCCTCCAGCCGCACGCCCCTCTCCCTCTCGATCTCTCTTCTCCTCGACTCCTCCCAGTGCCTGTCGACTGCCGTTGCTGCGCCACCACCAAGTGCAGTCATCGACGACCTTTCCCACGCCGATCTCCTCCCCATAGACCTCTCTCTCTCTCTTTCTCTCTCTCTCCCTGCAAAAGGCCAAAGCCCGTAGCCCTCTCTCTTCCTTTCCCTTTGACTTCCCTCCACCGCCCTGCCATGAGCAGCTCCTCCCACGAGCTTCAAATGCCACCTCTTCCCCATGACGCAGCTCCCCGATCTGCCTCCCTCTCTTATGAAGCCTTTCTCTATCTCACGGGTTCTTGTCGTCGCACGACCTAGATCCACCGCCTACAGCCCACGACGCCACCACAGGCCCTCCACGGCACCTCCCCTATTCCTCCATGCCCAACCGAGCCTCTACCTCTCATTTGCTCTATTGTAACCCACGGCCCAACCCTTGGAACCCCAGTGCCGCCGTGCTTCTCCCCTTACTGCCACCATAGGGTCACCATGAGGATTTATGTGTGGTCTGAAATTCTTCAAAACCAAATGGACAAAAAAGTATTGAGACAAGCAAGACAGGGTCATAAATGGAAAAAGTGGGATAAAAAATGTCAAATACGAATTACTATTCATTCTTGTTCATTTCATATATACACTGTTAAGATATAAGGGATAGATAGAGAGAAAGAGAAAGAGATGATTGGTGTTGGTGCTTTTATTTATAAAAGAATTTCGTGCTATCTTCTAGGGGTGGGCAACAGGGTGGGTCGCACTGCCCCGCCCCCGTCCACCCCCCGCCCCTCATATAGGGCCCCTAGCGGGGGCAGGTGGCGGGGAGGGCCCAACCTCGCCCCACTTACATTTATATATATATATATATATATATATATGTAAACATATATATATTTTTTTATATATAAACATAATATATATATTTATATTTTATAAATTGTGTATATATAAATATATATTATAATTTGTTAGACTTGTTTACAAAATATACACTGGAAAATTTAAAAACTATATAGTTTAAAAACTAATACACTACAATAATACAATTTACACAAAATATGCACTAGTAAATTTAAAAATTACATAGTTTTTAAATTATAGTCATATTTACATAATTTAAATTTATAATTTGAGTCTAAAAATGTATTTTTAATTAATTTGACTTAGAAATAATTTTTAAATCAAGTAAATGTAGTGTTTTTTTTAAGTAGACGGAGGCGGGAAGGATTGAGAATCTGCCCTGCACCCCGCCCACTGGGACGGGAGTGAAAATCCCACCCCCCGCCCCATGAGGGGCGGGGTGCGGGGTGGCCCCACCCCATAGGGGGCGGTGGGTAGCACCATCTTCTGCGACTTGTCTGAGTATAACTACTTGGGGCGTTGGATATTCTTTGCACCTCTGATCGATGCGAACAGACAAAAGGGAAATAAAAACACACACATAGAGAGAGAGAGACAAAGAGAGAGGGAATAATAATCTATAAATTATATCTTGAAAAAGTTATTACAGAAATTAAACAACCAACACTAAGTAAACTAATGTACTTAATTATCGAGAATCTACTTTAACTAACGTACTTAATTATTCTTTGCACATCTGTTCGTGGGATCTCTTTGTGAGATCCCTTTATATTTATAGTGTTTTTCAAAAAGAAAATAGAGACGTGGCACGTTATCAGTATGCCACGTCTATTTGTGGGATCCCTTTATATCTATAGTGCTTTCCATATTAATTTGAGTGTTTTAAACTATAAATCAATTCAAGAGGTTAAACTACATAAAAAAAAAAAAAAAAAATCAAGAGATTAAACTCTCTGCATCCACCCGATATTGAGGATTAGATTAATATTATATATGAGCCTTAATTGTGATTACGATAAAGCGATTTTGACCCCGCTCTCTCTCTCTCTCTGTATATATCTATCTATATATATATATTTATCTCAACTTAAAAAGTGGCTATAAACATGAAAAGTAATGAATTGTGCTACAGTATGTGCTATAGTATTGAACGATGCTCGTGCACAGTAATAAACAGTACTATAGAATGAATAGTGCTAAACAGTAAAATAAATGGTAGAGTTTTGTTAAATATTTTTAAGATAGTAAAATCATATAAATAATTAGGATTTTTAATATAATTTAAATTCATAATATTCTTAATTAACTAAAATCATTTAGATAAAATGATTTTCTACCATTATAATATTTTTGAAATTTCTAAAATAGAAGAGACTTACTTTAATGATGAAAAAATGTGAGAGTAATATAGAAATAAAAGATTCTATATTTTTTCAGTGCTCCCTGGATCATTGAATATTGTGGTTGAATTCTACACAATTTATATATTTTGAAAACTATTGTTAAAATATCAAAAATCTTTTAATTTTCATATTACTCATATTGTAACTTTTTTATCATTATGATGCTTGTTAAAATTTATTTTCTTGCTTCTGTGCATTAAATTATTAACTAATTAATTTTCTTTAAAAAAACATATTATTTTTACACATTATATTATTTTTTTGGACACATCATTTTCAATTAGAAAAATTGGCAAACGTGCTTTGCACGTTATATAACAGCTAGTGTATATATATATATATGCGCGTCGATGCGCAATGACTGAATGACATAGAGAATGTCGACTAAGAGGGGGTTTGGATTGAGAGGTCATCTCATTACTATTATTTATTATTTATAAATTTTAACTTATAAATTTTAATACTATTCACAAACCATCTCACTACTTTGAAAATAGTAGGCCCCGTTTGGATACAGAAACAGTTTCATCTGATCATTACAATTTTATTAAATTTTCACATAAAATATAATAAACAATTCAACTTTTTCAAAATTTAAAATAATAATAATATAAAAAAATAATATTCTAACAAAATTTTACTCAATTTTTAATTTTCATATAAAATCATCCCATCTTACTTTTTCTTAAGAAAAACTCTATACGCATCCGGACTGGGAAACCGCATCCCAGGTGGAAAAATACTGAACGACGCCGTTTGTTCTTTTCTCCTTCATCTTTCTTTTTTCCTCCAATTTCCTTCGTCTTCCACCTTCCCACTCCAATCCCCCATTTCCCCTATTTTTAGAGCTCCCTTCAATCTTTCATTTCCTCTTCCATCTTTCACCTTCATCTTTATGAGAATATTCTTCTATTTCACTGCTTTTATTTTGTGCCAAACCGCAGCCATTTTTTTTTCCAACCACATGCACATGGAGACACCCACACGAAGCCAACGAACATATGCATTTACGAGATCTACCAGTTGTTGTCTCGAATCTCATATTTGTAGGATATTCAATTGTGATTTTTCTTTATTTTCTCTTCAACCAAACTGATTGTTATGGAGTATTGTTTTATTTTTCCTGATTTTCCTTTGTTTTCTCGGCAACAAAACAAACTATTATGGCCTATTGCTGACTATTGCATGATTTTTCTTTGTTTTCTCGGCAACCAAACAGACTGTTACGGACTATTACGTTATTTTCCTATGTTTTCTTGGCAACCAAACAGGTTGTTACGGACTATTGTAGACTATTGCGTTCCTTTGTTTTCTCAGCAACAAGCTTGAAAGTCTGATCAGCGAACGGGAGCTTGTTCTTGTCCAGATGGTGGAGCAGTGCGAGAAGGACGTCCACCACGGCCAAGATCTGATCGAACCCATCAAGAAGGGGCTCCATCTCCTGAGCGAAGATGGCAAAGTCTCTGGAAGGATTTTTTTTATTGTGTCAATGATGTGACATTATTTTATTTAAATATATTGGCCGATTCCGCCAACGGTTTCACCGCTCGGTTGCATGTAGCAAAGCTGTTTTCTTAAAGCTGGTCTATGAATAAAATTCTTGTTTGGAATTGGTTTTGTTCTTCAGACTTCAAATTTTTGCTTCTAACTGGTGGCCTATGACTGTTCCCTTTGTTTCTGACCTACTATAAACAAGAAGCAGGAACTGTGATAAAGATATATATTATGATCTAGAAAAATGCCACATATATGGCTAAATCATTTCATGAACCAAAAAAAAAAAAATCAAAAAAAGTTTTGCGGGTAATAAATAAGACTACTAAAGAGTGATTAGGCCATATATTTAGAATGTTTGGATAGCGAGATGAGATAAGATGAGTTGAATAAAATATTATTATAATATTATTTTTTAATATTATTATTATTTTAGAATTTGAAAAAGTTTGTTTATTATATTTTGTATGAGAATTTGATAAATTTGTAATGATGAGATGAGATGAGATTAGATGAAACTGTTTCTGTATCCAAACTGGACCTTTTATATAAGGAGGGGTGCGCAAGATGCAAACTAAGGAGGGGCGTGCAAGATGCAAACTAAATTTTGGAATGGGAGCTCGAAAACTAGTCGGTCGTTGATTAGTAGGGGTGGCAATATGTGATATAAATCATGAATTTAACACGAATACGATACGAAATTAGCAAGTTTGAATTTAATATTAAAAAGTTTGAGTCAAAACTGGTTGACCTGTTAAGATATGTTTTATAAACAAGTCAATAACGAGTCAATCCGCTTACACAAAACCAATCCATTATAAACCGTTTAGATTTTTACTCACAATCACAATTTTATTATTATTAGATTATAATATTAGTATTTTTTAATATATTTATATTTTTATTATTAGTATTGTAATTTGAACCTGTATTCATATTTTTTAATATCGGGAATGTAATATTGATTTTATTACAAGTTACAATCTGAAAAATATTGATTTTGTTTGTTAGTGGGTAATCTAATTATTATTTTTAGATATTGTGATTATTAATAAATATAGATTTTAACTTTTATGTAAAATTATATTAATCAGTTTAAATGGGTTAAAATGAGTCATGTTGTATTAATCAATTTCTAATTAATTATTAAACGAATCAAAACGGATGGTACGAGACGACTGGTTATTTAAATAAATGGTGTTATTCCAAGATAACAGCATCAAATCAAGTAGTGATCATGAACAGGGGACTAAGCCTCGCGTTCAAATGAAAAGGTCGTTAACAAGAAAAATTGTTGGCTACAAAACATAATTAGGATGAGTACGGCAATTAGTCGGGTCCTGCAAATCACCATCGCATAAAAACAGTGACGTACGACTGGAAATATTGCCTTTAACATGTTGAATTCAAATCACGAACACGAAATGCTTAGTGGTAACTCTTGCACTTTGAAATCCAAAATTTACCAAGCTAGGTTCCTCTTTCCAGGGTTCTAAATGCTTATGTAAAATTCAAACTTCCACATATCTAACTTTTGTATTAGAATTTTAAACCAACTCTATCATTTGGAGGAAGATCTACGCTCCTTCTTGATCACCAACGCAACACGGAAGCTTAAGATAATTTCTGAAGCCATATATCGGAGGAAGCTTGAGAGTTTCTTCTCTACATATAGGGAATGATGCATCAAACAGACTATATTGTACACATGCGTGAGACTAGTGTCACAAGTCTGCAGAGAACTAAGAGGTGGCCATCCTCGACCTTTTGTAGTGGCAATATTCCATAGGTGATTTGTAGTGATTTTAATATTATAAAAGATGACTCGAAACGAAGAGGTGGCTATCCTCGACCTTTTGCAGCCATGGAAGATTTCAGAATGTGGGTGTATTCATAATTGTGGATTGATGGAAATGTGTTTTAAAGGATCGAAGATGACTTGGTCCAATGGTCAAGGCAGAATGGCTCGCAGCTGGGCAATATTAGATATATGTTTTATTAACTCTAATTTTCTTAATTCTTTTCCTAATGTCTTTTTTTAGGTGTTGGCTCGTACTACCTCCAACCATTCCCCATTAGTGATCCAAATGGGTGAGGATCTCTTTAGATATGACCCTAGTCCCTTTCGTTTCTAGTTTATGTGGACTGATCATGTTGATTTTCTTCGTCATATGCAGGGGGTGTGGAAGAAGGAGAGGTTTGGTATTGGGCTTAGTAATTTAGCTTTTAAATTGAAAAGGGTTAAGGCTGCTCTTAAGGTTGAATCAATGTGTTTTTGGTAGAACGAATATTATGATTAAAGAATTAGAGAACCGAATTGATAATTTGGAAAATCGTCTTTAAGTCTATTTTAATGAAGAGGATGATAGTGATATTATGGCTTCTAAGTTGGAGCTATTAACCTGGAAATTTGTCTTCAAGTCTGTTTGCTAATTTTGGCAGGAATTGTTTAAAATACAAGGGGTCCAACTTGCTTTCAGTGTTGCCTACCATCCATAATCAGATGGACAATCAGAGGCCATTAACAAGTGTTTAGAGAATTATTTGCGGTGCTTTGCTAGAGATAGACCTAGGGATTGGGCCCAATGAGTTTCTTTGGCCGAGTGGTGGTATAACACCAATCAACACTCCACCCATATTACCCGTTTTGAAGCCCTATATGGATACCTTCCCTCCGATTGCTAACCTACATTCCAGGGTTGTCTAAGGTAGAAGATGTGGAAGAAACTCTAAGGTCATGGGATCCGATACTACAACTCCTAAAGCAAAATCTATAGAAATTGCAAGATCGAATGAAAAAATACACAGACCTAAAGCATAAGGAGTAGAGCTTCGAAGTTGGTGATTGGGTTTACCTCCGCCTTCAACCTTACCAGCAGCTAATAGTGGCACATCACTGAAACCTCAAGCTAGCACCGAGGTTCTATGAGCCTTTTCAAGTCACCCAAAGGGTGGGATCAATGGTTTATCGTCTTCAGCTTCTGCCTACCACCCCGATCCATCCAGTTTTCACGTTTCTCAACTAAAGGGAAAGTTGGGTCAATAGATCTTCCAACCCTTCCTTTGGTCGATTATGAGGGGATCCTTAAACCAAAACTCGAGAAGGTGCTGGCCCTCCACGCCAGCAAATTAAAGAACCAACTTGTTGCTGAATTATTGATTTAGACTACATTTGGATGTTGAGCTAAGTTTAGCTGAGCTCACTTCTTTATGAGTAATAGTGAGTTGAGTAGTGGAGGGAATTATGTGGGGCCCATCTAAACTGAGTTTAAAGTGTGTTTGGATGTTAAGATGAGTTTAATAATTTTTATAGGAAGTTGAAAAAGGTTGTTGGTCCCATGTATAAAGATGTGTTAAGTTGAAAAAGGTTGTAGGTCCCACACGTAAATAGGTTTTGAGTTGAGATGAATTTAGTAATTTGAGAGTTTGGTATTTAGATGTTAGACTCAGTTTAAAATTAGATTGAGCTCAGTTGAGCTCAGCTGAGTCTTGCAACCAAACGTAGCCTTAGTAGTAAGGGCAACAGATTGCCAACATGACTTGGGAACCCTAAGAGCAGCTCAAGCTTTCCTATATGCACATTGTGGAGAAGGTGCTCTAAAGAAAGAGGCTCTATCATAAGTCTGCAGAGAACTAAGTGTGGAAGACTTTCGAAGCAAAGAAAAGATTAAGGCCTCGTTTGGTTATATAGTTCAGATGAGATGAGATGAAATATTTTGAATAGTAGTGAAATGTTTGAGTTAATATGAGATGAAATAATTTGTAAAAAAAATGTGTGTTTGGATAGTGAGATGAGATGAGATAGTTTTTAATTTTTGAGATTTGAAAAAAGGTGTGGGTCAATCCCACTGTTGATTAAAGAGTCGAAAAGTGCACTGTTTATGCACTATTCACTGTCAGTTTTCATTGTTTATGCATTGTTCACATACTGTTCATGTCAGTTTTTCACTGTTCACTATCAGTATTCACTGTTCATGACTGTTTATTTAAGTGGATATTTTTAAAATTTAAAAATGAAATATAGTGTGTTTGGAAAGGAAAAACTACTTAACGGTATAGATGAGATGAAAATTTCATCTCTTTTATGTAACCAAACTAGGCAGGTTCTGTCGTGCGGTGCAGTGCTCTGAAGAAAGAGGCTCCGTCACAAGTCTGCAGAGAACTAAGTGCGGAAGACTTGCGAAGCAGAGAAAATATTAAGTTGTGTTTGAATAGACAGATCAGATGTGATGAGATGAGTTGTTTTGAATAGTAGTTAAATAAAATATTGTTAGAATATATTTTTTAATATTATTTTTATTTTGAGATTTGAAAAAGTTAAATTGTTTATTATATTTTTGTATGTGAATTTAAAAAAGTTGTAATAATAAGATAAGATAAGAAGGTTTGTGTATCCAAACTGAGCCATGTCGAGCGGTGGTCAAGAGTTAGGGTCTATGGGTTGTTGGGCCGAAAGTCGTAAACATTAAATGGACTGGTCCTTTAATTTCTCTTCGGTTTATTTTAGCAAGGTTCAATGGGCCTGCGAGCCCAGTTGCTTTTAGTAGAGTCCAACGAGCCTGCCCCGTTGCTTTTAGTAGAGTATCTTTCCGTTACATATTAGTAGTTTGGAGGTTGTTAGATTCTTTCGGCCGGCACCTATTTTACTGTAGCGTTTGGAACAGATTTGTCAAGCAAATTCTCAAATAAAATTCAGTTATTTTCTCTCTCCCCCTCTCAATATCCTGAGTAACTTTACCATTGAAGTGAGCTTGTACCCATTTTCTGCAACTTTCTACCATATTGCAATATTGCTAGCACAGAGCGTTACGACTAGTTTGATAGATCGAAGCTCTACGATCATAAGCCTTTTGTTTCCCATCAGCCCAAGAATTAAATCACTCCTGGATCTGATCGGCCTAGTCTACACAACCAATAGCATAAAAATGCATGTTATATTTGCCAACAAAGAGTACTTGCGAAGAAGAATGCAGGGATATCAAATTGAATTGGATTATTAGACATCATTACACACTCTGATGATGAGACCCCCTGTAAGCGTTTTAGCCCGTTTGGTTTTATATGTGACGGGAGAGTCGACTTGACAATTGACACAAACTGAATTGTCAATTTAGTTTCTCAATAAATGAACGTTAATGTAGATCATAATCGAATTTGACGGCCTAGCTTCTTAACTCATGATCAAGATCAAATACCTGCATACAGTCTGATACAACTCACACAATAAAACTTGTTTGGATTTGGTCTTTTAAATAGTAAATTAAAGGGTCCCATTCTTAATCGGGCCAATTATTATACCTGGCCTATTCTCACAAACATGGTTATTTCAGGTCATGAGGTTCATCTGTTACCGGATTCGCGGCCGGGTTGTGTCCAAAATGTCTAGTCGGCAACCTTAGTCATTCATTCATGGTTAGAATGCTTATATATATATAAACTTGATCATAAGATCAGTACAATCCTTGGATATTGGTTTTGACAATCCTATTCTCACAAACCAGGTTAATTGAACTTGATCACAAAAATGGATCAGAACGATGCATGCAAGGACTTTATTTTCTTTTTTTAAAAAAAGAATAACTAATATCTTTGACAATCATTTGCAAGGAGGCATTCATTCAGAATAATATTATATTGGAATTAAGCAATGACAAGAAAACCATTTGCAATGAGACAATGTATTGGTCAGTTGATCCCTGTTCCATCCCATGCCAATAAATGCCTTTAAATGTTTTTATAATAAAAAACGCTTCTAACAGGTGCTCCTACAAAGCCTAATTATCGGAGACCAATGGGGACTCGCCACATAAGGGCTACATGCAAAACCAACGTGAAACCCACAATAGGAGATCCTGAATTGAGACCCCCCACTCCCCTCTCTCTGCTCTCATTCTCTCTCGAGAAACCGAAATCCCTAACCTCTATCTCTCTTCCCCTCTCGTGGCCAAAAGACCTAAAGACCTGCAACTTTACCCGTCGAGGACCTCAAATCCTGCAACTTTATCCTCACAGCAGTACTTTATCCTCATAGATTCATCTCTTCCCCTTTACATAAACCCATGGATCCACACGATTTGCACAAAAGCAAAAGTTTTAATCAACCATACAATCTTATATAATTTGACGCATTGTCACAAAAACTTATAGTTTTCATTTTTTTCATCGGTGCAGATGGAAGTTAATGATACAAGTATCGCTTGCAGGAAACAAAAAACCTTGCGACCAAAGTTTTTCATTCCTCAAAAAAGCAGCTCTTGATAGTGGGTTATCCATATGCAATACAATCGTTATTCATGTTTGTTGTCAAATAAAAAAAATTTGAGATTTTTTCTGTGGGAAGGAGAGAGAGAGAGAGAGAGAGAGAGAGAGAGAGAGAGAGCTTTGATGGAGTGTGTTTCGGTGGCTTGGTGGCTTCGACAGAGTGGGAAGGAGAGAATTCTTTTGAAAGTGAAGCGCGGCCTGTTCAGCTCACATTTGCTTCCTTAAAATACAAATCAAACAAGTTTTTAGTTAGTGAATTGAAGAAGTAAAAGAGACAGAGAGAGTAGTGGGTTTCAACAGAATCAAGAGAGAGAGAGAGGATCGAGAAGGGGGTATCCCATTTTTTTTTTCTCTGCAGCGCATCTTATTAATGAGAAGATGTGTATCCCACGTGGCCCACTATGATTGGTTTCTGTTATTTGAAAAACAATGGAAACACCTGTGTGAAGTTATTCTCTTTTATAATATATTATTGACTTTGGTTCTTATAAAGTGCTGATTTAGCTAGTCGCCCTCCAAACTTTCAACTATATATGGAAGGGTTGTTTCTCACCCGGTCTATGTTGGTTGGGCTTGGCCTAGACAGTGAGGCCCATCTCAATCCAAGCCTTACCCTCAGAGTTGCTCATTTGGTTGTATAAGATAAAAAAAAGTGTGCAGTGTGGGAAACCAGGCAAAGGGGGATAGATGGGATGTGTAGACTTTGACATCTCCTATGACACCTAGCATTACAGGACCTACACTAGTAAATTAATGGAAGACGCGAATGACCCTCCATTCTCTAACGAGGGGGATCAGAAATGACCAGGCCCCTCGCCCACGGCCGGGACTCACCTTGGAAGCCTTGCCGCATTAAGGGCGTCATCTCACAAGACACGCTGCATTGAAAGCCTAACTTCATAACACCACGTCGCATTAAATACCCATGCAAAATAGCTGCAGTTGGGACGACCAAACCCTGACACCGAGTACAGAATGTCCCCAGCCTCCTGAAACCTCATATAAAAGCTACACCTCAGGTACAAGGAATTCTCTCTGGGCTCTATGATTAGAAACCCAATACTCTAAGGAAAATGCTACTTTGGCACATAAATTTGACACCTCCTTTATTTTAATTTGTTTTTACTTGATGGTTAAAGGAGTAACTATTAGTGTATTGATATTTTTTTTTATATTTTTTTAAATGATAAAAAAATATGAATAAGAAAATTGAAAAAAAAAATAAAAAAGGCCAATTTGGTCTAGCGGTCACTTGGTCCTTTGGAGCGTTGCTATTCAGGCAGCAGAGTAGCACCGCTCATATTCTAAACATGCGAGACTAACTTATGTATCAAAGGTTCCCCGGACCACCCCGAGCTAGCCCACCTTCTTCCTTGTGTTCATAGGTGAAGATCTCAGCCCGAGTTGCTAGAACCTTGTTCAAGCGTGCAAAAGACGACGTTAACAATATATATTATATACATGTATATATCCAGAACGATGATCAAATTAAGTCCTAGCACTCCAACTTCGTTTCCTGCATCGTCGTGCGTCCTTTTTCTTTGTTGTATTCAATTTAATTATTTTGCCACAACTACGTTTGTAGATATGTATTTACTAAACTAAATATAACTTCTCCGGCGTACAAGCTGTTCCGATCGGAACATGCGCGAAGAGCTCTTGGTACTACGACATGCACTCTTGTAACATGCGCGCAGCTGCATATATATATATATATATACACACCAGCGAACCAGTACTGGGCGTAAGCCTTAAATATCATGTGTGCAAACAAAAAATCGAAATTGAAGCATAAGCCCAACCCCCAACAACTAATTCGGTAAAATCAACATGCAAAAGTTCTTCGATCGAGGAAGAAAAAATTTAATTAAAATCTTTATATATATATATATATATATATATATATATATATATATATATATTATCGATCCCGCTCATCGATCGTTATCTTGCGTACAAATATATAATATAATACTAAATCAAAGCTTAAACCTCAGGCAATAAAGCTGATGATGATCTTTTGACATGCTTAGAGAGTAAAAGATAGTACTAGCTAGACGTTAATATCCTGATGATCTCGTGCTGATCTGTGTTGCCATAACAATTTTTGTGATGATCTCTCCCGTCTTGACACACTGGCATTGAATCTCGGAAGAGGGGGGAGCTGAGAGAGCTTCAAAATATTGCCTTCATCAGTTACTTCACATGAATTCTTGCACGAAAAGATAGACTTACTCTTCCATAGTTTGTACCCGATATTGTTATTGCCTTTCTTAATTTGAGGAGGCGGCGGTTTATAAAAAGTTTCCACGCTTTTGGTGCACTCCTTGTAAGCCACAAGAAAAGGATCTTCCTGCAACTCGTGTCCCAGCTTTATTGAAGTGCTCCTGCGCGGAGGCTGTAGTAGTGGGCAAGGAGGGAGAGGAATCTTCATGTTATGATGATCAGCCGAAACCTTGGCGCTATCCCATGATGAAGTAGGAGAAATCGGTGACTGCGACGATGTTCGTTTAAGGGCGTGTAGTCTTATATCGAAAGGCAGGAAGTCTTGGTGGTGGGTGACTTTGCAGACCCCGGGCGTGTCCTCCCATGAGAAGGGTATGCTTCCTTGTGAATAAACCTTTCTGTGACTCATTTTTGAAATTAATTAGAAAATATCCGATCAGTACTTTGCTCGAACTTTCGAGAGAGGGAACACTATATATATAGTTGCGATTTTCATGGACTTGGCACTCTCTAACGGCAGAGATACCTAATTAAAAGGGTAAGCAAGCAAGTAAAACGTGAAGAGGAAGCTGGTTCTGCTAAAGATCAACAAGTTCAACAAAGCCGGCGATGATGAAAACGTAGAAAAATAAAGAGTTTCTCGAGGGTCTGACGCCACATAATTTGGCCAAGGATTTAAGGGCGTGCAAATAAAAACAAAGTTGATGGACATGGACAGATCAGGCTGAGAAATTCCAAGGATACATTATTGGGTAGGTATGTATGGTGGATCAGGTGGATCCATTTTAATTCTAAGAGCAATCCCAATGACTTATGTAAAACTCATTTTTACGTAAAATTTGAAAAAAATTAGCTCAAAATTGCCTCCAATGAATCATGTATTTTCAAATGTATTAATTTTACATTTTACTATAATGTTCAATTACATGTAGCGTGAATTGTACACAAATATAAAAATATTTTATTTATTTATTCTCTTTTCATATACTTTATCTCTCACAATAGTTTCTCTCTCTTTGTACTTTTTTCTAACAAACTATTAAATAATATAATATAAAGAAAAAATAGATAAATTGATGTATGGTATATTGTAAAAGTTAGTATGTAAAATAGAAAAAGTGAGTTTTGATAATATATTTTAAAAGATAAGATACATAAATTATTGGGAGTGCTAATGCAATTTCAATTAAAACGTTCCAAGTGATATATATATATATATATATATATATATATATATATATATATATATATATTTAGTGGCACAATATCAAATGGGCAATGCTACTCAGCCTCGTCATTTTGCTCCATCAAAGTTACAACTATATAATATTGTAATTGTACATTTTTTTCTTTTAAATATATTTTAATATATTTAAACATTAAAAATATATATATATATAAATTCACTAATAATGATTTTCTTAATTATTAAAAAAATAATAGAAAAAAATAAAATAAAGGAGCAGTCAAAACTATAAAGGGGACAAAGTGATGGGTGATTTAGCAGTTCTCATATCAAATATGCCTTTTAAGGTCAATCGTAGCACAGAAACAAAGAAAGACAAATATATATTTTCCTTTGATGTACGGATCATGCATTTGCTTCCAATACATGTGCATTTGTTGTACATATACAGTGACCCCTGAATTAAGATCATCATGATCATGACAAGTACTAGTCGATCGACAATAAATTATATACATATACATATACATGATATATATATTGAGTGTACGTAGATCATGACATGCAATATTAATCGCCAAATTCGTGCATGAACTCAATTGTTTGGTAATAAATGCCAACTTAATGCATGCACCCTAACTAACAATTAATTCGATCGCAAGGAATTTTACCAAATTAAGTATTCCAAACAGAGACAGTTCAAAACTTTTAATGCGCGTTGGAACTAGCAAGCTATTACGTACGACGTTAATCGATCCTTCTGTTTTACGTAATAGGTAAACAGGAAAAACATACATAGAAAGCAACGTAATTTACAAAATTGAAGATATTAGCAAAGAAAACCATGATTAATATTCTCATGTATTGTTCCAAAGCTTATTGTAAAATAGATATGACATATATGCACAATTAATATTTTCGTCCAGCGAATTGTGGTTGGGAAAGGAGACTGCAACCGATCACCTAGCTGTTGGAAAAAGAAGACCAT
The DNA here is from genome assembly GCA_022457165.1 of Juglans mandshurica. Lineage (NCBI taxonomy): Eukaryota > Viridiplantae > Streptophyta > Magnoliopsida > Fagales > Juglandaceae > Juglans > Juglans mandshurica. The sequence goes on from CM039619.1 coordinate 51,988,399, forward strand.
TAATTTGTTGGCTTAATGTTTACAACTTTAAAAAATCTTTTTTATTTTTTGGAGTCAATTGTAAGGAAGGTTTGTGTTAAGATTGAGGTCAAGGAAACTGGTTATTCTTATCATTATATGGGGTAGCGTAGTGCCGCATTCCTTTCTTTTTCGGGTTTTGGATGTAACAGATTGGAATAGGGATATTGGTGGCAATGGGCAAGGACACTGGACAAATCACAAAATGGCGGGTTACATTAATGGCGTAGCCAATCATATTAATATTAAAGTACACAAAAATAACTATACATCAAAATTTTAATAGAGTACATCATGTTTTATGTCAAAAAGGAGCCAATGCTCAAGTCTCCTGGGCTTTGCCTTTTTGTTTTTCGGTTGGTTTTCATGTATGAACAGATTTTCAAATACGGGCAAATCATTTAGGCCCAAATACTCATTTGGGTCTGTCGTGGCATTATCGAGAGGGACCGGAGCCATGGGCCGTCTGACCCAGAAGTTATCAACAATTGAGGGGACTGTAATTGTTATTTCGTGTGAAAGCCTTTTCATCGTTGTATAAAACCCTCGTTTGGGATTAGGGTTCTCGTAGACCGGGAACTGATAGAGCTATTATCTACAGCAGCTGCCAGCTGCGTGCTTTGTACTCGTCTGCTCACTCCCTTCTTCCCTGTTTTTCTGGTTTTTTTGCTTGTTTTACAATTCGGTCATATTCTTATGATAATTTGTTGCGTTGCCTTTTTTGGTATTTGTGTTGTGAGTTAGTGTTTGATTTTTTACATATACGAGGCTATGATGACAAACAACATTTCTCGATTCTGATTTATGCTGTTTGGTAATGTACCAAAAAGCGACGATACAACACTTGTGTTGTTCTCTGATGACTGCGTTTGTGCGTGTCTGAGCCTTATAAGTCCTCATTCACTGTGTTTTTTTTTTTTACCCAAATTCAATTTGTTTTGTTTGCGGAGGTTATGTTCGTGCCTCACAATGGTTTGGAAATTCGAGTGTGATCAAATATCGGCGCAAGAAATGTTGCCACAACCAGTTTTTGTCGACTGCTGTTGTGAAATCAAGGGGTTGTGTATAGTCTTGTGAACATACATTTCCCCTTTTGCATGTTCAAGGATGTCGCGGAAGGGTTTAGGATAAAGCATGATTCGACCCCCATTTTTGGTGGGGGATGGCAAGGTGATTAGTCTGGCTGCAAATTGAACAACACAGAAAGCAATGGCATTTGTAGAGTGTTTTTTTTTTTCTTTTGCAATGGAGGAGTAAACGTAATCAAAAGTATGGAGGAACCATATTTTATGTAATAAAAATGAAATACTGGGAAAAAATTTTGTGGTAATTTTGGGAGAATGTTGTTGTAATTTCATTCAACCGAAAAATTAATGATAATACAGAGGGGTGCACTTCGTATATGTAGTGCTTATGCGTAACAAACTAACGGAAAAGGAAAAAAATATACAGGTGTCAGAAAATAAAGAAAATGCTTTATACAATTATAGAAGGAATATGTGTAGTGCGGTTGGAAATGCATATGTGCATAACAGAATCGTGTGTCATCCTTCTCCACGTTTTATTTAAACTCCTTGGCAAATGCGTGAGCTTGTTCCATGCATGTTGTCAGCACCGTTGATAATATCAGCAGGGGCTGATTGTAGATGATGATCATACTCCAATACGCCCCCGCAAGATGGAGAATAAAGATTTACTATTCCTATCTTGGAGAGGTGTGAAGATAAAACTTGGGAAGGAAGGGACTTGGTGAAAATGCCGGCTAACTGTGATTGGGTGGGAAGGTGAGCTATTTCAATGCTGCCTTCTTGGATCTTGTTGCGGATTAAGTGGCAGTCCACTTCAATGTGCTTTGTACGCTTGTGGAAGATCGGATTCGCTGCGATATGTAAGGCAGCCTGATTATCACACAGTAGTAAGGCAGCCTGAGGATGTGAGACTTGAAGGTCTGTGAGAAGTTGGCGCAACCAAGTAAACTCTGAACAAATGGCAGTCATGGCTCGATACTCAGCCTCGGCTGATGATCGGGATACTACGTTTTGTTTCTTAGACTTCCATGAGATGAGGAAATTTTCCAATAAAACGCAATAACTTGTGATGGATCGTCTCGTGTCTGGGCAAGAGGCCCAATCAGAATTGTAGTAGCATCTGAGATGAAGTGGAGATGATGAGGACAAAAGGATGCCCTGGCCTGGAGTTCCTTTTAGATACTTAAGAATTTTATGTGCTGCGGCGAGGTGCGAGGCAGAAGGTTGGGCCATGAACTGACTTAGAATTTGTACGGGGTAGCTGATGTCTGGCCGAGTGATTGTGAGGTATAAGAGTCTTCCAATTAATCGCCTGTAGGAATTGGGGTCAGGTAGGGTATGGCTGGAATTTCTGCTCAGTCTATGGTTTTGCTCCATAGGTATTTTGGCAAGTTTAGTGCTTAGAGAGCCCAAGTTTGCCAGAATGTCCAGTGTGTATTTCCGTTGGCATATGTGGATGCTGTTTGTGTTCAAGCTACCTCTATGCCGAGGAAGTATCGCAAAGTCCCCAAGTCTTTGATTTTAAACTGTTGGTTCAAGAAGACTTTGATCTTGGCAATGGATTCGAGTGATGAACTGGCAACTACTATGTCGTCGACAAATACCAATAATGTAGAAAAATGAAAGCCATCGTGCCAAGTGAAAAGGCTATAGTCTGATCGTGATTGAGTAAAGCTGAAAGTAATGAGGGAAGTTGAGAGTTTGGAGTACCATTGCCTAGATGCCTGTTTGAGGCCCTAAAGGCTTCAGAGCAGTTTGCAGACTTGGCTTGATTTTCCTTTGTGGTAGCCTGGGGGCAAGTGCGTGTAGATTTCCTCATGCAATTCTCCATTGAGAAATGCATTATTGACGTCAAACTGTTGGAGGTGCCAGCCACGTATGGCTGCGACTGTTAAGAGGGTTCGGACGGTGACCATTTTTGCAACTAGGGAGAACGTTTCATGGTAGTCGATGCCCTCTTGTTGTGTGTACCCTTTGGCCACTAATCTGGCCTTTTTTCTTTCAATGGTCCCGTCTGATTGATACTTGGTTTTGTAGGTGTATCTGCAGTCGATGGCAACCTTTCCAAGAGGGAGATTTGTTATGGTCCATGTGTTGTTTTGTTCCAAAGCAGTTATTTCATCTTCCATTGCCTTGCGCCAGCCGGGATCCTTCACAGCTTGATGATATGTGTGTGGATCGACTTGTGAAGAAATAGAGAATAAAGCAAAGTGTGGAGATAGGCAATGATAAGAGAGTGAGTCAGAGAGAGGAAAAAGAATACCTGGTTGAGGTCCTGAAGTCTTGTGCAATTCAGAATTGGATGGGTTGAGGAGGGCTTGTTGGCAGTGAAACTCCTGCAGGTACTGTGGTGCCCTTCTAGCTCGTGTTGATCTTCGAAGAGGTGGTTGTTCAACAGCGGGAATTGAGTAAGGAGGGAGTTGAGAAGAAGGTGCGGAAGGGACGTCACTGGTGGGTGAGTTTGGCAGGGTGTTTTCTATTTGTGGAAGAGGTGGTTGTTCAACAGCGAGAATTGAGTTAGAAGGAAGTTGAGAAGAAGGTGAGGAAGAGACGTCACTGGTGGGTGAGTTTGGTAGGGTGTTTTCTATTTGTGGGAGTGGGGATTGCGTTTCGGGTGTTGATGAAGCAGGTGTAGATGTAATTGTTGGTGAATTATAAGATGGTGAAATGGGAGAAAAGATGATCTGGTGGGCTAGGGATGGTGGTGTTAGGAAGTATGGTGAAGGGTGTTAGGTTGTGATGTGTGGAGGAGTGAATGGTGTGATAGGGAAAGACAGTTTCGTGGAAGATAACGTTTCTGGAAACGAACGTGGTTTCTGTGTCGAGGTCAAGGAGCTTGTACCCCTTTGTACCAAAGGGATATTCGAGGAATACGCATTTTCTGGCACGAGAGTCAAATATCTTGCGTCCTTGGGAGAGTGTAGATGCAAAGTTGAGACATCCGAAAATTTTCATGTGGTTGTAGGATGGTTTTGTGTTGAACAGCAACTTAAAAGGAGTTTTGTTGGATAAGGTGGGAGTGGGGATTCGATTGATGATATAGGCTGCTGTGAGTATGCAATCGTTCCAGTATTTGTGTGGAATGTTGGATTGAAACTTGAGGGCCCGGGTTATATTTAGAAGATGTTGGTGTTTTTGCTCAACCACCCCATTTTGTTGTGGGGTTTCAACACACGTTTTGTGGTGGATTATCCCTTTTTGATTAAAAAATTCTTACATTTGAAATTCCAATCCGTTGTCACTTCTAAGAATCTGAATTTTCACATTGAATTGGGTCTGAATAAGATTATAGAAGGCTTCTATACATGCTCGAGTGTCAGATTTTGTTTTTAGTAGGTAGACCCAAGTGCTTCGAAAATAGTCGTCAACTATGGTTAGGAAGTATTTTGATCCATCGTAGGCTTCAGTAGGATTGGGTTCCTAGATGTCACAGTGGATGAGTTCAAAAATTTGCTTGGTTTTATGATTGCTGTTTGGGAAGGGGAGTTTGTATTGTTTGGCCATAGGACAAATGCAATATGGAATTCTATTTACTGAAGGCAATTGAGCTTGGATAACGGGATCAGTAATTGAAATTAACTTTGATAATGATGTGTGACCGAGTCTGCAATGCCAGAGGTCGTGTACAGTAATGTTGCTGCTGGTAGCAGCTGAAAACGACATGTCTTTGTGAAAAATAAAAGAAAAATGATTAACTAAGAGCTGTTGAAGGAACTTCAGTCACAAGTAGCTGATACAAGCCGTTCTTCAACTCACCCATTCCAATCGTTGTCCAAGACGAAAGAACATGAAGGAAACAAGAATGTGAGAAGAAAATAAGGCAACACAAAAGTTAATTGGCAATCTGTTTGGCGGAAATCAAGTTGAAATGAAAGGATGGTACGCATAAGACATTTTTGAGAATTAAAGTGTTGGTGATCCTGATTGTGCCTACGTGTGTGACGGGTGCATCACTCCCATTGGGTAGTTTTACCGTGTAAGAGACTTGGGCAGTGATTGTATGGAAGAAGGATGTACTACAAATCATGTGATCTGTAGCTCCTGTGTCGATGATCCAAGGTATGTCAGTGTCATGTGCACGTGTTTGTGATGAGGTAGCAAGGCTGAGAGGTGTGCCAGACATGTTTACTGCTTTTGAGTCATTTGGAGGAGAGGTGAAAGCTGTTTGGACCTGATTGACTGAGTGCTTGGCAATGGAAGTGTCTCTTTGCTTCAACAAGGATAGAAGCTGCTGGTATTGGTCTTTCATGAAGGACATTTTCTCGTCTGAATTCTCCTCTTCTTCTACATAAGACATGTTAGCTGAAAGAGTAGATTTCTTATTGTGGAGTTTGTGTCCTGTGGGGTAGCCGTGGACCTTGAAACATTTTTCTGTAGTGTGACCAGTAATGTGACAGTGGCCACATATGGGAGGTTTAGCATTTCCAGCCTTAAAACAATTTTCCAATGTGTCCCTGTATCTTGCAATGGGTGCAATAGGGCCTTTCACGTTTGGAAGTGGGTAATGGTTTAGTGTTTGGTTTAAAAGCTGTATGACCTTTCTTAGCAATGAAAGCCATGGAGTCAATGGATGGGGTATTTGAGAGCATGCGGTGCTGCATCTCTTGTTGTTGGACCATGGAAAAAACTTTGTTCATGGATGGTAAGGGTTCCAGCATCATGATTTGGTCTCTGGTGTTTGAGTATGAGTCGTTTAGACCCATTAGAAACTGGATGACACAGTCTCGTTGATATCTGTCGAAGAGGACTTTGAGGTTTCCACAGCTGCAGCTGGGAATGGGATCATAGATCCCCAATTCGTCCCACAGAGATTTTAATTTTCCAAAGTAAATACTTACAGGATCATGCTCTTGTTGCAATCCCGCCAAGGCCTTCTTTAGTTGGAAGATGCGTGGGCTGTTTTGCTGTGTGAAGCAATCCTTCAGTTCTCCCCAGATGACTGAAGCTTCATCGACTAATGCGATGCTGGATTTGCGTGTTTGGCTGATGGAGTTTTGCAACCATGATACTACCAGGTCGTTGCATCGTTCCCAGGTAGCAAAAAGTGGGTCGCTCGGATTCTTAGGTTTGGTTATTGTACCGTTGATAAAACCAAAATTTTCTTGGCTCCTAATGCTCGACACATGGCTCTGGACCAGACTATGTAGTTATCTGTGGTAAGTAAGTCTGGTACTAGAGGAATGGAGGGATTATCTCCGTGATCGAGACGATATGGGTTGGTGACGTTGTTGAAGTCAAGGAAGATGGATGCAGGCGGAGGTGGGATTTTCTCCTGCTCTGATGCCATGTAATAAAATGAAATACTGGGAAAATATTTTGTGGTAAGCAGGTTTTGGGAGAATGCTGTTGTAATTTCATTCAACCGAAAAATTAATGATAATACAGAGGGGTGCACTTCGTATATGTAGTGCTTATGCATAACAAACTAACGAAAAAGGAAAAGAATATACAGGTGTCAGAAAATAAAGAAAATGCTTTATACAATTCTAGAAGGAATATGTGTAGTGCGGTTGGGAATGCAGATGTGCATAACAGAATCGTGTGCCATCCTTCTCCACGTTTTATTTCAACTCCTTTGCAAATACGTGAGCTTGTTCCATGCATGTTGTCAGCACCGTTGATAATATCAGCAGGGGCTAATTGTAGATGATGATTATACTCCAATATTTTAGTTGATAGTTAGCATTGAAATTTGTAGGATTCTCATAATCTGGAGGGTTAGAAGCGAGGTCAATGAGATCGGAGAGATATGTGGGCATTGGATCCTCTAGTCCTTGGGTTGAGCTTTTGAGTCACGTGGAGTGGCACAACAAAACAAACAAACAAAAAATTAAGGAAAAAATATATATTAACAGGGTAGAAATGCACGACTCACGAGGGTAGTAGAACAAACAAATAGACATAAATTCAAAAGAAAAATGTATATTATGTCCAAAGAATCATCTATTTTTTTTTTACTCTCTTCAAGGGATGTAATCGATCCGGTTCGGTTTTGAACAAAATTTAGGACCAGACCCGTATGTATCGGTTTTACATTTTTCAAAACCTTTACACACCGGTTACTCTCCTAAACCTATACCTTCGGTTTTTTGTCTGTTTTCAGTTTTAATAAAATACAAATTTCTCATTAAAAAACTGTTTATGAAAAAACATTGCTTCAAAAAATCTGTTTTATTAAAAATTTGTTACTATTTACAAAAATCTGCTTTATAAAAAAATCTGCTATATAAAAAAAATCTGCTATAAAAAATCTGCTTTATAAAAAATATGTGTTATAAAAAAATTATGCTATAAAAAAACTGCTACAAACAAATACTGAAACAAGAAATCTATTGTAAAAAAAAATCTTCTATAAGCCTATAAATATAACTGTTACAAAAATTGAAAATAAAAAATCTACAATAAAAAGAAAATTCTGTTATGATATAAAATAAATGTAAAAGTTTAAATTATAAGTCCAAAAGTGGAACAAATATAAAAAAATATTATATATAATATTTAAAAAATTAATTTAAATATATATATTATAGTGAACTAGTCTGGTCCTAAAAATCATGGAACCGGAATCGGACTGGTTCCAGCCGTTTTTGGCATTTAAGAAACCTATTTTGGATCGGTCCGGTCCAAAATCATACCTATTCCACCAGTTCGGGCTTGTCCGGACCGGTTTTCCGGTTAAAATTTATACCCTTACTCCCTTTTCCATGTGGCTTTTTATTGGTGGTCAAGTAATATGTAGGCCTTGGTTTAAAAAATTAAATAAATAGAGTTTGAATGCTGCATCAACATTTTTTTTATGAAAACATATTCATAACATATAGGTTTTGATTTAAAAAAAAAAAAAAGTAAGAAAAAACCAGAACCGGAGTTCCGGGTTTTTAAAAACCGATTTCAATCCGAGTTCCAACCTAGGTTTCACTCGGGCTAACCCGGTTCGATTTTGAAACCCGGGTTCCGGTCTGGGTATACCCGGGTTCTCGTCCGAGAACCCGGATGAACAGTACTGCTTAAGAATAACAAAACACGGGTTAACCTCTTTGTTAGCTCCTTACAGTAATTATTATGCACACAAACATTTTTTGCTATTGGAGAAATGAATCCCTACTAATTGTTAACGTCTCTCCAAAAGGAAGATGTTAATATTATTCATCATTTTTGTTTATTATTGTTCTTGGTCGCAAAGCAGCGTGACATTTTCAATAGTTTTATACATCTACAAATTTAATGAACAACCATTTAAATTATGCTGCATCAACAATGCCATTGCAAGTAATTAAATTTACGATTTTTCTTAATAGAAATAATTGAATAACCAAATACATTCTTTGTGATTTTAAATAGATTTCTAATAAATAAACTATATTTTTTACTAAAAATAACTATGATTAACTATGTTTCGTAACTTTTTTTGCATCCCAATACTTAAAATTTAGTGAGTTTTTGCTTTACCGTAGAAAATAAATTTCTAAGACTTTTTTTGAAAAAAATGGAGAGATTCCCCATCCGACAAGTTGGCAAACATTTAGGGCCATCGATATGGTTTCCAACGCGATGCGCCTATCCATGGTTAACAAACTGCGCGGGCCAAATTCCTTTTGCAACCTTAGGGCCGTAGAAGGATAGGGCTTGGACTGGAACAGGCCCTATTATTTTGTGCAGGCACAACTCGTGGGTTCGAGAGGAAATTTTCACTTCCAGTTACCCTGCCAATTTCTACTGAACAGGTTCAGTGGGAATTTCTTCATTCGTGAGGTGTCTTAATGGTGCGCCTCTGAGAGGCCATGTTGCTCTGGAATGTGCTCTGAGAGGCCATGTTGCTCTGGAATGTGCCCGTTTGGTCCCCCTCCTTTGGTAATGTTTGACAATTTCTCTCCCATGTCGTTTCATGCAATGCCCATCACGGGATATGTGTTTGCCCACTCTCCCCTACAGCGTGTGCTCTCTTGCTACCTAGGGAACTTCAAAGGTTGCAAATGTCTATTTAGTCTGCTTGGCTTTGAGTCCATCTGTCTTCAGTTTCTTCCTGCTCCCTTGAATCTCGTTTTCTTGCTTTTCTCCCCCTCTTCTCATTGTTTCGTATTTCGTCTCTATTCTCTGTCCCATCATGGCGCCCAAGAACGTTGCTCATACCATTCCAAGGGGTTCCAAGAGATCCTGGTAATTTTGCCCGAGGTTGAGGTTGTGGAGGTGGTAGCGGAGGTCGATGTGGCTTTGGTGGTCTCTCCTAAGGCTGAGGTCTCGTTGACCTTTGTTGTTGCCATCACGACCTTCGCCATAGTCCAGCGGGAGACTGAGGTCTAGGCGACGATAGAGGGAGCCCCTGAGGAGCCGACAGTGGAAGGAGAAGCTGAGGTTGACATTGTTTTCTTAGAAATTGAGGAGGCTAATCTTAGGGCTGGCATCGGGGGGATGATTAATGAGGTTCATGATGCTGGAGGGAGTGAGCCCGTGCCAATTCCATCTGGGGGATGGCGGGCACGCTTAATGTATTTTTTTCGGGGATAAGCCCTTAGGTGCCCTTTTATTTCTTCCATTGCCTCTTCTTGTTGTTGATTTGATTTGTGAGTTTTTTTTTTAGGGAGTAGAACAGTTGGAGACTTTCATCGTTGACGGACTGGAGGCTTTAGAGGAGGAGAACCGAGTCCTTCACTCTCTTCCAAACTCCTTTCGACACCTGATTGTATTTCATGACCAAGGCAAGTCCCTCTCTGAGTCTCTGAAGCGCAAGAAGAACATGCTGGAGTCCAAGGCCCAACGCTCGATGGAGGTCGAGGCCAAGATAGTTGGGGCTCACGCCAAAGCATAGGTGGGGAAGTCGCGTGTGGAGGAGTTGGAAACCAAGTCGAGTGGGACGAAGCGTCTAGTGTCTTCTCGCAACTTGGTTATTTAGGACCTAAAGTTAGATTTGTCCTAGGTTTGAGACCTCATTCCCCGTTTGTATGATCATCCGAGGTTGGTCAAGACAGATCGTGATTAGGCATGGTCATGGTCCTTTGGCTATATCAAGAGCTTGGATAGGATGTGAGACCATGCGCTGGTGAACCCGCAAGGTAATCTGAAGTCCCTTCCCCCAAATGCAACTGCCCTGGAGCATGATGTCGTTGGGGGCTAGGATTTGATACTGGATGCCTTTCCTGATGACCCCGCCGGCTGACTTCCCGTTCCTTCCTAGTCTTCTATTCTTCTTCTTCTTCTTCTTCTTCTTCTTTTTTAATAAACTCACGCTCTTTGTGCCACATTTATACATTCATAATATACTTCATCTTCTTCTCGAACTTTGCGTCTTCCTCTCTACCCTTGCTCCTTTTTCTTTACTTTCTCTGTTGGGGAGTGTAATAGTGTTGAAAGCAACTCAAATCAATTGACATGAACAACCGAGCCCTAGATGCAAGATGATTAAACTTCGTTATGGAGATCAATTAGTTCGTAAGAATAGACTTGCCTTATAGACTATGTCCTGTAAAAGTAGTACGTCAGACTGGACTCACCCGATAAACTTGTAAACTGGATGGAGGTCGAGCATTACGTTAGGCTGGACTCGTCTCGTTGACCCTCGCAGGTGCGAGAGGGGTTGAGTAGTACGTTGGACTGGACTTGCCCTGTAAACTTGTAAACTGGATGGAAGACAAGTATTACGTCAGACTGGACTCGCCTCGTTGACTCCCGCAAGTGTGAGGGGGGGCTGAGCAGTACATTAGATTAGACTTGCCCTGGACATCGGCAAAGGTTGATCAATATGTTGAACTGGACTTGTCTCGTTAACCTTCGCAGGTGCGAGGGGGGTCAAGCAGTACTTTAGACTGGACTTGCCTTGTTAAGCCTCATAGGCACGATGGGGGTCGAACAGTACGTTAGACTAGACTCGCCTCGTTGACCCTCGCAGGCGCAAGGGGGGTCGAGCAGTATGTTAGACTGGACTTGTCCTGGAAACTTGGGCACTCGGTGAAGATTGAGCAGTACGTTAGACTGGACTCGCCCTGGAGACTTGGACGAGACCAAACATATTCTAGGAGACAATCAAAACTTCATTTATAGCTTGTACATTATCAAAATCAAACACGACTTACACTTTCAATAAAAAGTATTCCCGTAGGTGCTTGGCCTTCCCTCGTGAGTCTTTGAGCTCATACGAGCCCAGAGAACTTGTCGATCAGTGGCTCGTTTAGCTATATTAGTAAGAGAGCTTGCCCATCCTTGGAGGAAGTGGGCCCACCCTCAGCAAATCCCTTAGCTATGATTTGGATCACGTGTAAAGCCCCGATCCTGGAGGTCTAGAGAGTTAACTCTTGTAACCTAAAACCATCTCCCATAACATCTTTATATACTCCAAATTCTCCATAAAATATAAATTCATTTATTCAAAACCAAAAATATATGTTCCTCCACCAAGACTGGAGACACCAAAGAAATACCTCAATGAAATAAATTATAATCTCCACAACTACTCGAAAATATCAATGACTCAAAATACCAAAATAATATAAAATAATTTCTTTACTAAATAAAACTCTCCAATCAATACTTGTACCCTTTGGTATTTATTCCTCTACGACCATCAAACCTTGCTAACATTTCCTACTCTTGACTTCAAGTTGAGTTATCAAAATTATTTGAAAAATATTGTGAAGAAAATGGATGAGTTATCAACAACACAGTAAGTAGAGAACATATAATAGTATGTAAATATGGGCATTTACAGAGTTCAGATTGTAGAACAAAATATTTTTATTTCAGAATGCATAATCATAACATGATATCAAAAATATCAGAGCGAAAGTTCAAAAATATTCTTAATCAAAATTCATTTGGCATAGTATAACTGAAACATCACGTCAGAATATAATTCCATGTTTAACCCCCGTGGTAAGATTGTACAAATCCCAGCGGCCAACCGAGTAGAAACATAATGTGAAATATTCCCCTTATTCATTTTTGAAGTCTCGAGTGTGCATACATGAAAGACCATGCAGAAAACTACTTTGGCTTCCAAAGTGGGTGCACTGGAAACAGAAAAATTGGTACCAACCCAAACAGATGCCATAGTTTTACACCCGTGGTAAGGTCAAAACAGAACAGAAGCAGAATGTCATGCTAGAGGTTTTCAAAAGCCACATCATGTCATAAAAGAGTACATAACATATTTAGAATACAACAAAATCATATCATAATCATATAATTATGCAAAAATTCTCATATTCACTCTTTTTGCACAGTTCATAAACAAAATACCGAAAATAAGCCAATGTCTACATCAGTCATGATAAAAAAATACTTTCTTCTTATACAAAATTTCATGAGTAATACAGAACAAATAACATAGATTGTTTCAAATTTCTTTTCAAAACAAAACATGCATATTTTCCAAAGTCAACCTCAATTCATTTTTTTTTATGCAAAATCTATCATAGGAACTCAGCTTAAATGAACTTTTTAGCTTCTCTGAATTTTCTCACAACAGTGCCAAACGAAAATCAATTATCATCAAGAGGGAAAGGAACATGCGAGGGTGCAGGAAGCTAGGTTGTGGTCAATAGTGGTGAGCGTTGTGGCTGGGAACTGGAGAGAGAGAGAGAGAGAGAGAGAGAGAGAGAGAGAGAGAGAGAGAGAGAGAGAGAGTGAGTGACCGTGATGGAAATAGGGACGGAGTGAGACAGTGTAGTGAATCAACGTGGCTTTTTGAGAGGAAAACGGTGGACCTGGGGTCGCACGACCAGCTTTTTCTATGGCTCTTCTGGGTGGTTCCTGCTTGTTCTATCATGGGTTTTGAGGCAAAGCAACTAGGCAGCAGCGTTATGGCTCATGGTGGAGAACGCATGCTCTATTTTCATGCGGTGGAAAAGAGCCTTTGTGGTGGTACAATTGGGTTGGTAGTGGTCTGCAGGGAGAGTCTGATGGTGGCAACATGGTGGTGTAGGGCGGAGGTTTAAGTTGTGGGCCCAACGGCTTCAGGCGTGCGGGGGTGATCACAACATGTTGATTTTTCGTTCAGGGCTATTGTGCGGGGGAGATCTTAGCACGTTGAGTATGGGTTAGTGGTGCAAGAGCATCTCTATGGAGGAGTTTTAGCTATGGTTTATCCTACAGTGGTGCAACAGCAAGGTGGCACGACTGGTTGGCGTTATCAGCGGCTATGGAAGGAGGTGTGGAGAAGCCGCTGGACGTGAGTTGCTGGACTTCACGTAAGGAAAGAAGTTCTCAACGGCGACAACTTGATGCTGCGGCTGAGGTTGTGAAAGGGGCAGCAGTGCTCAGTTTGGCTTACTAGTGGACTATGGGGAAGGTGCGGCAACCCTAGCTTGGGAAAAATGAGGATTGCATGAATATGTAGATCATGTGAGTATTTATATACACACTGATGCCATGAATCCTATAGGGATAAAGATTTGCATGGCGTGGAGAGGTTTTGGTTCAAATAATAGGGCAGAGTTGCTCGCTTTGCTATTTGGTTTGTGTCGTTGCATGTCTGGTGGTTTCCTTAAAGTTGTTCTTGAGATGGACTCGCTTTTGATTATAGATTGGCTGAAGGATGACATATGTAATGTCTGGTATTTGGAGGAAATTCTTAGTATTATTATGTAGATGAACGTTCGGTATCAACATGTGTTTAGGGAAGGGAACTCAATTGTCGATTGGCTTGCGAAATTGGGCGGTCGGGATTATAATCAAGAGACTACTCCAGAAAATATCACTCTAATGCTTAAAGGAATTTTGAGATCAGATCGTAGTGGATTGCCTAATTTATGTCTGGTCTAATTCTTTTGGCGTTGGTTTTGAGTTGCTTTGCTTTGGTATTATTTCTTTTATTTCTTATAGGCTTGATTTATTATTACGTGTATAGTTTTTGGAATTTATAGCGGTTTTTGACACCGGAGTTTGGTTTCATTGAATATGTGTAACTCTCAGGTGTATGGTTGTTACCACGGTATTTTTTCGTCTTAAGTGAGTGTTATTAATAAAATTCAGGTTCCGTAAAAGAAAAAATATAGTGTGAAAATGTTGATTTTGATATTTTAAAACGAAATTAGAAAAAAATGATAATTTGTTAATGAAAAAATATTTACATCAGCTTACTATTTATAACACACTCCACACACTTAGTGTATTGAGTAAAAAAAAATTAAATACATGATAAAAAAAAAATTAAATACATGGTGTGTGGAGAGTGTATGCTGATATATAGAATTGTTCGAAAAAAATACACGTAGATAAAAAATAATATAAGAAAAAAGAGTGCTAAGGAGAACATGAAGATTCGAGGGTTTAGTAGTAGTATGTTTATAAGTTAGCGAGAGTAGCCGCGCGCCGCGTTTTAACATTTATAGAGAAAGAGCAAGGCCAGGCAAAAAGGTTCTCTTATTCCTGCATTTCCGTCTCTGCTATCGGGTTCATTTAGGGTTTTACTAATCGAACCCAGAAGAAACAAGAAAACAAGAAATCATGCACGCGCCGGTGCTCGTTCTCAGTAAGTGTGTTCTCTCTTTCTTTTTTCTTACCGAAATTAATGGAACATGGATTCAATTGATTCGATTTTTGACGTAATGAAATGAAATTGAACAGAGGACTCGATGAAACGCGAGTCCGGAAGCAAGGTGCAGCACGCTAATATCCAGGCTTCTAAGGTTCCTGCTTTCTTTTTTTCTTTGCCTAGCGCTAGCGTGCAGTTTTTCCTTTTGTTTTTTTTTTTTTTCAAATTTTCGGTTTGTTTGATTAATACCTGGACAGGCTGTAGCTGACATTATTCGCACAACATTGGGTCCAAGATCCATGTTGAAGATGCTGCTCGATGCTTCTGGAGGTAAGAGATTTTTCCCTTCCTAGATTCGTAAATAGTACATAGTATATATGTCCTCATTTTAATTATAAAATATGTGTTGCGTTGAATTCATAAAATCGCCATTGCAAAGCAAATATCTTTGTCAGCATGTTGTATTTTCTGTCTCGGATTCTTATTTTCTCTTCTCGTATGTTTTGAATTTTGGGCATCTAACAGGAATTGTGGTGACTAATGATGGAAATGCTATTTTGCGTGAGTTAGATATTGCACACCCAGCTGCAAAGGCACGCGTTCTCTCTTAATTATTTCGTTTTTTTTCCCTTTTTCTCCCTACGCTAAGAGTTGCTTTTCAGTTACAAAATATTCCATGTGTTCTCTTCGCATTCTGACGTTCCATCACCCTGGCCTCCTTTTTCTATGCTTATGCATATTTGTTTTGGTGGTGGCAGTCAATGATTGAATTAAGCCGAACACAAGATGAAGAAGTGGGAGATGGAACAACTTCAGTCATTGTTCTTGGTAAGTTTTATGCAACTACTGTACATTTTTTTTTTTTTTTTGGAGTGCGAATGGGGTGTTCTTTCTGAGTGTGTGATAACTATTGATAAGTCTGTTACTGATTGTTCAACAATTTTATTTCATTGTTTCATGATTAGCATGTGTATTAATCAGTTCTGTACATACTCACATGAAGAATGCAATAGCTGGCAAGAAAGAAGAAAACATATAAGTTTATGTTGCAATGAATATTATTTAATGTCATTTCTTCTGTTTATCAAATTTGGGCTAAAAATCGGTTGAAGCTGGTGAAATGCTCCATGTGGCAGAAGCATTCATCGACAAAAATTTTCATCCTACTGTTATCTGCCGAGGTACTGTTGTTAGTCCATATGGATTAGTTCTTTTTTGCTTGTGCATTATCAGTTTTTCTTTATGATATATCCAAGTTTTATTTGTTTGGCAGCCTATAACAAGGCTTTGGAGGATTCTATTGCCGTGCTCGAGAAAATTGCAATGCCTATTGATGTGAATGATCGTAAGTGTCTTGGTTCTATTTGTATATTTAGAATTGGCTTCAGGATTTTCCTACTTATTCGGTTTCCCTTTTCCCCTTTTTTGGAAGAACTTGTTCGGCTTACAGAATGGATAATAAATTTATAAAATAAAACATGTTATGTTGTTTGTCGAAATCTGAATTTCTGGGCTTCTAATTTGGTTTGCTTTCAGCAGCCATATTTCGAAAAGTTTGACATTGGGCAATCTGGTAAACATGCATTACAGATTTGGTTTCCTGAGTGATATCCCTCCATCTATATCATTTAGTTTGAGGGATTCTCTTCAACCACCCCAATAACACCTCCTCTCATAAATAAGAGGTGAGGGGGCAAGTTCACTAGTTCTATCCCATACCAGTGCTTTGCTAGTGAAGCATGCAGTCTCCACTACCTGTTATGAGCTTAAGAAATAATAATAATAATACAATGAAACAAAGATTAAGGTTTTGAGATATATTAGAAGCCATTAGGTCTTCATGAGACTCAGTGATTGACTAAGCTTGAACAGATCTAGGTTGCCATTAGTCAAACTCACCAACACCTACATTATTGGACTAGTAGTTTACGTGTTATTTGTAAATGCCTCTTAATAAACAATCGATGGCCTAGTTTGCATCTTATTTCTGGAAATATGCACCCTGCCGAATGTTGATAGCTATTTTCATGTAGTATAGATCTGTTTTTAAGAGTAAGATAAAAACTTTATTGAAAGAAGAGTAGGCATGGCCAAGTACACAGGAATTATACAAAGAATACACCTAACAACTAGGGACCAGTAATGGATACAAGCAAATCATGAAAAGTCTCCCCGTTACAATCAATTCTAGGACCCCAAGAAAAACGCATATTGAAAAATCACCTCTTAAGCTCATTCAAGGAACGCTTCTGATCTTCAAAGCATCAACCATTTCTCTATCCAAAGGCACCACATAATACAAAGTGGAATCATTTTCCACACAGCAGTGATATAGACATCACCCCGAAGACCTCTCCAACACTAAAAAATATCCACTACCCTCCTAGGCACAACCCTTGCCACACCAATCCGGTTGAAGACAACATCCCACAAGAACTTGGTCTCCTCACAATGTAATCACAAATGATCCACAGATTCCCCATTATTCTGACACAAGTAACACCAGTCCATAATGATTAGGCCACACTTCCTTAAATTGTCAATGGCAAGAATTCTCCCAAGAGATGCAGTCCAACCAAAGAAAGCCACCTTGGGAGGAACCTTACATTTCCATATGCTCTTCCAAGGGAAATGGTTACCATGATGAACTGTAAGAGCCTTGTAAAAGGATCGAACCATGAATCTCCTACTCCCAACTTGACTCCATATCATCCTGTCCCCTGCAATATTACCATAATTCGTAACATGCAACAAGCTGAAAGTATAATTAATGATACCAAATTTCCAATCTTGAGCCCCGCTCTAAGAATATTATTGATATTATTCGGAGCCCAAGTACACAGGACACAAGAGAAAACACCTAGTCAAGAGCTAGAAATAGATACAAGGAAAGCATGAAAGTTAAGCCCATTCAAGTCTATAGCAACTGCCCATAAAAATAAAGTACTAAAAAAGAAGCTTTTGAGATCATCCATAGAGCGCTCTTTATCATCAAAGTTCCAGTCATTCCTCTCCCTCTAAATGCACCTAATGGAAGGTTAGAATTATAACCCCTAGGGGTTGGCTCAAGTGGTAAAGGCCATGGGCTTGGTAGTATGCTCCCCCAAGGTCTAAGGTTCAAATCCACTTGGGTGCAAACAATCTCTAGGGGCAATTGGACTAGGGGGTTTTTTCCCTTGATTTACCTGAGGTGCACTTGTGGGAAACTTTTTGTTAAGGGCCTGTGCACCCCTGGGATTAATCGGGATGCTGTTTCCGGATGCCCAGTGCCAATTAAAAAAAAAAAAAAAACTTTTGAGATCATTCATATAGTGCTCTTTATCTTCAAAGTTCTAGTTGTTCCTCTCCCTCTAAATGCACCTAATGGAAGGTTAGAATTATATCAACCCACCTAGTGGAAAAGGATATTGGACTGAGCATCCATATTTTTTATATGTAATCATCCATATAAATATCCTGAGAAATTAAGCTTTATCAACTCTTTCATTTTAATAGAGTAGAAGGGTAGCCCAGATAAATTAAGTGCTTTTCTGGTTGTGATGAATTAATGATGTCTAGTTAAAGCTAGAGATGGTATTTTTTTTTTTTTTTGGAATGGTTTCAGCACACACACACACTCTCTCTCTCTCTCTCTCTCTCTCTCTCTCTCTCACGCACGGGCTCACACACACACACTTCCGCCCGCACAAGTATGCACACCCACTCACCCCCCCCTCAAATTAAAAAAAGAAAGAAAGAAAGCAGATCACACACATGCATGCACACATGTTAGACATCCTTTTTCATTCATCACAGCACATTTATTATAGGTTTATTTTTTTGTTAAAAAAGGCTTGTTCCTTCTGAAGAATTTAGCTTGTTTTTGTATTGTGCACATGATTTTTGGAATTATGTGGCAGGTGGAACAATGTTGGGGCTGGTCAAGAGCTGCATAGGTACCAAATTTACTAGTCAATTTGGGGATTTAATTGCTGTAAGTATCTTGTGGTTATCAGGGTTAAACATGTGTGTTTTTACAGCTGTTTCTTTCTGTTTTCCTTTATTCATCTTAAAACTCTAAAAATGTTTAGATCCTTTAGAGGTTGCCTAAAAGTATGGGTTTTACTTCATCCTTGAGACATACAATATTGAGATGCATGCCTCGTGGTTCAATAAGGTGGGAGATGACATGTGGAATTTTAGACAGATTTCACTTTCACTAACTACCATACCTAATCTTTCATATGTATTGTAATACATCATTTCTGTTTTTTTTAATCTTACAGTTACAAAAATCTTTTTAGACTATTTTCAATTTGTGATTGTCCTAGTAAAGAGATTGTGCATTTAGATATAGTTTTTTTTTTTTGCAATTTTTTTTTTTTTTATTTCAACTCTCTCTCCACTCAAATATGAAGCATAATTTTAATTTTTTTTTCATGTAATTTACATTTACATTCTGATGCTGTTTCTTTATTTTATAATCTCAAACTAAAAAATCCATGTGATTTCACCTTGTTCATTTGTTTTGAGCAGTGTCCTAAACATGGCAACAGCAAGCACAAACGTGTCTTTTACCATTATACTGAAACTGCATTATAATGTTTATATTAGTTTTTTAATTTTTACTAATAGAAAAATCTGTTTTTTTAATTTATATGTTATGCTATTTCTTTGATCAACTTCCAGGATCTAGCTATAGATGCAACCACAATAGTTGGTGTTGATCTTGGCCAAGGCTTGCGAGAAGTGGATATTAAGAAGTACATTAAGGTTGAGAAGGTACCTGGTGGTCAGTTGGAAGATTCAAGTGTACTTAAAGGAGTTATGTTTAACAAAGATGTAGTTGCCCCTGGCAAAATGAGAAGAAGAATTGTCAACCCACGTATAATTCTTCTTGATTGTCCCCTTGAGTACAAAAAGGGTGAGAACCAAACAAATGCGGAGCTGGTTAGAGAAGAAGACTGGGAAGTACTGCTAAAAATGGAAGAGGAATACATTAAGAACCTCTGTGATCAGATAGTGATGTTCAAACCAGACTTGGTAATTACAGAAAAGGGTCTTAGTGATTTGGCGTGCCATTATCTGGGCAAACATGGAGTCAGTGCAATCAGAAGGTTGAGGAAAACAGACAATAATAGAATTGCCAAGGCATGTGGAGCCGTTATTGTCAATAGACCAGATGAATTACAGGAGTCAGATGTCGGTACTGGGGCTGGCCTGTTTGAAGTTAAAAAAATTGGGGATGAGTTTTTTGCATTTATTGTTGACTGCAAAGATCCAAAAGCTTGCACTGTACTCTTAAGAGGTGCCAGCAAGGATCTCTTGAATGAAGTGGAAAGAAACTTGCAGGTATTTTAATGATGTGATCTCGAAATTGTTCTGTTTGGATAGTACTGTGTTCTAAAGTTTTTTCTGCTACAGGATGCCATGTCGGTTGCGAGAAACATAATAAAAAATCCAAAGCTTGTTCCTGGAGGTGGTGCAACAGAGTTAACTGTATCTGCTGCTTTGAAGCAGAAGAGTTCATCGATTGAAGGCATAGAAAAGGTGATAGTTGTCTCTTGCATCTGTTTTATCAGTATCAAGTTAACCCGAAGTCTAAAGTACTTTTAGGAATGAAGCTTTTTGTCGGTTAAAATTTGGGGGAGAGCTGTAGCTTTTCTTGTTTTCGTATTGCTGAATTAATTGTTTTTTACTTGCTGGTTGTAAAACAGTGGCCTTATGAAGCTGCTGCCATGGCTTTCGAGGCTATACCACGTACTTTAGCACAGAATTGTGGGGTAAATGTGATTCGAACTATGACTGCGCTGCAAGGAAAGGCAAGAATCCCTAACTCATTTTTACATCCAGAAGTATTTTCAAATTTATGCTAAACCCGTTCCTATCTGTTGGTCTTAAAACTACTCCTGTAGCATGCAAGTGGTGACAATGCCTGGATTGGCATAGACGGAAACACTGGTGTGATTAGTGACATGAAAGAGCGGAAGGTATGTTCAAAATGTTAAATGAGGGCTTTTGTTATATCTTTGATTACCTATCAAAAAAATAAATAAAAAAATGAGGGCTTTTGTTCTTTGCTTGTCCGTGTCCTTTTTTTCAATATTATTTTTTATAAGCAACTCAATTTGAATTTGAGTTATTTATTAAGTTTCTCTTTAATAAATTGTATAAAGTAATGAACTAAATTATTGGTGTCTGAGATTGAGCGTTGAATGCCTGGTTATTTAAACGATGTCAGATATGGGATGCATATAATGTAAAGGCTCAAACCTTTAAGACAGCCATAGAAGCAGCTTGCATGCTTCTTAGGATCGATGACATTGTGAGTGGTATAAAGAAGAAGCAAGCCCCCGGTGCAGGCCAGGCTCCATCAAAGCCTAAGATTGAGACTGAAGCAGATGCTGACAATGAGCAAATACTTCCCGACTAAGACCTCCCAACAGTCGAAACTGATATTTTTTTAAAGTATTTGAAGCAAAGCGGTTGGTCTCGCTGGCTGTACAAGGGTTTTGTTTAGCTGAGCTTTTGACTTGAGCACTTCCTAGTTCGGATTCTGGCCTTTGCTGTTTTTTGTTTGGAGACCCCCGTCTGTTATGGGAGCTACTGTAAACTACCAGTCACTTTCACTTAACAATTTGATCGGGATTTCGTTCATGTGAACATGAACAACATCAGTGTCGCTATAATTTCTGCTTTTTCTGTTCATTGCTTGTCTAGTTTAATCCGGATTTCTTTCATGAGCACCATGCATTTCTTGCCCAATTCTTACTTCCTGGTGGCATTGACACAAAATTACACGTCAGTTGTTGAACCCCAAAACTGCACACAAAAAAAAATAAAAAATAAAAAAAATAAAAATGCGAATTATCAAGACAAACAGCCATCCATCAAACAAGATCAAGCCATTAAAAGTACCTTCTGTCGGATTCGGCCTACGGACAGTTCATTTTTCTTTTCTCCAAAAACGAAAGAGATTATATATTTTTATTGTTTTTACATAAACTCTTTTTTAAAACATTAATTTTTTAAATTTGTTTGATTGGTCTAAATTAAAAAATAGTAATATTTGTTCGAAAATTTGTATAAAAATGATTAGTAGGTTGGCAATTAAACAAACAAAACATCACGTGAGCATATTAAAGAACTTAATAATTAAATTAAATTAAACGCCACACGGAATCTGTCATATTATTTTCATTCTAAAATTAAATATCTAGTTAGTGCTGTAACTTGTTTTACGAATAGTCTTAAGAGCATAATTTTTTAATACGCTATTCGAGAGACAATTACAATTTGATTAAGCTAAATTAAGACTTCTGCTCGATTTATTTATTTAAATAGAAATTATTTGCCTATTCTTTTAGAAGAAATTTAAAGTATATAAAAAAATTCATTTTTTAATAATACATCTATTTTTTTTAATTGGAGTATACAACCTTGACCAGCATAAAATTACAAGTAATGTTATTCTAAGGCCTCTACATTATACTATTCACATTGCATAATTTGATTTAAAAGATAAAATTTTAAATTTAACTTTTAAAAACAAAAAAAAATGTTATTTGTACTTATAATTTTTATTAAATAACAATACGAACTGACGTGTCAACCAGTGATATTCCTGAAAATTATCAAATTTAAAATTAGAATTAAGAAAAAATGATAATCCGACTGTTGTAAGTAAAATATTGTATAATGTAGATGTTTTATAATAGCAATAGCATTGCCGGAAAATGAGAAGAAAACACAGTCCAAAGTGCGTAAGCGTGATCTCCAACCACCGCTAAAAAAAAAAAAAAATGAAAAAGAAAAAGAAAAAGAAAAAGACAACCATTCCTAAGTTCTTTGTATTGCAGTCTCTCGCTCCGTCTTTGGTAAATCGCGAAGGGAAGCCATGGCCTTGAGAATAACTCCAGCTTCTCCTCCAACTCTACAAACCACAGCCCTGCGACCACCCTCTCTCCTCCTCGTCAATAACTCTCATGCTCCAGCTCCTCCTCCAAATTCAACTAACCCCAAACTTGGCCTTACTATTCGTACTAATACTAGAACACCGCGTCGTCTCCTTGCGAGGGCCTCCTCCACTTCGGAATTCGTCCCTAATATCGGTGACATCCTCGGTGATATTAGCATTTTCAAAGCTTCCGGTGACCCCGTCTTCTTCAAGCACCTCTGGGATCAGAACCAGGTACACACATCTATCTTCTTCAATCCCTTGAATTTCTTCCTTCTACTTTTACCCTTAATTATTTCATTTCCTCCCAGGGTGTAGCTGTTGTTGCGCTTTTAAGGCACTTCGGATGCCCTTGCTGGTAAATCAACAATTATACTCTATTCACAATATTATTCTTTTTATATTAGAAGGAATAGAAAAGGACTTTTGTTCTGACTTGTCGACTGTTTTGCTTGTTCTTGTTTCAAAGTTGGGAACTTGCTTCTGCTTTGAAAGAAGCGAAACCGAAATTTGACGCCGCTGGTGTAAAGTTGGTTGCAATTGGTGTTGGCACTCCTAACAAAGCTCGGATTCTTGCCGATCGGGTGGGTCTGCTTATTTCCCTTCACTTGTAAAGTTGAGTGTGTTTTCAGCACCAGTTGTTTATGAATCGAAATTTCCCACCATTTTACATTCTTCTGTTTCTATTAGCAAAATTGGAAGCTTTGACAAGGTATGATGTTCTTGTGTCCAATAAGTTGCGTGCTTTGACGAATAGGAGCAAACCCAGATCATGATTCACCATTTTCTACTTTTAACAAATATGGAAATTGAACTGACTGGGGCTACTTTGTATTAATTTATACTCTTTAAGTGATATATCAAGATTTCTGTCCTCATTTTTATATAGATTTTGTATGCATCTTTTTTCATAAGATATTTTGCTATTATTTAATTTCGATTAATGGAGAAAGATTTTAATTCCATGTTTAGCATGGGTTTATACTTTTAAATGTACCCAGTGTTTTGATCACTGGTACAGTGCAGGTGCTTAAGAGCACGGTGCTATCATTCATCTGGTTCCATGGTTAAGTTTGGTCTTAGCTCTTTAATGAAATTCAGACATGGATACACTTTGGATGGATGATATAATTTCTGGAGTATGCATATGAAATCACCACTTGTCTCAAAAGCTTAAGCTAATAAGAAGAAGTATATTTTATTATTTATTTTATATCTTAGCACTCCCCCTCACGTGTGGGCCAGACTCCCCCTCAATGGGTGGCCCAACACGTGGAATATTTAATTAAATATTATAGAGTGTAGAGTCAAGGTTCAAACTCAGGACCTCTGCTCTGATACCATGTGAAATCATCATTTGTCCCAAAAGCTTAAGCTGATGGGAAGAGATAGATTTTGTTATTTGTATTATATTCTTAACATGCATTCCCCCTTTTCCTGTATGTTTGAATTTATTGCAATTGAAAAGCATGCAATGACATGTAGAGACAGTAACTATTTGACTATCATGCCATACAAAAAAAAAAAAAAAAAACTATTTGACTATCATGTCATGTGCTTTATTTAATAAAAACCAATTGCTGAATGCTATATCCATTTGAGTTTGTTCATGTGTTTGAAAGGTTTAAAAATTCTTAGAAGTAAGAACCTTTGGACACTTTGGGACAGATTATATTGCTTAGTCTCAAGGATGCCTGTCATGTGGTGCCCTCCTTGTTTTCCAATCAAAAGGAGGTCATTTCGAGCTATGATTGCCAACAAACCCAATATTTAGTTTGCCTGAGCTAGTTCATTGGAAAGGACAGATGTTCTTTTTTTTCTTTTTTTCTTTTTTTTTTTCTTTTTTTTTTTTTTTTTTTTTTTTTTTTCTATAGAAGAGGACGGTACCCCAATATTATTAATAAACCCCCACTTGTGGCAGAGGAATAGGAACAAGGAGGTTACAGAAAAGTCCTGAAAACTGGCTCCTGTAAAAATATTAATACCTTACAAACACTAGAAAAATTTCCTAGAGGTACCAAAAATGTTATCTTATTACTATCCACCAACGTTTATGGAGACATTTGGACACTTGACTTAAGAATTTAGGTTAACTGTTCATGTTTCATTTACCACATGTGGTTGTATACCTGCATCCATCCAACAATAGATTGCTCACTTTCTGAAGAAAATGAGTTTGTCCTCTAAAACCGATTTTTGGTCAGTGTTAGATATATTGAAGTGTCATTAACAGCAGTTTAGCTACAAACTAGGCTCTAGATTCTGGTAGGATGTTTCAGACTGGATGTATAACTTCCATTAAATTTTATTTCAATACAATGGAATTGAGATATGCCTGCTGACTTCCTGGAGGATCTATAACCATTTCCCTGTGGATTTGAAGCCATCATTGCATATTGTATAATCTTTTGTATGGTTTTACAACTAGCCTGTACTTGATCATTGGAGCTGATTATTCTCCCTGATGTTCAGTTACCATTTCCAGTGGATTGCCTTTATGCTGATCCTGACCGAAAGGTAATGTGTTCTGTAGTACATAAATGTTTCCTGAAGGTGATGTTTCCTCATTTAGTGCAACTTAATTGATTTCAGGCATATGACGTTCTTGGCTTATACTATGGTCTTGGCCGGACATTTTTCAATCCAGCTAGTGTAAACATTCTATCTTGCTATCTGTAACTTATTGCTTCCTGAGAGAGGATTATATGCATGGTGTATACATTGATGGTTTCTGCCTATACTCTGACGTGGCAGGCAAAGGTGTTTTCAAGATTTGAGTCTCTGCAGAAGGCTGTAAAGAACTATACCATTGAAGCCACCCCGGATGATAGAAGTAGTGTGCTGCAACAGGTTCGGTTGTTATGTCCAATAATAAGGATGGACTTACTCTTTGCGATACTGTCCTTAAATTTGTTTACTCTAGGCACCTCCATGGATTGATCTTTTTGTGTTGTTTTTATTAGGGAGGGATGTTTGTGTTTAAAGGGAAGCAATTGCTGCATGCGTGGAAAGATGAAGGGACAGGGGATCATGCCTCTTTGGATGATATTTTGAGTGTCTGTTGCAAAGTTCCAGTTGCATGAAGCTTTATTACGATCACTGTTTCAGATGGTGTTTAGATTTTTGCTTCATGTATATAAATTGCATGCATACATAATGGGCGTACTGATGTAGCAATGCCCGGCATCACCCAGTTAAACCAGTTGGGTGTCCTTTTCAATATGCATGTTACATCCTCTAAAAGGAAGGACCAAGTACCATGAGCGGCGACAACTCACTTGCCCATATCTAAATTGTTATGCTGTGAAGGCAAGGAACGACTGGAAATCAAGGCCCTTTTAGGCACCTCTTTGTGAATTGAGACCCAAGGGGTCAGAGGTTTGGGTTCTTATTCGAAAGTCTCACTGTTTACACTCTTTTAGACACCCGCCCTTTTAAAGGGAAAAAAAAAAAAAAAAATGTTTGTACAAGTCTGGCGTTTCACCGTTTCACGGATGGTTGATGTGAAAATTTCCCGGACATAAAAAAATATTATTTTTTGTTTTTTGTTTTTTTTTTATAATTATTTTGCATTTCACGGTAAGTATTGGCAACTTGTAATTAGCTGCATAACTGTTGAAAGTTATGCTAATCAACAAACATGTCCAATAACCTTGATATCGTATGAAAATTAATTGAACCAAAACTTTGAAAATTTTGAAAACCTTGGCAACTGTTCCTCTCTCTCTCTCTCTCTCTCTCTCTCTCTCTCTCTCTCTATATATATATACACGTGCGCGCGCAATCCAAAGGGCGCAAGCCGCGTAACGGGTCCAAGTGGAATGAAGACGAAAGGGCAAACCATACTTAATTGCTAACAAAATTTTTATTCTGAGAGACAGACGTGAGATAGGCCCTATCAAAAGAAGACAATGCAAAGATCAGAAAACAGAGGCATGTCCTGTCCAAACTAGAATGGTGAATTTCGGTACTTTTGTTTTCTATCACTTCTACCACGGTCTCCTTTATTATGATGAGACGAGAATTGTGAGTTTTCATAAAAAAACTGGTTGTTTTGTTCGGCCACTGATAAACAATATATTAGATTATAATCCTTAGTAAACTTTCGCACTCAATATTACTGTTGCAGGGAGTACATTCAAGTCATGAATACGGTATATGTGTCATTTCAAATATATCCTAGTTAGTGGCCTTTTCTCTACACAATTTCAATTGTGAACTTATTGTTTTCTTAAAGTGCAAGCTTGTATTCATTGATAATCTTGTAACGTCAAGTGCATTTAATCATAATGAGCTTTAGAGAGAATCACAGTCGTTTGGTACTCGTGTCTCTCTTTTAAACTATCTCATAGAATTAATGAATCTTTTATTATGAGATATTTAGTTTTATGTATTTCATACAAATGATAGCGAAGGAAAAATCATTGGTTTTTGTGCGATTCTGCAGGGATGATTCATTTCCTGCCTTAATAGTATTTCTAAGATTCATTGTATCAAGACGAATCTTAGCATTAAAGATTCAAGATAAATAATTGTTGCCAAAAATATTGAGGACAACAAATTTAAGTTTTGTATCTGACATAATCTATAACAAATATATTAAATATTGAATGAGAAATAAATATTTAAAATCAAACTGACATATAGAAGACAAGAATATTTATCTTATCGATATGATAACATTATACTCTATATAATGTCACATGGATCATGTCAAGATTTTATAAAATAATTTACATCGTCATAAGCACATATCAATATTTATAGAAGAGAAACTTATAATGGTCAAGATATGTTATGCAAGTATCTTGCCAAATATCAAAAGAACATAACAGTTGGCTAGAGTTTCATGCTGATAATGCGTTGTAAAATTAAAAAGAATTAGGAAGAGATCTAGAATTGAAAAATTGCAATGTAGGACTAAATCTTCAGGAGTTTAATATTATCCACTTTGAATTTCTTATGTTGTACAAATGATACTCAATATATCCTTTTATAGGCATAGAATGATAAGGAACATAAAAGAGTGATACATAAATTAATAAGAAATATTTATAAATTTAAGAACTTCAAAAATTAATAGATGAATGCGATAGAATTGTAAGAGGTGAAATCTCATCTCAAATCTCAAGGCACCCTTTTAAATGTCCCTGAATTCGTGTATGCATTTACAAGGTAATGCTATATATGGTAGTGGATTTACTCATCATTGCTGCAATAAAAAGGAGTCCCCGTCCTTGGGTTGGGTACATGCATGGACCTTTCACTCCCCGACTCTCTTTTCAAAGCAAATCATTATGCTCTAGACAATCTGTCTCCATGAACTTGGGTCATGCAATCTTGCATGCAAAACGATTAATGATACCAAGGCGATTTGGATTAAAGCTTTTTATATAGTATACATTGGAGAGGCCAAGTATTTTAGGTTGGAATAAATACTTCAATTGAATCTTTTTTAGGATCACCATTAACAAAATGATAATAAATGATTAAAGAGTTAAAAAAAATAAAAAATAATTTCAAAGCCTAAAAAGAAATAGGCATTTCACAAAAATCATAACAACAAAAAGGTTTATATAATTTTTTAATTAAAGTACTGTACATATTAAAGTGTACACATAAAGTTTAATCAAATATAAAAATTAAAATTATGATTTAAAATTTTAATTTGTTTGATATAAAACAGAATATGCAAACAAGAAAAGTATAGCTATCACAGCAAATTTGATGATGATAAAAAAGTAGTCTCGAGTATTTGTGGACAAAATGCATGAGGCAGCGTTACCCTGAATTCTTTAATATATATTGGGAGAGTCGGAGACCAACTAGGAGTAAAATCATCGAAGTTCGTACGTATGCATGGGCAAAAACACCCAGTAGTTTAAGGGGTTGTTTCGTTCATTAGCCTAACAATTTAATTTTACTTTTTTAGATTAGCATTCGAGTATTAATTAATTTCCTCATCATGATCTGGGTGGTAATATCGGATAGACTTGTTGTATTGAACAAGTCCATTGCATTGCATGGTTTTTTAGTATACTACTCGGAAAGAATACAAAGTTGAGTCTTGATGAGTTTGAAGTTATTATTTAAAAAATAAATAAAAGAAGTTCTTCCAACCTGGCCGCTGTAAGGGAGAGGTTGGCATGAAGACAGCCTATTTCTCAAAGCTAATAAATATTCCGGGAATGATTAGGGAATTAGCTGGGTCCGAAAATGCTTTTCCTAATACTTTGAATGTTGAGCATTGCATGCAGATCAAGGGTCGGGGAATTGCTTTCTTGTTTGATGTTTCAGTTGCTCCCCCCTAAAAATAGTTTTAATTTGTCGGCGAAGGGTACTTTAAGATGTTGAATGACTATAATTAATTAGCTGACCAGGTTCATCAGTGGGTCATGAGGAATGATTATATAGTTCAGGAAGTATATATATATATATATATATATATATATATGGATTTATTTTATAAAGTGAAATAATTAATTTCATTACTAAAATGTCGCAATTAATAATTTGTTTCTAAAATATGGTGAGCATAGATCATTATCTAGATTAATTATGTTATACATTACATTTTTTTTTATCATACTTCCATTACATTATGCTACATCATCATGTTACGCATCAATTATTAGATAAACTCTTTATTTTAAAATAATAAATTCAAGAAAATTGATTGAAAATATCACTCCACGTAGTAGAATAAAAGTAGAATAAGAGTGCATGATATAACATATGACTTTTTATTGTAAAAATCTTCTATATTATATGTTTTTGAATATAAGAAATTCATGTCAAGACTAATATTTTTAAATTAAAAATATATATTATAATTGAAAATTTAATGGTTTATAGAAAAATTTCGGTTGAGTCCTCTCTTTCCTTAGTTTACTTTGCATTTTGCAGAGGGTTGGTCTCAGACTGTTTTAAGTCTGGATTAGGAAAAAAAAAAAAAAAGATTGTTTAAGTCTGAAGAGGGGAGATATTGGAGGATGACTTGAATAGGCTATGGAAGGGTTCTCCCTAACCGAAAAAGAGAGTAATAAACTAATTCTACCATTGGAAAGCCTTTGTTGAGGCTCAATCTCGGGGGAGACTTTGATGGCTTTTGTTGCTGCGAAAAAATTGTCAATCAGGAAGCTTTTTGAAATATAATGTCAAAAGTGTGGAAACCTGATGGCTAGATCAAAATTCAAAGAAGTAGGTGACAATCTTTTCTTATTGAATTTCAGTTTGAAGGGGACAATGATAGGATAAAAGTGAGAAGACCTTGGACATTTGATAAATTCCTAATCTGTATACAAGAATTCGATGGACGAGACTTATCAGTTCTTCATGAGGATGCATGCAATCAATGTAATACCCAGGCCCAATGCCCAAGCCCGCAACACAGGCCCAAGCCCACGAAGACCCTAACCATGGAGATCCCATGTAACGCCCTAATGGAAAGTTCAAACCACATAGCCTATATTCTAAAAGGACTAATCAATGATACAATTGGAGCCCCATTAGAACTTTATAAAGAGCAAGAATCTCTCATTCCCAAGCAATGTGGGATCCCATACACCACCTACACTTATCCATATCATATGGAGTATCACAATCTACCTCTCTTAAATTCCCGACGTCCTCATCGGGCCTGTCCATTGTAGGTGGCACGGCTCAAGTCTCACATTTCTGGTTGGGAATCTCTGATACCATTTGTAACACCCCAATGGAAAGCCCAAACCACATGGCCTATACTCCGAAAGGACTAGTCAATGATACAATTGGAGCCCAATTGGAATCTTATAAAGAGCAAGAATCTCTTCTTCTCAAGCAATGTGGGATCCCTACACCACCTACACTTATCCATATTATATGGGGTATCACATCCCAAACGGCGTCGTTTAGGTAAGTCCCCTATCCCTTTTCAGTTTTCTTCTTCCCGATACCTTCCCCCTATTAACCTAGATAAATTAGCTTTACAGAATTCTTAAAATATTCTAGACTGTACACTTGTCATTATCCTATTAGTTCTCTTGTAACAAAAATATTCTTGTAAACTCTATAAAAGGGACACTGTCCCTCAATACAATACATGGATTTCAGTTATTCACAATTATTCCTTTGACATGGTATCAGAGCTGCTCGACTAGCAGTCCTCTTGATCCATGGCCTCCTCTCCCGCTCCCTAATCCTCCTCTGCTATTTCATCTTTCACACATGTCATTACTACCAAGCTAACGACTGAAAATTCTTTGTTATGGAAAGTGCAGATTTCGACATACCTTAGAGGGCAGGATCTTTATGGATATGTCGATGGAACTCTGCCTTGCCCTTCTCAATTCTTACCTATCACCACTGAATCTCCCACTAAACACCAACCCTAATTTTCTTTCCTGGACACGCACAGACCAACTTGTGCTCAATATACTTTTCTCCTCCCTCTCTGACTCCATTAGTAGTCATGTTCTCTCAGCAGAAACCTCTCGAGCCTTATGGCTTTCCTTGATGTCCATGTTTACTTCACAATCTTAGGAAGATTTTCAAATCAGATACCAATTGATTCACCTTTCTTGTGGAGATCAAACTATCTCTGATTATTTTGGGAAAGTCCGAAATCTTGCGGACACCCTTGCAGCAACTAGCTCCCCTATCCCAGAAAAAGACCTTGTTACTTATCTTCTCACCGGTCTAGGGCCTGCTTATGAAAGCTTCGTAACCTTTGTTACCACTCGAGCTGAACCCCTAACCTCCCATGAACTCTATCAACTCTTACTTGTCCAAGAAAACAGAAAGAGCCATGCCTAAAAAATACTTCATGAACTTTCCACAAATTTCACTTCCAATCGGGATACAGGTGGCCGTGCTCCCTACCATGGTGGAAGACAAGGCCGCGGGAGAGGTCACCATAACTTTCATGGTGGGAGACAGTTCTCTCAGTCCTCAAGGAACACCTATCAAGCACCTAGTGGGCCTCGCCCTACCTGTCAAGTGTGCTAGAAAACAGGTCACGTTGCCCTCCAATGCCACCATAGATCTGACCACTCTTATCAATTCAACCCACCCCGATCCTTTTCCCCAAATTATACCACTTCCAACAACCCAAACACCTTCTCTAATTCAACCTGGTACCCTGACTCAGCTGCCACCCATCACATAACTAGCAACTTGAGCAACTTGAATCTGTCATCTGAGCTGTATCATGAACCTGAAGCAATCCATGTTGGAAATAGATCATTTAATACTCAGAGCCTAAGCCCAAACCAGAAGGGAGGCCAAGCTCACGACGGTGCTGTTTTGGTACTTCCTGGCTTGACTGCAGTTTTCTTGCAGACCGTTTTTTCTTTTTCCTTCTCTGCTTTCCTCCAGTTTCTTCACTTCTGAAAATCCCTCCACCTCAAACCCATTTTTCCCTACATCTCTGCGGTTTGTTTTCTTTTCCTTTTCTTTTCCATCACATACTCAGACTCTCACTCACCCACGGTGCCACTCGTTCGATTCACTACCAGATGATTAGTCATCCTCCAAACTTTCTCTCTCGCTCCTCTTTTTTCTCCGTAAGTTCTCACCACCTCATGATCTAGTCACTGCTCAAGCCCTTCTCGGTTGGTCTCACTGCCCTGAAACACAAAATTGTTTTTCCTCCCATGCAAACAGTGTAACGAAGCCCTTCCCGTCCAAATAGCACCATAAACTGCACCCTCACGAGCTCCCCTCAACCCATGGCCTCAATCCATGCATGGCAACACCCCGTTAGCCACCGTGTGAAAGCAGCCCAGCCGAGGTTATGCCAAGGAGAAGCACAGTTTCACAACCAGTGCCTCCAGGTCCTGATCTCCAACGAGCACAGGTGCAACATTGGGGTCGCCGTTTTCCTCAGCCATAAAACCACCGTGAAACGTTGAGAACCGCCACCACGCTGCCCTGCACCTCCATGACCAACCACCGTGAACCGCCAAGCCACCCTCACTCCTCCTCGCCTCAGCCATGAGCCACTCAGTTGCACCACCTCGCCGGAATCAATAGCAGGTAGCGACACTAGAAGCCTCCCACCAGCCCATATCTGCCACACTATTCTCTCTCGGTAGGCCCGAGTTTCTCTCTGTTCCTCTCTCCCTCACGGTTGATCTCTCTCTCTCTCTCTCATTGTTCTCTCTCTCTTGCTCATCTCGCTCTCTTTCTCTCAGTGCGTCGTTATCGGGACAGCCACCTCCCACCGCAACCCAACTCCGCCTCGACCTCTTTCCCCATGGTGCCGCTGCCTCTTAGTTTTCCTTGAGTAAGTGTTGTTGCTGCACTTGGTCTTCTGTTTTGTGGTAGTTACTTAAAAATAAAATATTTTTTGTGTCTCGGTTAACCTAATAGATGAGATGTACTGTTACCATTTTCCCCCTTAGTATGATGTCTCCAGATATATTATTTCAGATGTTTAGGTTAATGGATTTATATTTTAATGAGTTGATTATGTATATTCGGTTTGAAATCATGAGTTTTATATTACGTGCATGTTATATTTTTATTTGGACGTAGACGTATTTATAGTAGTAAGTCAGTACACTAATGCTTTTAACAGAGTAATTATAAGTTGATCATATTTTAGTTTTTATATATTAAACTCACTTTGTATGAATTTTATTTTAAATACGGAATAAATAAAGATTTGAAATATATTATTAGTATTAATATATTTTTTAGAAGTACATAGTAGTGCAAGATTTTTATTTTGAACTCTTTAAAGAGAAACTAATTAGTCTATTTTTATTAAACGAAATATTTACCCTCCTACTATCAACAGTTTTGTTTTAATGAGTCTTTAAGCCAAAAATGTATTTTATGACATCATTGTATTTATTATTAATATTATTATGCAATTTTAGTAATATTCTGAGTTTAATAGTTATGTGGATATTGAGGAATTTAGGAAGTGATGGTATTTTAGAATTAAGAGAAATTTTAGGTTTTTTTTTAGGAATTAAAATAGGTACTTCAGGTGTAATATGAGATTATATGTTCATTGGAGATTTATTTAAGTTACGTGATTATTTTATAGGTGACGATTAATATTTGTTCGACATTGTTGAGAAAATATTCGAAAGACTAAGAAGTCCAGGTAAGTGGGGTTCATATACTGGTTTTTCATAAAAGAAATTAAATGAGGTTGATTTTGAAAATAAGCATATTAGTTTTTGAAAATAACTCTGAAAACGACCTCAGACGTTTATCCTGCATATGCATAAATTCTATATAAGAGAAAGTATTTTCTGTCATGACTGGTGTAGACATGAGCTAATTTTGTTCATTCTGTTTCTGAATTATGCAAAAAGAGCGAATATGAAATTCTAAAAGTTTTTGTTATGAATAAATGAAGATGTTTTGATTCTGTTTATTTCAAACATGTGAAATTATCTGAAACTATTCAGTATTTTGTTTTGATATGATGTGTCATCTGAAAACCTTGGCATGAAGTTCTGATTCTGTATCTGAATGTGATCTGGTTCCGATGATTTCTAACTCGTAACGGTCTCTACGTCTTCCCTCCATCTCCGAGCTCGTCTTCGTCTCTTCAAGCTTCTCCTTCTGCTGTTCTTGGTGAAAGGACCTCTGTTTCAAATTGGCATAGGCGTCTGGGTCATCCTTCGCTTGAGCTTGTCTTTAAAATTTTACACTCCAACTATTTGTCATTTGTTTCCAACAAAAAGCCTTTTAATTGTTCCAAGTGTCCCTTGGCTAAATGCCATCAGTTGGCTTTTGATTCCAGTCGGGCCGTTTACACAAGGCCCTTAGAAGTAGTCAGTGAGGACCTTTGGGGCCTAACTCCAGTTAATTCAAGGCTTGGTTTTAAATATTATGCCTCATTTGTGGACCACTTCACTCGTTACACATGGTTTTATTCGCTTAAACTAAAATCTGATGTTCAACATATTTTCAACATGTTTCTATCTCACGTTGAATGACTATTCAATGTCAAATTAATTACAATTCAAACGGATGGTGGGGGTGAGTTTCAGCCTATCACATCAGTTTGTCAAAAACTTGGCATCTCTCATAGACTCTCTTGTCCCCATACGCATCAACAAAATGGTATAGTTGAAAGAAAGCACTGACGCATTGTCGAAACTAGGCTTGCCTTGCTAGCCCATGCTTCTCTTCCTAAATCATATTGGGCTGATGCTTTTGAAATAACCGTGCATTTAATTAATCTTCTACCCACAAAAATTCTTCACAATAAATCTCTCCACTCAATTGCCTTCAATCATGACCCAGATTACAACTTCCTCAAAGTTTTTGGTTGCAAATGTTTTCCAAATCTCAGACCATACAATAAAAATAAACTACTCTTTCGGTCCACTCCATGTTTGTTCTTGGGCTATAGTCCACATCACAAAGGATATAAGTGTTTGGATCTTAAGTCCAACATGCTATATATTTCAAGAGATGTGACATTTCATGAAGATGAATTTCCCTTTTCGGAGCCCATTAACTCTACTCCATTGGCCCAACCCATGTCCCCTGCTCACTTACCTCTTTTCCCTTAATCCATCCTTGGTCCGCGCCCTGGCCCAAGAATAAATTCACTTCTCTCACCTAATCCATTCCCTACCAATATCTCACCTAGCCCATTAGTTCCCATTAACCCAACTGACCCATAACCTTCCACTTCCTTACCTGGCCCTTCTTCGTCAAATCCATCTAACCCTAATTCTTCAAACACTTCATCATCTCCTGCGCCGCTGCTTCCGTCCTTTTCTAACCCTAGCCTTCTCGATTATTCCTCACCCCCCATCCATGTCAATGATTCTTCTTCTTTTACTCTTCGACCACCAAGGTCTCCCATCATCACTAGAAGCAAAACAAACTCTTCTCGTCCTCGTGTTCCCACGGATGGCACTATCCCTTTTCCACCACGACACTGCTTCCTCTCCATGGCTACAGTACTGGATGATCCTTCAAGCTTCTCAATTGCATCCAAATTTTCAGAGTGGTTAGATGCAATGTCTCAATAGCATAATGCGCTTCTTCACAACAAAACCTGGAGTTTGGTACCATCTGATCCCTCAAATAATGTTATTGGTTGTCGTTGGGTTTTTAAAACCAAATTTAACTCTGATGAAACTTTTGAACGTAGAAAGGCCAGGTTGGTAGCTAAAGGCTACCACCAGCAACCTGGCCTTGATTACCATGATACTTTTAGTCCGGTAGTCAAACTGACTACCATACGTTTGGTTCTTTCAATTGCTGTGACTCGTGGCTGGCCTCTGCGCCAATTGGATATACATAATGCTTTTTTGCATGGATCCTTGTCTGATACGGTTTACATACAACAACCTCAGGGCTTTATTGATCAAAATTTTCCCCATCATGTTTGCAAGCTTCATAAAGCAATTTATGGTCTGAAGCAAGCCCTGAGGGCCTGGTTTGCACAATTAAGCTCTTGGTTAATTGGTTATGGCTTCTCTGCTTCTCAATCTGACCCATCTCTGTTCATATTGAATCATGGTGATTTACACATGTTCTTATTGATTTATGTTGATGATATTGTTCTGATATCATCCAAACCGAGTGCCATTGATAGTTTTATCACTGATTTGGGTCTTGCATTTCCTGTCAAGGATTTGGGAAAACTTCCCTATTTCCTTGGTCTCGAAATTGACTACTCTGGTTCTGGCCTTTTTCTTTCCCAACGTAAGTACATTAAAGACTTACTTGTTAGAAGCAACATGATACATGATAAGCCCATCACATCTCCTATGTCCGCTTCTCTCAAACTTTCACAATTTGATACTCCCTCCTTTGATGATACTACTTTGTTTAGAAGTATACTTTGTGCTTTACAATATTTGTCTTTCACTAGACCTGGCATATCCTTCTCAGTAAAAAAATTATGTCAATTCATGCATTCCCCTAAACAGTCCTATTGGTCTGCTGTTAAGAGAATTTTGAGGTACCTTAAGGCCACAATTAATCATGGCTTGATGTTCAAATTTTCCTCATCCTTCACTCTTCAAGCATACTCAGATGCATACTGGGCAGGATGCCCAGATGACAGAAGATCCACATCTAGTTCCTGTGTTTACTTGGGAAACCATCTTATTTCCTGGAGTTCAAAGAAGCAAAAGACAGTTGCAAGATCAAGTACGAAAGTAGAGTACAACTCACTTGCATCCACTGCTGCAGAATTAAGTTGGTTGCAAAAATTGATTTGGGAGTTGGGTCTGTTCCTTCCTAAATCTCCAATTTTGTGGTGTGACAATAATGGAGCAACATTCTTATCAGCCAAACCTGTCTACCACTCCAAGACAAAGCATATGGACATTGATTATCACTTTGTTCGTGATCGGGTTGCTGCCAAGAGTCAAACAGTTGCCTACTGCAGTTCCAAAGATCAGTTGGCTGATGAGCTAACAAAGCCCATAGTTTCTGATACATTTTTTAAGTTTAGAACGAGTCTCACTATTGTTGAAACCCCATTGAATTCCAAGGGACATATTAACCTAGATAAATTAGCTTTACAGAATTCTTAAAATATTCTAGACTTTACACTTGTCATTATTCTATTAGTTCTCTTGTAATAGAAATATTCTTGTAAACTCTATAAAAGAGACATTGTCCTTCAATAAAATACATGGATTTCAGTTATTCACAATTATTCCTCTGACACCCCCCCCTCCACGCCCAGATTCTTCTCTCCCTGTTATCCCTCCATCCCGACTTCTCTCACTTTCAGTTTTTCAACTCGGTAACTCTTCCACACCATTTCCATTTTCCCATGCCTCTGCAGTTAATTTTCCTTCCTCGCACCAAAAAGTTTATATCTAAGTGCAGAACATTCTCTCTCTCCCTCTCCTACAAAAATTTTGGTATTTATTTCTTTGAATTTTTATTTTCTATTTAATTTCACTACTATTCTTTTTAATAGAATAGCCGTGCATCACCTCTTTTGTTGGAGTGTTGTCAATTGCTGTCAAACCTATTGCTGGACTTCTGGTTCAACGATGGTGGGCCTCTCATTTTTTTTATTTTTTTTTTATTTTCTTGTCTCGAGTTCTTTGACTCTCGGTCAAATTTTGCATCTAATTCTCTCCCACTTGCTTGAAAAATTTCAGATTCATCATTCGGTTAGTATTGCCATAGTGTCCAATGGAAGGGGTTATTGTATAACTCGGCTCAAAGCGTTGCAAGGTATTGCCTTGCCCAAAAATTGGCCTCTGTCATATGTTAATCAGTTTTGTAATTCAATTTAACGTCACTACTTTATATCATAGGACATTGCTAACGCCCTAGACAATGTTGTTCTGCTTTCTATTTCCACGAGCCACACACACAAGCTTAGGTAAGATATTCAGAATTTTAGGCTCTTTGCCGTCATTGATACGTGTGCAATATAAGTAAATTATGGTTTCTGGAATTTTAAGGAATGATGGTTATATGGCTATTATGAATTTTATGTCGACTGTATTGGGGTTATATGTGAATTATTGGGTTTGATTGATATGGATGTGTGGGTGAAGTTATGTGGCTGTCTAGGTTCTTATTTATTTTGCTGGTTGTTCTGGATTTGGGTATTAACTATTGAGTTGACGTTGACTGTTGTGAGTCTATAAGATACTATTGATGTTGAGTGGTGGATCGTTTGAGCTAATATGTGATTTGTTGGGTTAAAACGGGGTTGTTGAGTTGATAAGCATGGTTGGTTGGGGGTTGAGATATGTGCCTGGCTAGGTTTATTCTATGACTGTTATAGGGTTGGTCATGCTGAGCTGGTTGTATTTGACCTATTGCGAGTTGTGTGGATGCTCGAGATTGAAGTATTTGCTAGTTTGGGGTTTTATTAAATAAGCTAGTGACATGCTTGTTTGGGTTATTAATTGATTGGTACATGTTTATTAATTAGGTTGCAATACTGTCAGAGGTCAGATCTAAGTTGTAACTTATACACGGCAAGAGTCAGGTAAGCGGTGTTACTATACTAGACTTTGCATAAAAGAAATGACTAAGGTTGATTTTATGAAAACGTGCATGATATGTTTTGAAAAGAAATATCAAAATAACATCAGTCTTGTATTCTGCATTATTCAAGAAAGTTTGTATAAGAATGAAGTATTTTCTGTCATTATTGGTGTAGACATGAGTTTATTTTAACATTTTATTTTTTGAACTGTGAAAAAGAGCAAATATGAGATTTGAAAAGTTTTGCGTTGATTAAGTGAAAATGTTTTAAATTTGTTTTTTTTAATATGTGAAATGATTTGAATCTATTCAATACTTTGTTTTGATATGATGTAGCATCTGAAAACCTTTGGCATGACTTTCTAATTCTGTATCTGTGTCTGATTTTGTTCTGTTTATTATCTATTCTGTTAAGGCCCTGCCACGGGTATAATAGTGGTATACGGCCCTGCCACATGTATAGTAATGGTATAAGGCCTTGCCATAGGTATAATAGTGGTATATGGCCCTGTCATGGATATAATAGTGGTATACAACTCTGTCACATGTATAACAGTGGTATACGGCTTCACCACAAATATAATAGTGGTTTATAACCTTACCATGGAGGTTAAACATGATCTTTGTTCCGATGTGATGCTCTCAGATTATGATATGCCAAAGGATTTCTGAATAAGAATTTTTTCTGAAAGTTTCGCTCTGATATTTGATAACATGTTTTGATTTTTCATTCTGAAAGTAAATGTTTTGTTTCACATTCTGAATTCTGTAAATGCTCATGTTTACATGCTAGTATATATTATTTTCTTACTGAGTTGTCGATAACTCACCCCTTCATCTTCACAATATTTCAGATGACTTTAATACTTCAGCTGAGAATCAGTGATAGAGTGCGTGGGCAAGATTAGATGAGCATAGTAGTTGGGTACCTCAGGGTACTATTGCTGCTGGGGGATTTATTTTATTCAGTAGATGGATTTTAGTATGTTTAGATGATTATGGAGACTTATGTAAACTCTGGCTCTTTTTACTATGTTACTTGAGATACGTGGAGCAGTTGACCTATTTTATTTGGTTTATTGTATTGAAAAATCTGATAGATGAGTATATGTAGTTAATCAAATTAGAGGAATTTATGTTTGATTTGGAGTCCTTGGAAATATATATGTGGATTTGGAGTATATATTAGCATCGTTGAAGTTGATTATCAGGTAATAGTAGTTAGCTCCTTGGACGTTCGGGATTGGGGCATTACAATCAGGACACTTGATTCTCAGAGAGATCATATCCTAATCAATATTCCAATCTACAACTTGACAATTCTGTAAGTTGTTTAAAACATAATTATTCTAATTTTAATATTGATTATATTGTTGGAAAAGAAGAGTTAGAAGCAATATAAACAATTCAATTAACTAATTAAGGAATATTCTAATCCTACAATTATGGCTTTGGCTACTCAAAGTAGGAAGAGGGGGATAGGGGTAAATGAAGGTTTTAATATGCATGCAAATACTGAGAAAAAGCTTAAATCTCAACTTTTACCTAAAGGGAGTCTAAACTAGGGCATATTGGTGGAGGCTGTTAAGCAGCCCCACCAACAGCCTTGAATTGTTTGAGCTAGAAATACCAGGGGCTTAGAAACCCTCAAATAGTTCAAGAACTTCACTTATTGGTGAAGTCAAGGAGTCCAAACTTTGTTTTCTTGATGGAAACAAAATGTGATAAAAATAAGGTGGAGTCAGTGAAGAGGTAGCTAGGTTATGGGAATCCCATTACTACTAAAAGAATAGAGAGTTGGCTCTATTGAGAGAATTGAAATCAATTGAGGGAAAAGCTTGGATGTGTATGGGTGACTTTAATGAAATTTTGCATTATAGCGAGAAGTAGGGATCAAATATCAGACCTTATAGCCAAATGGAAAGATTTCGAGAAGCTGTAGACAACTATGGTTTAAGTGATCTTGGTTTTCAAGGATCAAAGTTCACATGGAGTAATAACATAGTAGATAATTTTTTTACTAAAAGAGAGTCTAGATAAGGCTTTTGGGAATGTGTCTTGGACTATGCTATTTGATTTCACATTTGTTAGATTTCTAGCTGCCCAAACTTCATATCATAGTCCATTACTTATTTCTATAGGAAATGGAATAGAAGTTGGAAAAAGTAAAAAGAAACCTTTCAAATATGAGGCTAGCTGGTCTAAAAGAGAGGATTGTTACAAACTAGTTGAAACAGAATGGAGTCATTAGTTGAGTTCAGTTAATAAAATGGTGCAAGTATTTGCAGGATTGGAAAAGTATACAAATTCCCTTAGAAAATGGAGTACGAAAATAGTGAACAATATTAAGGGGGTGATAGATGAAAAGCTCCATCAAATAACACAGCCGCAAAGCAAAAGCACAGGGGGATCAATTGGGGAGAATAAAGGCTTTACAAAAGGAAGTTGATGGATTACTTAAAGAAGATCATATCAAATGGAACAAAGGGCTAAGTAGAAATGGTTAAAAGATATGGATAAGAACATTAAATATTATCATATGTGTGCTAAACAAAGGAGAAAATCCAAAGCTATTCATACAATTGAGAGGAAGGATGGATCTTAAGCTAGTTCTCTTGAAGAGGTTGGTCACTTATTTAACAAATTCTACAAGGAGTTATTCTTTTATTCAAGTCCAAAGGATATTGAAAGTTGTATTAGTTGCATGATCCCAACAGTCACTAAGGAAATGAATTTCAATTTAACAAAAGAATTCATTGCTCTTGAAGTGAAGGATGCTATTTTCATATGAACCCATTGGGTTAGACTAGATGGATTTCCAACAGCTTTTTACCAAGACCATTGGAGTATTGTTGGGCAAGATGTTTGTGAAGTTGTCCTCAAGTTCCTCAATTCAAATTGTGGTATTTGCCACATTAATGATACTTATATAGCCTTAATCCGAAAGGTTAAAAATCCTAAGAAGGTTTCAGACTTCAGACCAATCAGTTTATGTAATGTAATTTACAAAATCATCTCCATAGTGTTGGCAAACAGATTGAAGATAATTTTACCTACTGTCATTTCCCCTACACAAGAGTGCATTTATTCTCAAAAGGTTAATTATGGATAATGTAGTGGTTGCTTATGAAACTATGCACTCAATGAATAGTAGGAGCTTGGGAAAATCAGGTTTTATGGCAATGAAGCATGATATGAGTAAAACATATGATAGGCTGGGATGATTCAAATGGGACTCAATGGAATATGGATTGATCTTGTTATGAGTTGTATCATATTAGTATCATATTCTCTACTTATTAATGGTTCTCCTCAAAGTTCTTTTAGATCAACAAGAGGGATAAGGCAGGGTGATCATCTATCACCCTACCTTTTTATTCTATGTTCTGAAGCCTTAAGTAATCTGCTCAACAATGTTGAAGCATCTGGTGTAATCTCTGGTATTCTAATAGCTAGAGGCCAACTTTGTATTAATCACTTATTTTTTTTGTAGACGACAGTTTACTTTTTTGCAAGGCAAATTCATTGGAGTGGACCCGATTGATTGCAATACTTGACACTTATGAAAGGGCTTCATGACAAAGATTGAATAAAGCAAAAAATCTATCCATTTCAACACCAATACTAGTAATGAGTCAAAGGATATAATTCTGAGTATTGGTAGAGTTAGATCTACTTCATCCTATGAAAAATATTCAGGACTGCCAGCTATCATTGGTAGATCTAGAGCTCAATCTTTTAAATGCATCCTGGAGAGAATAAGAACTAGAATAAGCAATTGGAAGACAAATTTTTTATCACAAGCAGATAAAGAGATTCTGCTCAAATTAGTGGTTCAAGCTTTGCCTACTTATAGCATGGGTGTTTTCAAGCTTCCCAAAGTTCTACTTAAAGAAATAATAGAATTATGAACAATGATTGGTGGGAACAACAACAAAATGAAAGGAAAATTCATTGGATTTCTGGAGTCAGGTGGGAAAGCAAAAACAGTTGGAGGGTTAGGATTTCGAGACCGGCCTCGTTTGGATAGTGAGATGAGATGATCTGTGAATAGTAATGAAAGAGTTTGTGAATAGTAGTGAAAGGGTTTGTGAAAGTAGTGAAATGGTTTGAGTTAAGATGTTTTATGGAGTTTTAATATTATTTTTGTTTTGTAGTTTGAAAAAGTTGAATTATTTTTATTTTTTTGTACTTTATTTGGAAGTTTGGGAAAGTTGCAATGATTAGGTAATGATTAGATGAAAAAGTTAAAAATTTAAAATTTAAAATTGTTTGTGTTTGGATATTGAGATGAGATAGGATTGGATGAGAGACTCTTGCAATCCAAACCAGGCCTAGAGAGTTTCAACTTGGCAATGTTGGCCAAGCAAGGGTTGAGGATTATTCAAAGGCCCGATTCACTTGTAGCAAAAATTCTATAGTGTGGCTCATATTTTCCAAAAACTTATTTTCTTCCAAGCTAAAATTGGTTCAAGACCATCTTATATTTGAAGAAGCATCATGGCAGCTAGGCATCTAGTAGAAGAAGGGTCTTTATGGAGGATTGGCAATGGACAAAGTGTTAAAATATGGAAAGATAAGTGGATTCCTCAACCAACTACATACAAGATTCAAAGTGCTGTTCGAATTTTGAGTGAAGATGAATCTGTGGCTCATATTATTGATTTTCTATGGAGAGCTTGTTTATAGGCCTTACCTACAAATCTAAACCTTTTTAGAAGGAAAATAGTGAAGTCACCAAACTGTCCAATATGCTTAGAAGAAGAGGAAAGTACTATCCATGTTCTTTGGGAGTGCATAGCAGCAAAGGATGTATGGAGTCTATGTTCAAAGAAAATTCAGAAAAGCAGTTTGACAACATAATGTTTTAAGGATCTGTATGTAGCCATGCATAATCTAGTTGATGAAGAACAGATGGAAGAAATAGTCTTGATAGCAAGGAGACTTTGGCAGAGAAGGAATGACTTTATTTTCGGCACCAACTTTTCCCATCCAAATCTGGTGATGCAGAAGTCAAAACAACTACTTATTGATTTTAAGGAAGCTCAAAAAGATTCTGTCAAGCCAGTGATAGGTGGAGAAAATTTGATGAATAGATGGGAGCCTCCTACTGGTGACTTATTCAAAATTAACTAACTAGGATGCAGCACTTAATAAATCTCTTGGTAAAGTTGGTATTGACATTATGTTAAGAGCTGGTGAAGGTGATGTACTGGCTACAAAAAGAATGCAACGTGATTTTTTCTATAATCCATTGTTGGCTGAAGCTCTTGATGCTCTTCAAGCTGTTTTGGTAGTTAGTTGGGCCTAAGAAGGATTATCTTGGAAGGTGACTCTCTCTAAGTTATAATAGCATCAAGCAACATGATACTCCTTGGAATAGTGCAGGCCGTTTGATCATAATAGATGTGAAAAATAAGCTTCTACTATTTGATAAATGGGTTGTTAGGCATGTTAGCAGAGAAGCTAATATTGTGGCTCATCGTTTAGCCAAGAATTCTTTAGAGTTAGAGGATGATTATATTGAGATGGAGGATTGTGCATCTTGTATTATAAAAATAAGTAATACGAAGTTATATAAACTTATATGAGTTCAGCCGATTGGATACGAAATTTCTTAAGTTTAATAAATGAGTTTAGATGGTTATTTAGACTTGATTTATTTATCAAATGAACTACACACAGTCGAGCTTAAACAATCTCGAATTGTTCTTGAATAACTTTGTTGATTTTATAAGCCTAGCATCCTGTATTGGGTTATTAACACCACTTTTTGCTACTCATTTCAACCCATTAGCGTGGTGCTTTTTTACTTTTTAATTTTTTCCCTTCCCTTGGGGCTCGTTAAGATGGTGTCTTTCTTTTTTGAGCGGTAGAGAAGCCAACAAACATCCTCGATGCAGCTAAATGATATATTGTGTTTTTGATATATTGTTAGTTAAAATTTAGAAAAATTCTAAGAAACGGGAAATGAAAAGCCCAAACACAAGAACACAAGAAATGTTAGATTCCTATCCATCTAGTTGCTAAATATGGTAATAGGTAGGTCAGTATAGATTCTGCGTACTGTTGTGAAGTGACTGGAGAGA
The DNA here is from genome assembly GCA_022457165.1 of Juglans mandshurica. NCBI lineage: Eukaryota > Viridiplantae > Streptophyta > Magnoliopsida > Fagales > Juglandaceae > Juglans > Juglans mandshurica. The sequence continues at coordinate 52,032,868 of CM039619.1, forward strand.
GTTTTTCTGCCCGTGAAATCTAATTGAAGCTCCTCGAGGGTCAGTAGGAGACTTGCTTATGACCCAAAGGGTTTTTGGTGGTTGCTGGTTCCACTGAAGAATCCTATCCAAATGAGAAAGTGTTTTATTGGGATGCAGGATTTGGTCTTTTTCATTTTTCCAATCTTGTTTCGTAATTGATCTTTCATGAGATGTAAGGGCTCTTAGGAAGAAAAGCAAAATAAAGGTAAGGAGGAGCGTAGGGTAAAGCAAAAGAAGAGGTCTTTCTCATACACAGATCCCTATGGAATTCAGGAAGGATACCCAGCATTGCTTGTTGCAGCTCATTCTTTTTGTTTAGTTTAAAGGAACTTGCTTTGTTCTCTTTAAAAATCTTTTCACAGAGAGAGAGAGAGAGAGCATAGTTCCAGTTGCGGGAGTTGGGTTTGTTTAGATGAGTGCTTAGATATGGTCCAATCAATGTTGCAGCTAGCAAACAAAAGATCCAGTTTCATCGAAGGGAATGGATGTTAGTATGATTAGTTAATTTCTTTCCCAATGATTGAGTTGCCTCCCCTCAAAAGAAACTTGCCCAGAATCTCTGCTTAGTGGGAAAAAGAGTAACATCGAGAGAGAATGAAATCCATGGAAAACGATGATATTAACAATAACAGCAACGACAACAACACTAACTGGTTGGGGTTTTTTCTCTCTCCTCAAATGACCATGGAGGTTTCTTCAGGCCCTCCTAACCATCACCAAACACATCCTCCCTCTGCTGCTGTTTCTACTGCAGTCCCGGCAAACTTTTTTCATTCCCAGCCTCACCTGTACTATGGTATTTACCATGGAACTGAAGGAGATGCTAGCTTATATGCCCCCCTTTCTGCAATGCCACTCAAGTCTGATGGGTCTCTTTGTATGATGGAAGCTCTCGACAAGTCACAACCACAAGGTTAGCTCGAACCTATATTATTCTTTTTTCTTTTGGCCTTTGGTTCGTGCTTGGGGAAAAATTTTGTTCTTGAACTTCTGGAGCCTTCTGTCTTCTGACTTTTTATGTGAAGCAATGGGAACTACTTCAACCCCAAAGCTGGAGAACTTCTTCGGAGGTGCTACCATGGGGACCAATCACTATGAAAGCAATGACAGAGAAGCTATGGCTCTGAGCTTAGACAGCATGTTTTACAATCAGATGCCAGACCATGAGGCCAACAACCAAAATTGCCTGGACCATTTTGATCAGAGCTCCAGGCACCAAGAACAGCCACAGCAGATTCAGGCCCAACACTATTCGTATTACTCTGGCTTTAAAAGCCATGCTATGATACTAGGGGACACAAGGGAGTCTCAGTTTGCAGATTGCAATCTCCAGCTTCCAACAATGGCAGATGATAGGGTCTCTGGCTTGAAGAACTGGATCTCAAGGATCTATCCAGTTAATCAGTTGGGGGAACAGAAGATGATTGGTTGCATGGGTGACAATGGAAGTGAATCTGGAGCTATCGGTGCAATGTCATGTGGCGATTTACATTCTTTAAGCTTGTCCGTGAGGTCTGGCTCCCAATCAAGCTGTGTTACAGGTTCACAGCGCATCTCACCCACTGTCACTGACTATATAGGCATGGAGACCAAGAAAAGAGGGCCTGAAAAGGTTGATCAGAAGCAAATTGTTCATAGGAAGTCCTTGGATACGTTTGGGCAGAGAACCTCCCAGTATAGAGGTGTTACAAGGTTGGTTCTTTCCTTTTTCCTTCGTCCCCTTGTTAACTTTTGTTCTATTAATTGGGAATCCTGTATTATGTCTTTGTATTTGTTCTCTCTTCAACTGAAAAGCTTTCCTCTCGCTACATACTGCTCCGTAATTGTGTCGCCCGACCCGTGTCATCCTCATATTTTTCCTTTTTTACATGAAAAATCTTCTTCACACTCTACTATTTATCACACACTCCACACACTTAGTGTATTTGAGTTTAAAAAAAAAAAATTTAGTGCATGGTGTGTGGAGAGTGTAGGTAGATATGTAGAATTGCTCTTTTTACATATTGTTTCTCATTATTTCCTAATTTTCTGGATGTTTTTATTCCTCAGGCATAGATGGACTGGTAGATATGAAGCCCATCTGTGGGACAACAGTTGCAAAAAAGAAGGCCAGAGCAGGAAAGGAAGGCAAGGTTTGGAAACAAGACATAAATTATATAATCCTCCCCCTGTGATGTTTTTTTACTTTGGATGCCTCTGCAATTATTTTTGGTCTCTTTCTGTGCTTTTCCTGAACAATTCCACGTATCACTGATCTGCGGTGTTTCTTTCTTGGCCGGGGATGTCATTTCCAATAAAATGATGATTCTTAGTTTATCTGGGTAAGCCCTCTAGTATACAAGGACTACGAATGTTAGTTAACATGCTTTGTCATTCATTTTTTCGTGAGGTCAATCCGAAAATTCAATTTCAGGGGGTTATGACTTGGAAGAAAAAGCAGCAAGAGCGTACGATCTTGCGGCACTCAAGTATTGGGGACCCTCTACTCACATCAATTTCCCTGTAATGATTCTCTTCTCTTTATGTTCCCACTCTGTCAAGGTAGGTTACTTTAATGTTAGTTACCTAAACTCAACCATGATGTTATTTTTGGTAGTTGGAGAACTATCAAAAAGAACTGGATGAAATGAAGAACATGACCAGACAGGAATATGTTGCTCACCTAAGAAGGTCGTTTTCTTCAAATCCCCCACCCCTCATCTCTCCCATGACACTGCGGTGCAAGCAAGCATGTTTTCTGATTCAGTAGGTTACTCAAAATGTCCTGTGCAGGAAAAGCAGTGGATTCTCTAGGGGGGCTTCAATATACAGAGGAGTAACAAGGTCCTGCTAGCATGCTTTTTAGCATTATTATTATGCTTACCTTGAAAGATAGATGAAGTGTAATCCTCGTTTCTGTTTTCATGCATGGCAGACACCATCAACATGGAAGATGGCAGGCTCGGATTGGCAGGGTTGCAGGAAACAAGGATCTTTATCTTGGAACGTTTAGTAAGTTCCTTTGAGTATTGTGTTCCCCAAGTAGAATATTCTCCCATTTTAGCTTGGAGCACGGCGTTTAAAGTTGTCATCTTATCGAGAGTAAAATAGAGGCAAAAGTTTGAGCCCTGTGGTCAAAACCCAATCTTTGAATGACTTTATTTTCAGCCACCATAAGGCTGTTGATGAGCCACTTAGAAGGTTTAAACAGAACTTGGGAATTCAATGCGACCAAGCTAATCCTAGTTGTCACTGATACAAGTTACAATAGAAGCTAATTCTAGTTGTCATTCGAAACTTTATAGGCACCCAAGAGGAAGCGGCAGAAGCCTACGACATCGCGGCTATCAAGTTTCGTGGGGTGAATGCGGTAACCAACTTTGATATAACAAGGTACGATGTGGAACGTATCATGGCAAGTAGTACCCTTCTTCCTGGAGAAGTTGCGAAGCGAAGTAAGGAGACAGGATCCAATATGATTGAGGCTTTGGACCACCTTCCTACTGATAATAGCAATGGGGAAGCAATTATCTCCCAGAAGAACAATGAATGTGAATCGGAATGGAAGACGGCTGAGCTCCATCAGGAAACTGATGACAAGCAACCAAAAACCGAAAGTTACAGGACCCAATTTTTCTCAAGAGGGTATGATTGAGCAAGAGGTAGAGGAATCAGCCAACAAACGAACTCATTTGTCTAATGTTTCATCTTTGGTGACCAGCTTAAGTAGCTCGAGAGAAGGCAGCCCAGATAGAGCTAGCCTCCCAATGCTATCTGGATTGCCTACATCTTCGTCCAAGTTGTTAGCTACTCCAACTGGCGCGAAATCTTGGATCCCTTCAACTCAAATGAGGCCTGCTCTCTCCATGCCTCACATGCCACTTTTAGCAGCTTGGACAGATGCATAGACTATCTTCTGATAAAACTAGCGCTGCTTTTGTATGACCGGAAGGAGAATTTAATGTTGGTCATCTTTCACTTTTTCTCTCTGTTTTCCTCCCTCTAAAATATTAGAAAGTCATACTTCTAGACTTCGTTTACGAAATCTTAGAAGAGATGGTTATTATGGCTAACTTGAAAATTCTTCACCTTCAAAACATTCTATTCAACTGGTGAGAAGTAGAATCCTAAATTCATCTCATTACTATTCAACCGGTGAGAGCTAGTCGCATTACTAGTTCTAAAGTAACTACTCATAGACTGAGCAAATATCTCCAAGAATTACTCCCCGAGTCCCTCCTCCACGCTGAGATCATGAGTAGGGGTGTAACCGGTTCGGTTCGGTTCGGTTTTAGATAAAATCTAGGACCGAACCGGTATGTACCGGTTTTGTATTTTTCAAAACCGATTACGCACCGGTTATCCTCCTAAACCGGTATTTCCGGTTTCCGGTCCGGTCCGGTCCGATTTTTCAGTTTTTTTAAAATGTAAGTTTCACAATTTGTCATTAAAAATTTGTTTATAAAAAAAAAAAAAAAAAAACTGATTTAAAAAAAATTGTTTTATACTTTTATTAATATATTAGACTATATAATAGTATTAATATAAGACTATTGATATAGTTATAAGTTATATATTAGTATTAGTTATAAACTTTTGGTGATTTAGTATTAACATTTTATGTAATAATTTATAAATTATAATAAGAAATTATTTCCTATATGAATATATATATATATTATATATAAAAATTTTCCATAAAAATTTATAATTATACATTATATATAAAACTTATATATATTAATATTTAATATATATATAATATGTATAAAACTTATATATAAAAATATTATTTTTTATTTTTTTAATCAACCGGTCCAGTCCTGTCCGGTCCGGTCCAGTCCAAAAAATCCCGGAACCGGAACCAGTCGATTTTTAGATTTTAAAAACCGATTCCGGACCGGACCGGTTCAAAACCGGTAAAACCGGTCCGGTCCGGACTAGTTTTCCGATTTTTCAGTATGAGTTTACACCCCTAATCATGAGTCCCCTTGAACATATTAAAAAATATATATATTTATTATTATTTAAAAAAAAAATTATCAAGATTTTATTATTTTTGAGCGAGCGTGATATCAAATAACCTAATGGTGTTAATCGATTGGAAATATCCTACGTGATACGAAACTCCCTAGCCCAAGCCTTCCTAATTAAGATCCTCTACAGATGCCACTGCCGTCATACCGTGAAGAGAAATGATAAGCCCAATTATAGGAGCAGCCGCCAAATTCCAACGTTGACGAACATGGGCTTTGTCTAGGTCATTGATAAGTTTAAAATTTGGTTAAAAGTTGTGATTTTGACTAAAATTAAAGTCATTAAAGAAATTAATTCATATTCGACTATTCATCCCAAAATCAAAATAATAATATAATATTATATATTTTAATAATAATTTTTTTATATTTTGTAAATACACTTCATATATTAATTAAGAATTTAATTTTGACTTAAAATTATTTTTTCTCAACTATTTTTTTCTTCCACTCAATTATCCAACATAACATAACATTGTTTACAAAAAACATTTCCTAAAAAATCTAGACATGGGGAACTCTCTCCTATGCATCTCCATAGTATTGCATCAATGGAGTACATGTAACACCTGGGTCCAGCACCAAACTGTTTTCTAAAATTCTTTATTTTGAATTTATATATATGAAAAGTCCATTTGAGTTTTAACAAGTAATTTTAGAGTAGGTTACGGACTTACGGGCCCAAAATTTATTTTGACAAAGTATGAATTTCTTTGGGCCCAATGATTGGATAAAGGCCCAAATATTAATTCATAGACTAAGGGGCCGAAATAATTAGAACTTGGCCGAATAAATTTTTCTAAATGCCCGAATATATTGTTGGACGAGGGATTTATTTTGGACATGAGGATTATAGCCCAGTTTTTTTTTATCAAGCCCAAGCCCGTGAGAACCAAGAACTAGATTCCACGCCATGCACAACTCCATGGCATGCACGACTCCTTCTCTAGGTTTTCCCACCACCTATTTTAAATACATGCATACCCTCATGTATGGAGAAACTTCTCCAAGCTATGGTTGTCGCACGTTCACTTCCCCACGTCTCCACGTCCAGGCAACACCAAACTCACTCACACAACCTAGTTTTCCTACCCTCTAATATTTTCTTCTTTCAATATTTTTAGGCTTAAATATCAAAATACGTATTTACTTGAAGATTTACGGAAGTTACATGACTATTTTATAGGTGACGGTTAATGTTGTTCGGTACAGTTGGGGAAAATTCTGAAAAAAGCTAAAAAGTCCAGGTAAGTAAGGTTTCTATGCTAGACTTTGTATAAAAATAAAATGGGCTAAGGTTGATTTTTGGAAAATATACATGTTTTGTTACGAAAATAAATCTGAAATGACCTAAGTTATTTGTTCTGCATTATACCTGGGAAAAAACCACCAGCGAGAAAACTTCCCGCTTAGGTTTTCTGGACATAGGATGAAGAGAAAATAGTGAAGAGGGAAGAGTAGGATGGAGAGAAAAGGGAGAGAAACAATGAACAAAATAGAAAATTTTGAGGGAAATAAATAGGGTGGTTTGGACTAGGGGTGGGTAGCAGGGCCCCAATGCCCCCCCCCCCCCCCCCCCCCCCCCCCATGCAGGGCGGGGGTTCCGTCTAACTCAAGCAAGGTGCAAAGGTCCCCTTCGGCACTCTTGGAGGCCAGCAGAGGCCGGGGACAGAGGGGCTAAGCCCCGCTCTGCTTTTCCCCTGCCCCGCATAATATATATATATAATTTAAATTTAAATTCTATATATATAAAAACACCCATAAGTAAGTGAAATGTCGCCGTCTTCTCGAACTCTCCTCTCTCTCAGACTCACTCTCTCTATGTCTCTCACTCTCTCGCGCTCTCTTAGTCTCTCTCTCTTGATCTCTTGTCTCTCTCGCACGACTGCACGAGCACCACCGGTCCACTGTCATTTGAACTTTGCAACTTCGTTGCGCCAAACTCCAAAGGTAAGACTCTCGGACCTAGATTTTTTTTTTTTTTTTTTTGAGTTTTGGATTGGACATTAGAGGAAGGATGGGTTGAATCGGAGATGGAAGATGTGAATGATTGTGAATTTGTGTGCTGTAGATTCTGATTTGTGCATGTGTTTGAAATTGATGTCGCATATGTCATTGTGTTTGATTTTTTTTTTTTTTTTTGTAGTTTGTAGTTTCTGGGTGTTCGGATTTGGAACCCTAAATTAATTTAGGGATTGAAACCCCTAAATCAATTTATTTAGGAGTTTTGGATAGAAGGCAGTTGCAAAGAAATATATCAACCTTTCTGAGATGACCCGCTATATGTTGACTATCCCTATTAGCACCGTTGCCTCGGAGTCAGCCTGTAGTACCGGAGGGCGCATATTGGATCATTTCCGTAGTTCATTGTCTCCTACAACTGTGAAGGCATTGATATGCACACAGAGTTGGATAATGAGAAATGATATTTATGTTCTGGATGTTTTAGATTTTAAGGAGACCAACGAAGAGGGTGGTGATCAATCTAGATTTGGACCATCTGGTAATTATTGTTTTTATTTTATTTTATTTATTTATTTATATTCATTTCGATTTCATCGGTATTAATTTTAGTATTCATTGTTGTAGCAAAACATGAATATGTGCTCAAGCCTCAAAAAACTACCCATTCGTGCTGCCCCAAATGTCACAGTCAAAGACCCAAACAGCTTTATACCTCTATCTTTAGATTCTTAATTTCTTAGAATATTATGTTTTTTATTTGTAATTTTGTAATGTTGATACAATGTCCATTTGACACTTTTGTTTGTAATTTTGTAATTGTTTAGACTTTTCATTTTATTTTTGTAATAACTTAGTTATTATTATTATTTATTAGTTTATTAAATATTAGGTAGTAGACTTGTAGTCTGTAGTAGTACTTCATTAGAGTCTAAATTAGTAAATTTGTATCATGTATATATTATTTTTGTTCATGTAAATTTTTTTTTTTAATCAGGTTTTTTAACCTTTTTTTTTTAACTTCTAATTTTATGGACACAAAATGGCCCAGAAGCTATTTCTGGGCTATTTTAGGCTCGTTTCAGCAATTTCTAGGCCAAAAAGGGGGGTGGACGAATTGACCCCCCACCCGCACCCCATTATCCAGACGGGGTACTTCGCCCCCTCACACCGGGGGCGCGGGATGGGGAGAAAAATCAAGACCCCGCCCATACGGGGGCGGGGTGGGGGCTACCCCACCCCGTAGGGGGCGTGTAGCAACCCTAGTTTGTACGGAATTTTGTTGAATAAGTTATTTATTTGGTCTATGTACAGTAACTCGCTAAATATGACCAGTGGGTGCTTTTCATTGTAACTCAAAGCCATAGACTTATTCATTTGGCTTATCCAATGCAAGTAAATTTGAGACAAACTCGACAAATATTTGGATGGCACTGGCATTTGGCTAATCTTAAGCAAAATTGTGGGTGCATGAGCCTAATCAACTGAAGGGTTCTTCGGCTTTCGTCTTTCTTCTCTCCTCGAGAGTTTGTAGTACTTGGTTCGAAGAAATCTGAACCTCAAGGTTATAAAATACATAATGGATTTCAATTCCAAGTCATTCCTCTATATTGGAAAGAATGCTTGCTTGATAATTAATTATTTCGACACATAAATCGTGACGATCAATAAGCTATAAAAGCAATATAGTAAGAGCACTCTCATTGGAATATAGCCAAATGTAAACTCAAATTTTAGTTAATATCACATGAGTTTGCATTTGTCGATTCCATTCAAATTCAATCTCCACGTTGGATTATCCATTTACTTTCTATATAATTATAAAATATTATTAATTGAATAATATTTTTATTTATTTTATTTTTATCACATTTTGCATGCTACCAATTATATGTTAATTAATAATCATACTCTAATTAAATTAATATTTCAAAAATCATATTTTCAAAAATCATTTAATTCTAATAACCACAAATATTTGATTAAATTCATCTAAAATTTTATATAAATGTCTTAATTACAAACCAAATATCTACATTTTCCATCTAACTATATTCTTTTGCTAAACTTTCTTCTATCCAACAATCACATATACTAAATTTTCCATCAAACTATCTTCTTTTGTCAAACTCCAACATACTTGTGTTCATGACTACCAACATACTTCTATCCAGTTATCATGACTACCAACATACTTCTATCCAGTTATCATGACTACCAACATACTTGTGTCCATGTCAACAACACATAACAAAGAAACACCCAGAGGGCCCAGACTACAGCCCAATACGTACAAGACACACATCGGTGGGAAAAAATTTTGCGTGAGAGAGAAGGGATAAAAAATGCAAGGAAGGCTCTAGGAGGAAGAAAGGAAAGAGAGAAATCGAGGGAAGAGAGAGAATCTGACCGTTAGTAGGAAGAAGAAAACAATAAAATAATCATATGGCCGAGCTACAATGACTAGCCGAATATGACTCTAGCCTGCGAGTTACTGTAGTTCAAAGTCAAAATTATTTAGAATACACTATACAGTGTTTTTTATGTAATATTAGGCAAATATTTAGATTTAACTATGAGAGTGCTCATACCTCTCTTTCTCTTTCTCTTTCTCTGTAAAACAGTAACAGCATACAGATTGTGTTGCCTACAAACCTGATCGTAAATTTAGAAAAGAAATTAAACACCAAAGACAGATGCCACAAATATCGCAAATGACAAAGTACCACCAGATAAGGTTATGGTTGCTCTAGGCCTTTTGGACAGTCTCTCATGCTTTCATCCAGAAAAGGTAGTTATGTGTGTCTCAGCTGCGTCTGCAAATCACCGTCTAAACAGATCAGAAAGAAAGGGTTTGTCGAGCATAATCCTACCAAAGTCCACTTCAAAACACCCCAATAAATATACCAAAGTTTGTGGGTGGGTAGCAGTTCGGCCCACCCACACACGCTACATCCATCTAAACAAGCCTCGTAATATTAATTAATATGGCCCATTCGATAATCATGCGGTTCCTTCTTAGTTGATTTTTTTTTTTTTTTTTAGTAATGCCTAGATACAAGTCTCAAATAGATAAATCTCATACAAGCAAAATATTGGGTTAGAGAAGTGATTTGTACAAGTCTCAAATAGACAAGTCTCATACAAGCCCTTGTAAAAAAGTGGATCATACCTTAAAAAAGTATAAAAAAAACTAGTCTTTATTAGTGTGATCCATTGTTTTACAAAAGGCTTGTCTATTTGGAACTTGTATTTAGTATTACTCTTATTTTTAATTCGGAGGCTGGCATATATGCCAAGAAAAAAGAATAACTACAGACTTTATTATTTTGATAATACTTTTTAGCCCCATGAATTTACTTCTTGATTTAAAAAAAAAAAAAAGTATCTTTAAAAGTAAAAATAGATCCATTCATATATATATTACATTGCTTGAAAGAGCAAAGTGGCACCACGTAACCTCAAATTATTGGATTCACCTACCATATATCTATCTATATATATATATATATGTGTGTGTGTGTGTGTGTGAATACAAATATAACAAAGAAGAATTATTGTAAACTGATGTATCACTAGTCCAAAGTGAACCTCATTGTCATTGAAACACATGTCAATGTCACATCATTCTCTCTCTCTCTCTCTCGTGCAATATATAATTGTTGTCTAGTACAAACCCAGAAATATTGTAGTGAAGTGACGAGTTTGGACCAAGATGCTATATATCAACCAAAGCATAGATATCGTGTTGTCTGAGGGACCAGATTGGGCTGCCTATTGGAGATCAACTACGAATACTGAGAGGTGGAAAAGCCGTAGGAATATATTTATATGTTATAGCTTGAGCCGTTTCATGGGCCCTTTTACTGGAGTCTAGATCTTTCGCTTTCAGATTCAGTCCCTCCATATACTTACTCGTAGAGCTGTAATCACTTCCCAACAGTATGTTGGCTTGCTGGCAGTCATGTTGATGCTAATTTGTTCCCTTGTTTTCTTGAGCCGAGGCAGCCCAGGAACCCACGGTTTGAACCCCTTGATGGGACCACCTTATTATCCTCAAAAACTCAAACCAAGCCTGCTCTAGTGAGACGTAGCTATAAAGATTATTTCCCAATGTTTATCATTGTGTTTTGTCGGAAGCATTTCATTTCGGACCACAGATCTCACAAAGATCACCTCCAAGCTACTGCTATCCGGCCATCTTAATTTGATACTTCACTCCATTGTGGCCCGTTTAGATTGTGTCTTTTTCTCACAGATCTTATTGCTTAATTTTAAAGTTTATTGAAAATATTATCATTTATCTCACTATATATGTTGTATAAAAATAAAAGATTTGCAGATATTTCCCACCAAGCCTGCCTGACCATTGAATATTCTTGCGTAAAGGCGATGATTTATACGAAGGTTTGCTTAGGGAGTGTGTCATCCAAGAAATAAGTCTCCGAGTTTGACCGTACCTTTGAAAGAATGAAAAGCAATCAATTGTAGTTAGGACAGAATCCACCAATATATATTTAGTTCTCTTTTCGCATTCCATTCGTATTCCTTGTCAAATCTACCAAATTCTTGCCATATGTAAACTCATCCGAGGATGATTAAACTGAACTAGTCCCAACCCAAGCAAGCCAACTCTGATATTAGTGACAGAACCTCATTCATACTGCTAGTCACCTTCATCTCCAGATTCTCATTGATGTCCATAGAGCCCTTTTGCCCAGAAGTAGAAAAAAGAGAATTGAAATAGCTAATGATGAGCCTATCCAGGTCTTCCCCCTCTTGCCATACACCACAGTCATTTTGTAACTTCATAATGCTATTCTTTTTTCTTCTTTGTGATGCTTTAGCATGAAAAAACCTAGTATTTTGGTCACCTTCCTCTAACCACATGGCTCTTGATCTTTGCTTCCACATAATCTCATCTCTCTCCAACCACAATTGAACATCATCCCTTGCTAAGCTAGCAGCTTCTCTGTCAACTCCTCTAGGGTCACTCTCTAGCAACAATTTAAGGTTATGTTTTGCTTTCTGGAGTTCAGTATGCACCCTGCCAAACTTGTGTTTATTCCACAAATCCAGTTGCTGGCTACACCCTTTAATCATATCAGCTACTTCACACATACTACTCGGTGATGTCCCAAGCTTCCAAGGAAGGAATATTAGATACCACTTGGCTACATTCGCCCCTACCCCTGCACTTGGCTACATCCACTCATAAGGAAGGAATATTAGATACCTTTGTCAGTGTTGTATTTTTTGTTGAAATGGAATGGTGTTCAAACCATCTTTTCTTCTTTTAGACAAGGAAGGAATCTTTCCTTACTTCTTCTCCTAGTGAGTTAAGCGCATAAACAGCAACTTAAATAGCCTTTCCATGCCGGTCAGGAAGCAAGCTACCTTGACCATCTTCCGAAGTTATAAATAATCTACTGATCAAACGTTGTAGGGGCAGACTGCTCTAAATTCAGTCATGCCACAGTGACCCCCGAAGTGATCTTCTAGTTGTGGGGCAAAATCCGGCCTGAGCCCACTCTGGCCTAGCAGGGCGAGCCCTTGTGGTTGCAATATGGGGACAGAGAGCGCCTAGAGCGAAAGCCATTGCTTGTTCTGTTCTCTCTTCATTCTTTCTTTAGATCTCCATTTCTGTTGAGAATATGGTTGGAACTCTCTTGTTGTTCCAAGGTTGCTTGTGTCATGCAGCGCTGCTCCTCCAGCAAGATTTCATTCAGATTTTCGAACTCATGTCGTATTTTCATAAAAAATTGATCTCGCTGACTAGTTTAATGAACTATTTGAATGGTGGCAAGAGGGTCGTCAAAAGTAATATTGCTAACTCGACATATTCCCTTGAGAATAATTAGCAATTTCTTAATCCAATTGAAAACGCCTAACTGAATTATCTTAATTACAAACCCGTTTCAAATAATCTCATGTAGTTTGTGAAGTCTTAGGCTTCATTTGGATCATTAACTTATCTTAATTTATCATTATAATTATTTTTTAATAATATTTTATCATTTCAACTCAACTCAACATCCAAACTCAACTTAATATGATCGTAAATTGAGAATGATGGAGGGGTCCACATTGCCCAATATCCAACTCATGATATGAGCATCTTTTCCCTCGGTCGGATCAATGGGCTTGGTGTCAGAACCATCAATATCGTCCCATAATTCCTTCCATTTAAGATAAATCTGGAATTGAAATTTCCAGATAGAGTAATTTAGCTGAAAATCTGATGCAGATGAAATGAGATTTCTCCATATGTGAATTGTTGAAGAATTGCGAGAAGCAAATACACAAAATTTGATATTGCCGATGAACTCCACGTACAAAACCAACAGTGAAAAGCCTCCACACCGTGTCAAGAGCAAGCTAATGTCACAATAAAATATAAATTCAAGGATTAGATTTTCCGAAAAGACCAAAGAAGACCACTTTTGATGGCCAACGGAAGCACAAATGGGGATGGTCACAGGTGTGGCTTTGATGCCATGACAAAACCACCAAGAGAATGCCGTGAATGACAAAACCCCAACAAGCAAAAGAAAGTCAAGAACACAAGAAGATTTCGTATGGTAAATTACTGGATGCCTCAATGTGAGAGCTATCCCTTCATTATATATAATCTAAAATCTCTTAATTTGAGAACTCTCCCTTCATTATATATAATTACTAATATAATTACAATAATCTAAATCTCTTAATTTAACCATATGGTACGAGAAAATATTACGAGAATATTATACAATTATCTATAGAAATCTCGTTTGTTTTTATAACTCCTCTCAACTCATCTCATTTCATGTTATATCATCTAATCATTATAATTTTTTCAAATTTCTATATAAAATAAAATAAATAATTTAACTTTTTTCAAATTTCAAAATAAACATGATATTAAAAATATATATTTTAATAATATTTTATTTTTTTAATTTTAATCTCAACTTATATCTTTTCCTCTAATTTGAGAAAACAAACTAATGGTATGGTATTTGCCGATTCTCTGTGATTTGACCGTTAGCATATCGCAATGCCGACTGGTACTCGAATGCTTGCGCACGAAGTTTCAACATTTCTTTTTCAATTTTGATACAAGGAGTTTGTGAGTCTCGAACATGGCAGTGCTGGTGCAGGAAGACATGTGACAAGTTCAATTATTCATCCCTGCAAGTCAGCCACTATACGGAGTTACGGTCCCGCCCGAGTGTCCATTAATGACAGCATCAAGTACTACAAATTGTTTCTTAGTTGAACGCTCTTGTCATGAGTTCGATCCTTTATTTCTCTTCTTATGAAGAGAAATTCAGTCGGAAACTAACCTTCAATTTTAAGTATTGTGAGTGATCAGTGCGATTTGATCATTTTTAGGCTTCTTGGACAAGAGAAAAGTTGTCATCTTGAGAGGGTTTGAGAGAGAAAAAAAAGATTTGAATATGGAAAATAACCAATTTTTTCAAAGGGTCACGTAAATTTGACTGCAAGATCTGTAGAGATTGTGCTTGAGAAGAGATGTGTAGATAGATTTAAACAAGAAGAAGTTTGACCATTAATAGTAGGATCATGTTTTTGGGCCGTCAGTATATCGATGGGCATACTACTAGTTATAAATTTTTTATTTTTTTTGTTTTAATTTTCTTTTAAATATTTTTTTAACATTTTTAATCAATAAAAAAAATTCAATTTTATTAATAATTACTTTCTTAACTATTAAGTAAAATAAATAAAATTAAATGAAAATGTATGAATGATAAGATTGAACAGTAAATTTGAAAAATCACGTTAGCATTTTCCTTAATAAGAATTTAATATAAATATAGAGTTAATGCTTTCATAAGCAGAATCCAGATTTCTTTTGTGTGCTCATTGATACTTATTAGACCCTGCACGCAGAGTAGACTGGTTTGGTCCATCCCCAAAGCAATAGTACGGCTTTAGAAAATTACCAGTTTGGCGAAAGAAGTCCATTTACAACTGAACTTGGGCGGTACCAATCACAATTTAAGATGGGAGGTTGTTAGGTCCAGACCTACTCTGCCTACAGAACTACTACATTCGACATTGCAGTTGCAGCATCACTCTTTAGCTCAGCCCAGCTGAGCTGAGCAAAGAAGGTATCCGTGACCGTGAGGGACAAATTCGATGAATTAAAAAGGTGGTGCTTATAGTGTGAGCATTAATAAAAAGAGTAGAGATCAGTTGGCACAATATTCCTCGGTTTGTCTAAAAACTTAAGTATAAAAAAAAATGAAACCCCTGCTTTCCTCGAAGGTATGAACGAATAGAATAGAAAGGAAAAAAAAAAATGGCAGACTCGCAGTGGGACTGGCGACAACAATGCCTGCTGGTTCCCTAGAAATGAAATTGAAGTTCATCAATTGGAGTATATTACCAAAAAGCCCTTCCCGTATTGTCGCTATCTTGACGCCTCATATGTTGCAGGTCACCGACCCCACCACCATAGAGGCCCACTCCCTTCCATTGCAATTCGCCCACCTCTCCCTCCACTCGTGTCAAAAATATGACTTTCATTTTCTCCCTTCGCCTCTCTCTCTCTCTCTCTCTCTCTCTCAAATAACACAGTTCTATCTAATTCCCCAAAGTGATATGTAATAGAGAGTAGCTCTATTAATTAGATACCATCTCCCCCCCCCTTTTTTTTTCTCTCTCTCGATCGAACTAAGGTTCCGTCCGTCTTCCCCAGAACAGATAAGAGTCAGAAAGTCCAATACTTGAGAAACAAAAGAAACAATATAGATCGATCCATGATGGGTCTTCTATGGACTCGGTTTTTTCTGCTTCTTTTTCTCCTCCCGCCTTCTTTGTCCGATCCGAGTGACGAGCTCTGCCTCACCCACCTTAGCCAGTCCTTGGAGGACCCCAACAAGTCGCTCCAGAACTGGACCAAGTCAACCTTCGCCAAGCCTTGCTCTGGATTATCCTCATACCTCCAAGGCGCCACCTGCAACAATGGCCGCATCTACAAGCTCTCCCTTACCAACCTCTCTCTTCGCGGCTCCCTCTCCCCCTTCCTCTCCAACTGCACCAACCTCCAGACCCTCGACCTCTCCTCCAACTTCCTCTCCGGTCCCATCCCCTCCGACCTCCAGTACTTGGTCAATCTCGCTGTCCTCAACCTCTCCTCCAATCGCCTCACCGGCCAGATCCCCCCTCAGCTCACATTGTGCGCTTACCTCAACGTCATCGACCTCCACGACAACTTGCTCTCCGGCCCCATTCCCCAGCAGCTGGGCCTTCTCGTTCGCCTCTCCACCTTCGACGTTTCCGGAAACCGCCTCTCGGGTCCCATACCCACCTCGCTGGGCAATAGGAGCGGCAACTTGCCCAGATTCAATGCGAGCTCCTTCGAAGGGAACAAGGATCTTTACGGGTTTCCTTTGCCCGCTATGAAGAACAAAGGGTTGTCAGTCATGGCCATTGTTGGGATCGGACTGGGAAGTGGGTTAGCCAGCCTGGTGCTCAGTTTCACTGGGGTGTGTATATGGCTCAAAGTTACCGAGCGCAAGATGGCTCTGGAGGAAGGCAAAATTAGTCAACTTATGCCTGATTATTGATCAAAGTTTGCAATTTCTGGATATATTCGAATACTACGGAGCTGAAGAAATTGAGAGTGTCAGGTATGTTTTAAATATATATATATATGAGGATTGGGGCTAGTTTTTTTTTTTCCTTATTTTCTTCTTATGGGTTTTTTTTTTTTTTTTTTCTTTTTGGGGGCTTGGGGGTGGGCTGGTTTTTTCTTTTACTGATCTGTGGAGGGATTTTCTTTTTCTTTTTCTTTTTCATATCTATTAACCATTTTGTTTTTTTTTTTTAACTTTTTTTTCTTGTGGGGGTTGATTATCAATATATTAATTTAATTAACAATCAGGAATGTATAAAACAATTCAAACATTTGGTATCAGTAAAATAGTACAGTCTATCTTTCATTTTCTCAGTGGTGTAATGCAATTAATTATAGTGTAAATGTAATGGTCTTGGATTTTATGGGGTGCGCGCGTGTGGTGGGGCATGTTAAGACTTCGATGGGGTATGTTGAGTGAAGAGCAGCTTCGTGCAATTTTGTCCGGCAGTGTGCCATCTCAATATGAGTATATACAAACAAAGAAACAAACAGCTGGTGGGAAGTTTTACATGCCGAAACGTCTGGCATTGAATATTAATGAACTTTTATATGCATGCTTTGGAAATAGATCTACTCTCTTCTAGTGTTTCCTAATGTAAGCTGGTGGGAGACCAAGTCCACCTCGTGTGTGGAAAATGTCGAGCTCACACCTCTGATGCAATAATTTAGTTGGTAGTTTGCGCTGGGTATGCCAACATTCCGGGCAGTTTGCTACTTGTTTCACTCGGGTTTTGTGTTCACTTGTTATCCTTTAATAAGAAAATAAATAAATGGACGAGGAGACATTGATGCAAGCTAGATTGCCAGTTTTCTGGTTTTCTGCTTGTCTTCGCCAATTGGTGCATTTTGAAAGGTTGTAAAACTTGTATTTGAACTGAACAATTCATCGGGTTGTATTCGAGAGCACTCCAAGATAATAAAATTTTTGAGAATTTTGTGTTTTATAAGCTCTCTGTAGAATACCCACTTATTTATTTATCTGTTTCTGGGCATAGAATTAGAATACACAGCTTGAATCCAATGATTACTCAAGGTGGATGAAGTGGTTCACATTATTGTGGGTTGTTACTGGTTTTTTAACTTTTAAGGCTCCAATTCCACTTTTTGCGCTTGTTAATTTACTCTCTCTCTCTCTCTCTCTCTATAGGCGAACATACGTGGGCCTAGGCTTCGTCGAGCTTCGATTTTTCAAAGTTCTCTAGGATTAACTTTAATCCGCGGCGCCATTACTTTTAGACAAGTGACATTGAGATACTGATCATATATTAGATTTTAGTAAAAAAACTTGGCATGTAGCGGCGTGCCTCGCCCCCCCGTTTTCCTCGCTTACAGACCTTTTTTCAAAGTTTGGAATTCAAGTTTGGAGTCTACAATGAAGATGCGGATGGGGCGTAGTTTGAATGGAACCTTTTAGCACCATTATTTTATGCCGGAATTTCATAAATTATTGAATTACGAAAAGGGAGACACGCCACGCCTACCCTACCCAAATTCTTTGTATCTCAATAAAAAATAAATACTCTTTAATTGGGAAAGAAATAGAGGCAACTTAAAAGGAGAAAAACAACTCAAAATATGGGAAGCATCAAGCAAGCATACAAAGAGGTAAATAAGAAAAAGAAGAGGTACTGGGAGATGGGTCGTTGGCACTATAGTTGGGTGGACAAAGTAAATGATGAAATTTGTCCGAGGATTAGGAAAGCATACCGTTTTCAACTACACTAGGCCCATGCTTGTCTCCGTCTAATCAAAGACTTTGCCTCATCTAATGGCTGTAAATAGCAAAAATATTCAACTCACACCGAAAGTGAAGATGGTCAAATGTGCTTTCATTCCCCGTCATTAATATGTCCTCCGAGAATGGCATGCATTCCATCATGGGTTTGGGCCCCATGCCTCCACCCATCTTAATTCTTGTACTTTTCCCCATAAAGTTTCAAGCAACTTTTGAGTGATTTGGTTCCAAGCCCAGTATGCTATATCTATTATTAATAACTGCTGCTCCCTCCTGCCTCCTGATTCCGACTCAGATGCTTGCAACATCTCTATATAATCCCACCCAGAACAATAAAATGTTTCTGAAATAATTCCAAAATTACAATATGCTGCAATTATGTGCATGTATCAATAAGAGTTCGATTAGTTTTTGTTTTTACTTTTCCCGGAAGATCACAATCCCATATTCCCACCAACATTTACTGCCATCGCCACTAGCACAAGAGCGGGTGTTGTAACTTGTAAGTTGTATGCATCACAAAAAGATGTGCATGTGTCAATCTCATGTCGTTTTATTTGTAGGTGGATAATGATACAAATGGAACTCTGCCATGGTTATATTGGGAGGTCGAGATGCAAGAGATGAGAGAGAAGTTTCGATAACAGAGACTCGGGGTGTAACCGGTCCGGTTCAGTCTAGTTTTGGATAAAATTTAGGACCGAACCGATATGCACTTGTATTGTATTTTCAAAAACTGATCATGCACTGGTTACCTTTCTAAACTGATACCTCTGTTTTTACCAGTTTGGTCCGGTTTTAATAAAATGTAAATGTCATAAAAAAATATGTTTAAAAAAATAACTACTTTAAAAAAATCTGTTTTATTAAAAATCCGTTACTATTTACAAAAATTTGCTTTATAAAAAAAAATGTTATGTAATAAAAAACTACTATAAAATATTATTAATATATATATTTTATGTTTAAAGCATATGATCAAATAAATTTTCATATTTAAGATTAAAATTTTATGTTATAAATTATAATAACATTATCTTATATATAATTATAATTTATATTATTATATATATTATATATATAAATGTTATATAATATAAAAAAAATTATATCTAATATTAAAAAAAATTATATATAATATTAAAAAAATTAATTTAAAATATATAATATAGTGAACCGGTCCGATCTGGTCCTAAAAAGTATAAAACTGGAATCGGACCGGTACCGGCCAGTTTCAGAATTAAGGAAACCGGTTTCGAACCAGACCGATTCTACCGGTTCGGCCCGTTTTGATCCGATTTCCCAGCTTCCCGGTTAAAAATTACACCCCTAACAGAGAGAGAAAAAATATCTTGAGTTTATTTCATCTTAGTAAAGTTGCTTACATATGAAATATACACATGTAGTGTATTTATACTTTCATATGAAGTACTAAAATTGAAAAATAAACCGATGGTTACATCACACTATCAGTTACAAATGTAAATATATAATACAAAAATATATACTTCTAAGAGTTCCCTTCAAGATGGAGTGTATATATTTAGGACACCCATCTTACTATGCAAAAAATGAAATTGAAGAGAACCAAGAATTTTAGTAGAAATATTACTTAATTGACACTGAGAAGCAACATGAAGTGTTTTGATGATATTTGCTTGCAACTTTTCTCTCACAATGTGACAATTTATTTCTATGTGCTTTGTTCTTTAATGGAAGACAGAGTTTGCAAAAATGTGGAGGGCAGACTTGTTATCACAAAATACAAGTGCTAGATGTAAATGTAGTAGTTGAAAATCTTTTAACAAGATAAGCAACCATGAGAGTTCACAAGTAGTAGAAGCCATAACCCTATATTCTGCTTCAGTTGAGAATCTTGAAACCAATGTTTTGAATACCGTTTCGGTGAACATTTCAGTCGAGACATTGAAACGAGATATTTCGATATCAATACCGTTTCGGAATAGTCTATATATAAATATATAAATTATATTCCAAAATAATAGTTTATATATGAATAAATTATATATATATATATGTATATAAATTATAAATAATCTGATCTGAATTGAGAGGGTCAAAAAATGAGACTGCAGTTTGAAGAAATGAAAAAAAAAAATTTGTAAGTGTAAAGGCCGAAATATGTATATCGGCTGAAATCCAATATATCGGCCGGTACATACCGATATATTAGTCGATACGGCCGAAATCTTGACCGGTACGAAAAAATATACTTGTTTGTACCAGCTACCCGGCCGGTACGAAACGGATTTCAAAACATTGCTTGAAACAGTTTGTTGCTTCTTTGACTTCCAAGAGATCAAAGAATCTCAGAAATATACAAAACCCAGTGATTGACCTTTTAGTATCAACACATCCAACCTAGTCCGAATCACAAAATGCCTTAAGATGAAAATCAGAAACTGTAGAAAAGAAAAGACCTTGTCCAGAAGTACCTTTCAAATACCTAAGTACTCTGTGTACTACATCCAAGTGAGGTTGTCTTGGCTTATCCATGTACTGACTCAAAACTTGCACTGGTTAAGTAATATATGATCTTAATATAATTAGGTAGATAAGTCTACCAATTAGCATTCGATAGCTAGGAGGATCTTCTAAAAGATCACCATCTGATTTGGAAAATGTTACATTTTGTTCCATAGGAAATTCTACTGATTTGGCAGCTAAAAAGCCTGAATCTTGTAAAAGTATATAAGACATATTTCCTTTGGCATAATGTAATGCATTTAGAAGATCTAGCAACCTCCAGCCCAAGAAAATATTACAGGCTGCCCAAATCTTTTATCTTGAATTTGTTATCTAGAAAAATTTTCAACTCAGAAATAGAATTCAGATCATTACTAGTTAAGGTTGTATCATCAACATAAACAAGCAAAGCAATGAAAGAACCATTTGCTGAGTTGATGAACAATGAATTGTCTAATTTTGCTTGCTAAAATCCATAATCAATAATGGCAATAAACAATTTAGAAAACCATTGTCTAGAACTTATCGTAGGCTATAAAGAGATATCTGTAATTTACAAACTCTAGAGTCCCCCTGCTATGCATAACCAGGTGGAATGGTCAGATAGACTTCCTCATTCAAATCTCCACGTAAAAAGGCATTATTTACATCTAGTTGATGTAAATGCTAGTTTTTGGCAGCTATTAATGCCAATAAGCATCTTATTGTAGTTAGTTTTGCAACTGGAGAAAAAGTCTTCTGAAAATCAAGACCCTAAATTTGGTTGTAACCCTTAGCAACCAAATGAGCTTTGTACCTCTCAATGGTACAATTAGTTTTGTACTTGATTCTATATACTCACTTACAGCCTGTTGGTTTCTTTCTTACAGTTAAAATAGTGAGCGTCCAAGTCTCATTTGCCTCAAGGGCTTTAATTTCATCATTCATTGCTTCTTGCCATTCAGGAAATAGTATGGCTTGAGAAAAATTTTGAGTTTCAGAATTAGAGGAAATGGTTGAGGCAAAATGTTTATAAGAATTAAAGAGTTTGTGATGGGAAAGAACATTAGAGAGTGAGAATTTTATATCTGAAGAATTATCTGCCAAGGAAAAAGATTGTGATAAGGAATGAAAAGCCAGCTGGCAATGATAACCTACAAATAGCTTGGTGGTTTTCTCAACCTTGTGGACTGTCGGATAGGAATTGAAGATGAAGTAGATTGATCTGTGGGATAAGTAGGAATAGGAGAAGAAGAATTTGATGGAGAAGAGGAAGAAGAATCTGTAGAGTTTGGAGAAGAATTATATATGATAGAAGAAGATGAGGGTGAGTAGAAAATTTACTCTGGAAAATCAGAGGCTGATTTTGAAAAGACAAATGGATTGGAAGGCATAGGTAGAGGAGAAAAAGAAGAGAAAGGAATAACACCTTCATGAAACACAACATCTCGAGATATAAAGGTTTTATGTGTTTCAAAGTCATAGAATTTATATCTTTTGACACCAAAGAGGTAACTAATGAATATGCATTTTCTGACTCTTGGGTCAAATTTGGATCAATCTCGAGTTAAAGTGGAGGCAAAACAAAGGCAACAAAAAACCTTGAGTTGATTGTAAGAAAGGGTGTAGAATGCAAAACTTCATATGGAGATTTATTGGAAAGTAATGGAGTTGGTATGAGATTAATCAAATGAGTATCAACAAGGATACAATCACCGCAAAACTTAAGTGGCAAGGAAGCTGGGACCCTTAGGGATCGAGCAACATTAACAAATGTTGGTGCTTTCTTTCGATTACACCATTTTGTTGTGGTCTTTCGACAAAACTTTTCTGATATATAACACCTTTGGAAGAGAAAAACTAAACTGATGGTTACATTACACTCAGTTACAAATGTAAATGTAAATGTACAGTACAAAAATGTATATTTCTAAGGATAGTCCAACACTACACTTTTTAGGAGGTGGCTATTTAATTTGTACGTAGCGTGTAATTGTTTGGTTTCAGATTGCGCTAGATCTAACATCTAAAGTTAGAAAAGATTTAGAGAAAACTAAGAAGAATAAAACAAGGGAGATACGAGAAGAGGGAAGAAGAGAGGAAAGGAGACGAGTGTTGTGCCAACATTGTAGGGAGGCTTTTCTCACAAGATGAGAGGTTGGGGCTGGGAGGAAAAACTTCCATTTACAAATAATTCATTTCATATCATTAAATAAAGACTTATGGATAAACAAAAAAAAAAGTTATTTGGATAGGTGATTAATTAAACTCTCTTATAATATGAATAAGGAAAAAACTCTCCTAAGTTTGGCCCGAACTTAAGGATCTCAAGTTTTAATTCATTAATTTGGTATGCCATGACATTAACGAAGTAATTAACTTCTAGTCCTAACCACATACACATGAATAACTTGGTGAAATACTTTTTCTTTCAATGTGTTTTGCATGAGAAAACAGAATGGACATGAACTTCTATTTTGTTGTTGAGTACTTTGTTCCCTAGACTGAACCACACTATGCAACATAAGAAAAAAAGTACATACTAATAAATGAAGATCCTATAAAAAAAAATTTGGTAGAACATTGAAAAGTGCAATGAAAAAACGTTGTGAATTGCATGAAATCTTGAATTTTCCAGATGCATAAGTTGATTATGAATCCATGATTGAATGAAAAAATATTTAAAAATTAGAGAGCCGACATGCAGTTATGAATATGATGAACATGACAAACAAGTAATGATTATTTATGATGAGATGAGATCAGAAATCTATAAATAGTAATAAAATTATTTGAATTAAGATGTTTTATAGAGTTTTAGGAAATGAAAGATAAAAAGTTGAATAAAAAATATTAGTTAAAATATTGTTAGAATATTATTTTTGTTTTGAGATTTGAAAAAGTTGAATTACTTTTTGTGTTTTGTTTGGAAGTTTAAGAAAGTTGTAATTATTAATTAATGATTAGATAAAAATGTTGAGAATTTAAAATTGAAAAATGTTTGTATTTAAGTGCTGTTTGGATGTTGAGATGATATGAGTTGAGACCATCTTAACATTCAAGCGGGGCTTAGGACAAGCTTGAGAAGTGAGATGAGATGCGAATTTTGTGAATAGTAGTAATATAGTTTATAATGTTTGATATGATTTTGGGAAAAGAGAGAGAAAAAATTGAATAAAAAATATTAAAAAATTGTTAAAATATAGTTATTATTATTATTTTTGTTTGAGGAGTTGAAAAAATTGAATTACTTTTTTTATTTTTTGTTTAAAAGTTTGGAAAAGTTATAATGATTAATCTGAAAGTATTTATATTTGAGTGATGTTTGGAAATGAGATGTGATGTGATAAGATGAGATGAGAATTTTGGAATGAAATTTTTTCCAAATAAGCCCTAAATCTAAGAATTACGTGACAACAAAAAGAAATTATATGGACGCCAAAATTAAACATGCGTACCAAGGAAATTCTTGATGACCCTATAGTCTACGTACAAATAAAAAAAATTATACTAATTATTTCATGGGAAGAAGGCAATATTGGACCCAAGAACCTCATTTGCTCTTATGGGTTCATCAATTCAACGAACCATTCCTGTGTCTACATTGCCTCCAAGTTCATCTCAAGAGCTGTCCTCTCGTGTCATCAAGCTACACATCTCTTGTACTCCTTTGCATTCCATCTGTTGCTACAACCAATATTTCTTGTGCCCCTCAAATTGGATTTGAGCTTCTTTGTCGAGTTTTCTCAATCCTCATGTAAATATCCTTCAAATATTGCTAGACCAACCATCCCGAGATCATTCAAATCCATCATACTCAAATTCTACAACGGTAGGTGTTCATCAAGACTAGATTTTTTTTTTTGGTCCGGTCCAAAACCCTCCTATTCGGATGGTCCCAAGTGCGGATAGTGGGTTGGAGGTTAAACTTAAGAGTAATGCTAGATACAGTTTTAGGATGTGTAAGTTTCGTGCAATCATTTTGGAAAAAAGGACGTCCTTTGTGGTTGATGTCGATTTGATGTTGTTTAATCTTCTTGTTTCAGTCTTTCAGATCACTTTCTTCCGTCTCTCTGTCTCTCTCTCTTCTTGTTTCAATCTTACATGAGAGATGTGCTAAAAGAGCTCCAACACACGTTAGTGTCGATGGTCTATTAAAACATAGAAATTTTTATCCCCTAAAAACTTGAAGGTATAGTTGTTTATATCAACAAAGAATTAACAACGAAGTGAAGTTTATATCATGCCTGAGTTTGGTTTTATTTGATGAAAATTTATCTCCCAGGTATATGGATGTAACCACGATTTTTCTCTGTCAAAAGTGAGGGCTATTAATAAAATTGAAATATCGTATTCTTTCGAAAAAAAAAAAAATGTGAAGTTTATATCAACAAAGTAATACCAATATAGTTGGCTTCTAGCTTTCCTTCCCACCTTAAGCCAGCCATTTTGAAGCTCAACGGTGTTATCTTTCCAATTCAACAGCTAAAAGAAAAAGCTAGAAAGATACTAATAACTTGAATTAGAGGATGATTCATGGGACTTTGTAATATGATCATAATTAACCATAAAGCTTATAACATCTCAAAATCAAATAGAATAAATTTAGACTTCTTAAGCATAATCAATTAATGAAGCATAATCCAGAATATCTAATAATCATCGAAGCCCATCAATTACCAACCTGCATATATAAACCATGCAGGGAACTCATCCAAGTTCAATAGACATTCAAGGGAAACGCAAATAAAACAAAAGGAAAATATTTGCTGCAGCCTAACATCCTCAACACATCGTGTTGAGTGGAAGAAAAAAAAAAAATTCTAAAGGGTGTGCTGCGGATGTAGGTTGGTACCTAGCATTACACAAAACAAAAATACGAACTACATTTTGTCGATCCAGAAAAGTATATATGATGGCTAAATAGTAAGTAAGGGTTTGAAATGACGAGCATTGGGTTTATGTTTTTCCGCTTTCAATTTCAAAGTCATGAGTTGAGCTGCTCTTCAGAAACCGTTGCCTTCATTTTGGCAGAGACTAAAATAAGTTGATAATAATATTACGTAATCTTCTAAATCGAATCAGCTAATTTTACGTAAGAGAAGGAGAAATAACATCGCTATACATCAGCTTTTAATGATCATCTTTTCTTTTTTGATAAATTTGATCATCTTTTCGTTATACATTTTTGAATTGTGAATCACCTATCATCATTTTTTATCATCGCTATACCAAACCGAAAGAAAATGATAAAATTTTTCTGTGACCGCCACTTGCCACCGCGCCAGCCCCTCGCCGTCCGTCCAGGCTCGTGCCGTGCCGCGCCTCCGTCAAGCCGGTAAGTTCCGTATGTCTCTCTCTCTCTCTCTCTCGCGTTCTCTCTCTAACTCTCCGTTAATCTCTGTCTCTCTTGTGCTCTCATTCTCGCTCCTTGCATCACGGCCTCGCAGTGGCCACCGCTGGCAGGCCCTTACGCCGCCATCCTGCCGTGCACCACCAGATCTGTTTGAACGACGCCAGCAACCTCACGCCCTTTCTGTTTGCAACCGCGACGGACCAAGGGCCACCGTGGACAGCCTCTCACCGCCAAGGTATGCCCTGCTCGAAAAATTATGCCTGCCGTCACGTGTTAATCACTGTTTTAAAAATTCTTTTTAAAATCACCGCCTTATCACAGGACATTGGAATCAGCCCTAGACATCGGCGTCTCGCTCTCTAAATTTTGACGGGCCATCGCACGAAATTAGGTATAGAAATTTTTGCATTTTGCACTGTACCGTTGTGACATGGACGGTTGGTGTTACTGGAGATTTATGCTTCTGTTTTTATATGATAAATCGGTGATCTATGTGAAGTTATGGTGTTGGTTTGTAGTAGTTCATTGGTGTTCGTGTTGGACATGTGGAAATTGTGGCTGTTGGGTTGCTGTTTGGGTGTTTGTTTGACATGCAGGGAGGCTCGGGTTTGTAATATTGTGGGTGGAGGAGACTTAATAGTGGCTGTAATGTTATTGTATATGTCAGTTTGACATGTCGAGAATAAATGTGCTGTTTATGTGTTTGACAAGTTGAGTTACTTATAAACTGTGTTTGACAAGTTGAGTTAAGTTGTGTTTGAAATTGTGAACTGGTTGTATAACATGTCGGGAACGAGTTTATAAATAATAACAAGTTTGTGGTAAATGGCTAAGCAAATATGAGGATGGGCTAATTTTCTTGAGGTAGTGAATTTCGTTGGAGGTGGTGAGTAATTTGTGCATGCTGAATATGTAGCACGGGTTGTGGATTTTCGTTAATGAAGTTGGTTTTTGTGTTGGTTTGGGGTTTGTTGGTAAAGTTAGTGGCATGCTTGTTTAGGTTATTAATTTTTTTAGTGAATGTGATATGGTTATAGGTTGTGATACTGTTAGAGGTCGGACCCAAGGCTTAAATAATACATGGCAAGAGTCAGGTAAGTGGTGCTCCTATGCTAGACTTTGCATAAACGGACTGAGGTTGATTTTATGAAAAATATGCATATTTTGCTATGTAAAACTTGAAAAAAAACCTCAGTCATTTTTCTGCATAACTCACTATATCTGAATAAGAAAATAAAGATATTTTGTCATGATTGGTGTAGACACGAGCATTTTTAGCACTTTGTTTCTTAATTGTATAAAAAGAACGAAAATGAAATCTAAATGTTTTATACATGATGATACGAATATGATCTGTATCTATTTTGTTCTCTGTTATGAAATGATATTGCATATGAAAACTCTAAGGCGTATGATTTTGTTCTGCTCTGATTTATGGCCCCGCCACAGGACGTAATAGTGGTCTTTGGCCACATCACGGGACATAATATTGGTCTCTAGCCCTGCCACGGGATACAATAGTGGCCTCCGGCTCCACCACGAGATATAATAGTGGTCTCTATTTTGATTGCATCACCTTGGTGACGAAACAGTGATGTGTTATGCTTGGTTAACTGCAGACATGCACAACCCTACCACAGGGGTAAACATGGCCTCTGCTTCTGTTTTTGATGATGTTTTAGTTATGCTTGTACCTATGGTCTTTTATATATTATTATTATTATTGTAATGGAAAGTTTCTGAAAATACCACTACCATATTTTGAGAACTATCTGTTTCTGCATTCTGTAGATAGCTCATGTTTACACACTAGTATAGGCTCACTGCTTATTGAGTTGTTGATAACTCACCCCTTTTCTCCACTATATTTTCAGATGATTTTTGGGACGCTGTTCCTGGACACCCGGTGCCAATAAAAAAATATTTTCAGATGATTTTGATGGTTCGGCTGGGAATTAAGGATAGGAAGCACGTGCAAAATTAATTTAGTTTAGAGGATTGAGTACCAAAGGGTACTATGATTGTTGGGCTTTACCAGTAGATTTGTCATGTTATGGTAATTGGGTATTTTGAGAGATTAACATTGTTATTGAGAGTTTGTGGAGCTGTTAATTTATTTTATTGGATTATTGCATTGATGACCTTGTAGAGGAATATATATAATTGGATGAAATAGATGAATTTATGTTTATGGAGTCTTTGGAATCTATATATGTTTTGTGGGAGACGATTTTCTAGGTGACAGGAAGTGACTCCCTGACGCTCCCGGTATGGGGCGTTACATTTAGCCTTTTTACCGTAGTTAAACTCGTGGCTCTTGTATTTTTGCCTACTGGAAGTTTGGAAGTTTACATATCAAAAAAAAAAAAAAGAAAAAAAAAAGTTTGGGTTGTCCCTCTTTATATGTTGTATGTTGAGATTTGTAGTTGAGTGATTTCATGTTTGGTTGACGTATGGAGGATCTCTTGTTTATAATGTCATGGTCATAGGAGGGAATGAATGTGAAAATGTGAGTTGGTGTTCTGATGTGTCAGGAGTATGGTTGTAAATTGTGACGTGTGTTGGGGGTGAGATTTAAGCAAATCCAAGGAGGTTGGTTTAGCCTATTGGTGGACTAGTGCGTGGATGTTGTACTTGGGCCATTATAAACCCAAGGCACCAGGATGGACTATCACTTTGAGCTATAGTTTCGGGTTATAGAGTTTTATTAGTTAGTTGGTTTTGTATTTGTAGAAGTTATTAATATGTTAGCGATATCTTTCTGAATTAGGTTGTGAAAATAATCAGTGCTCCTATGCTAGACTTTGTCTAAAACTGACTAATGTTGATTTTGTGAAAACCTGCATAATTTATTGTGAAATCAACCTTGATTATTTTTCTGCACTAGTATCTGTATTTGAACAGTGAAATGTGATATTTTATCATGATTGGTGCAGACATGAGCACTTTTTTGTACACTGTTCCTCTACTGCATAAAATGTGAATATGAAGTCTGAAATATTTGATCCAATTATATGATATTTATCAGCTCAGTACTATGTTATGATATGATATTGTATATGAAAACCCTGAGATATAGGATTTTGTCCGCTTTGGTTATAGGCCCTGCCACGGGTATTAATACGGTTTCTGGGTCAAGGACAGAAGGTAGTTTATAATTTTATATCTATCTGTTTAGCAATTAGGGAAACAAAACAGATCTAAAAACTTTAATGTTTTTGCGTTGTGTTGGTTTTTTCTTCCATACGGTGTTTTCTTTTGTAATTTTTCCCAAAACCGTACTATCCCCTTTTTAATCTATTGATTGAAATTCCATAAGATATTGAAAATGTGGGAACTACACCCACTGTCAATTTCAATTGCAATATTTTTGACTCAGAAACGGTTCAGATCTTGTTGCTTATACTTTAATTGTCTCAGTGTATGATTATATCCTCAAAACTATTTGCACTACAAGTGGGTTTGGTTTTGCAGGAGAAGAGGATGAAAGTCAAGCTCTTACGTATCTTTCCCATGATATTATATTCTGTTGTTTTGTTTTATTTGCATTTTCATTGAATGTGTATTGGACTTGATGAATTCCCTGCATGGTTTATGGTTGGTAATTTATGGGCTTCGATGATTATTGGATTTCCTGGATTATGCTTTATTTATGCCTAGGAAGTTCAAATTTATTCTGTTTGAAATATGACCATATTAAAAATTCCCATTGATCCTCTAATCCAAGTTCAGATTTTGGAAAAACTTTGTATTTTTCCTTTTTCTTTTGGCTGTTGAATGGGAAAGATAACACCCGTTTTCACTATAGCTCAAAATACCCATTTTCCCTTTTTGTTTCAATGGCTCAAGGTGGGAAGCTAGAAGCCAACTATATTGGTATTACTTTGTTGATAAAAACTTCACCTTATTGTTAATTCTTTTGGAAAAAACTTTGTATTTTCCCTTTTTCTTTTGGCTGTTGAATGGGAAAGATACCACCTGTTTTCACTGAAGCTCAAAATACCCATTTTCCCTTTTTGTTCTCAAGGTGGGGAAGCTAGAAGCAAACTATATTGGTATTACTTTGTTGATATAAACTTCACTTCGATGTTAATTATTTTGGCTTCTTTGTGGAAATGGTTTTCCCTTTATTCAATTATCCTTGTGAACATTTGCTGCACTCCCAAACAGAGTACATTCCCTTTACATCTCGTATGTTCATTACTTTTGGTGAAGTTGTTTTTAATCATGTGACATATGTGTTTACATGTAAATGTAAACAACTATACCTTCAAACCCACTCAAGGGTAGCCCAAGTGGTAAGGGTGAACTTGTGTGCATAAGCCCCATGTCACAGGTTCGATTCTCCCTGGGTTCAAACTGTGATTTAAGTGGGAGGCCTTGGTGCTGGGTTGTTGTGCTAGTCTCCCTCGGGGTTTAGGTTCCATGGGTGAGTCCTAACTCTAAGGGCTCTGAGGTGGTGGTTCCCCCTCATAAAAAAAGAAAAACTGTACCTTCAAGTTTTCAGGGGGATAAAAATTTCATTAATAGACTATCAACACTGATGTGTTTTAGAGCATGTTTCTGTAAAACTTATTAAGATTGCTTTATAATACGTATAACAATGTGTTGAACTACTTCAACAAGTCTGCATGTAAGATATGTCTTCCTACAGAGCCATAATTGTTATCCTCTGTGTTAATGATAGGTGGCATGTTGTTGCTTCTTGGACGTGGGATGCCCAGGATGAAACTTGTGGGATCTGCAGGATGACATTTGATGGTTGCTGTCCAGATTGCAAGCTCCCTGGGGATGATTGTCCTCTAAGTTAGTAATTCTATTTATTTGATAACTTTCCACAGTGCCACTATTTCTCCTGTTGAATTCAAAAAGTTTAAGTAGCTCCTGAAATGAGTTTCTAGGTGTCGGAGCTGTAATTTGTGGCTATTAAAATTTTTTATCAGAAGTATCTTATAGCAAGCTTCAACCATGCCTTTTGTTTGTTTGTTTGACCATTGCAAGAAACAATTTTAATGCTCTTGATCATTTCAAATGTATAAGAAGGAATGCTTTATGGAACAATTTCATATACAATATGTGATAGCTACTTGCCAAGAAATGTAATATATGGTACACCGTACATAGGTCATGCAAATGCTTGCACATTGACATTCTCTACTTTTTCTATATGAACTTCCCACATAGGAGTTTCAGGATGACTGTATAATGTCATGTTGTATGTTGTAAGTAGTGCACAACTCCAAGGCTTGGTCTGTGTTAGAACAGTGGACTTCATGCCGGTGATGGCCAAATTGACACCAAATTTGTGGAAAAAAAAAGTTGCTTGCTTACAACGGTTGGTCAGAGGAAGCTCCGACACTCAAGTTAGTGAGGCCATTTAGGGGCTGTTTAAGTAGAAGTAAAGATGGTATGACTCAGAAGTTTTGGAGTGATCAGGTCCTTCTAGTTATAGTACCTTCCTCTAATCTACTTGTCCTTACACAGCGTGTGCCAGGTGGGCGCCGCCTTCCTCCAGCTGCTGTTTCATGTCATTTGTGCTGCCCATGCTTTTTTTTTTTCTGCCACTTCCCGTCGCTGTGTAATGATTGTGGATCCATTATTATGCTTAGAAGTGGATTAGTTAGAATATGGGCAAAGCAGATTGTATATAAGGACACAATGTTTTAAGGAGGTTTATGCTGCCTTCAAAGTAGGGGTGTAAGGAGTTCGGTTTGGACCAGAAAAACCAACCGAACTGGACCAAACTCCAGACCGGTTGGTCTCGGTCCCATAAAGTGTGGACCGAAAAAATTCGGTCCGGTCCTGGGGTCTATAAATTTTGGACCGGATCAGACCGGACCAAACTCCTATATATATTTTAAAAATACTTTTAATAGTTTAATATATTATTTTTATATAGTAATTATATAAGTTAATGATGTAATTTTGATCTAATTTATTATCATTGACCATATAAAATATTTTTTTAATGAATTAGTTACATAATCCACATTAATAATTCACTTAATTTTAATTTAGTAATTCAAATAATTTTTTATTAAATTATTTGAAAAAAAAAAAATAATTGGGCCGGACTGGACAGATAGCTACTGGTCAGGTCCGGTCCCTATGGATGTTTGGTCTGGGGAAAATGATGGACCGAAAATTTTGGTCCATCACCCTCCCAGACCGGACCGGACCAATTTACACCTCTACTTCAAAGTGGCTGTTGCAGTGAATTTTGTATTTATTAGTCCCTTTCATTTGGTACTTTTCACTATCTTTCTCTTCCTCGCCTCCCACTTTCCATCTCTTCTTCTATGGCAGAGTCATTTGCCATACCAGTACAAAAGGTATAGGTCCAGCGAATCTGCATTGATAGGTGGTGAATCAGGGTACACTAGTCCACCACCTATTAACTAGGGCCGGACCTCTGTTTGGGTTCACAAAGCCATTTTTCACCTTAGACATTACTGATTCTTCTACTGTTTTTCTTGAATTTAGAAAATGGATCGAGTTCTCGATATTGCTTTTGTTTTCAATTTTGGTTTGTTCATGAATCCTTGATTTGTGTTGAAAGAATTAGGGTTGAAATTTTTCAGCTTGGCTTGGTGTTTGCTGTTTACTTCTTGGCAAATTTTCAATTGGCTGAGGCTTGGGTGGATGGTTACTTCACCCCACCGTCGCCTAGGATGAGTGCAAGAGAAATCCTCCCCCTAGTGGGGAACACCCCCAGCAGGGGTGGGGCCATGTCACCCCAAAACCTGATGGTATGGGGTTGGTAGCATCTCTACTGTTACTTATTGATAAGGAAAGAAAAAAAGAAAAGAAAATCCCACTCTTCATGTTATGTAAAATTAAAATTTTTTTATTACTCTCAAAAGCATGTAAATGCATTGTTCTTAATTTTTTTTCACTTTGATATTGTGCTTCTTGTGAAGTTAAATGTCTGATATTAGGAAAAGGATTGCAAGATTTTCCATTTCTTTCGGGGTTCTTCCTGTTTGTGCCCTTAAATGGCTGAAAGAACAGATGTAACGGGAATAGATTTAGGGGGGAAAAGACAGTTCAGTTTTTGTTGTAATAGTTGGTAATTTTTTCTGACAGGAAATGATTTTTATTTTCAATCCTTGATCTTGCAGTTTGGGGCGTATGCAACCATGCATTCCATCTTCACTGCATCTTAAATTGGGTGAATTCACAGACATCTCAAGCACATTGCCCCATGTGCCGTAGAGAATGGCGATTCAAAGAATGAGAAAAAAACGTGAATTGTGTTCCCTGATGAATTGAATGAATACTGGCTGTGGTGCGATAAATGCGTTCTTGTTGCGACCTTGTGTTTATGCAAGTATGGAAGGGCTAGGCACAAATGCATTAATGCCGACATATTGGGTGATGGAAGGTGAGGAAACACTTTATCATAACGTTTTGTAGTTTATCCATGATGAGAAATGATAAATTATATATGCTTCTATACTATTTGGTCAACAATTGGAAACCATTAAAATATGCCAAGTAATGAGATGTTTGATAATCAGAGAAATAGAATTGGAATACAATATTGATATCCTTAAAAGTTCAGGGCGTTGGTGGTGAGCCCTATCATTTCTCTAACAGTTGAAAACTACTGTTTTGGCTGCTTGTTAGCGTTTTAATTATTGTTGATGATGTCGATATCTTACTGTCCAAGCTAGGAAGATTGTGCTTCTATATGTTACCTTTTGTAGCTTTGCCAAGTTATTTTTTTCTTCATAATTCATATATTCCATTTTTTATTCTAGATTAGAAGAGATACATACATATCCATCCTGCAGTCTTTTCTCCACTTTTTTTTTGAACTAACAATTTCATACATCACTGAAGCATTACAGGATAAACATTACAGTGAGTTCTAAGAACCAATTGTTCAGATTCCACTCTAAGATCTAAAGCTTTTTTAGCAAGAGAATGGGCAATATCATTGCCACTTCTTTTTACCAACATAGTTTCACAAGTCTCAAAAGTAGATAGAAGACTTTTAGTATCATCTAATACCAATCCCACATTATCCCATCTGTCTTGTTGTCTATTTAGGCCTTGAACAACTTGAAAAGAATCACCTTCAAGAATGACTGATGTTAAACACAATTCCGATGCTAACTTTGCAGCTTGAAAGCCCCCTATTGCCTCAGCTAGTAAAGGGATCACACAACCTGCTTTTGACACTCTTTTAGTAGCTAAGATACCTCCTACATGATCCCTTGCCACCAAGCCAAGGCCAATACTGTCCTGAGATTCACTCAAAGCTGCGTCCCAATTAATTTTAACCTGGCCATGAGGAGGGGGAGTCCATTGCACAACTTGGTTAGAAGTAAATCGATGAGTAGGCTCTACAGCTGCCTGTGTAGCTTTAAATTCTGCAAGATCCTGAACTGTGTTGAGCTAACAAAGTGGGATGCAAAAAAGTTCCTTCAAAAATTAACTTGTTTCTTCGATACCAAATGCCCCTTACTGTTACAGCAAATAGTTCCATAAGTTGATTGTCACATTTAGCAATTAGAGATTAAAAAATCTCCATAAAACTGTCTGCTCTCAATGAGCTCTTTTGGAAAAGTGTTGGCCCTTGACTCCATACATCTCTAGCTGAGGCACAATTCCATGTAACATGAGCAGCTGTTTCTTTTTCCCTGTAACATATAGGGCATAGAGGAGAGTCTACAATCTTCTTCTTAAATAGGTTCATCTTTTTTGGCAGGGACTCCATACAAGCTCTCCACACAAAGACCTTCACTGCATTAGGAAGATTTAATTTCCAACAGCAGGTCCAGTCTTTATTATTTTGAGCTGCTCGAGATGATTGTCCAAGATGGATTTTATTGAGTTCCTTCTGAAGATGATAGGCACTCTTAACTGTAAAGCTTCCATCCTTAGTGCCTAACCATATAATTCTGTCTCTTGCACCAGTAGCACTCACTGGAATTTTCTGGATGATGGCAGCATTTTCAGTAACCAACATGTCTAATATCATTTCTCTATTCCATTGCTTGGTGTCCACTTGAATCAAATCAGCTACCTTTGCCTCATTTAAAATCTGCCTTTGGGGTTGAACCATGTAAGAAGATGGTTTAGGAAGCCACCTATCTTTCCATATTTTGGTATCTTGACCATTCCCAATTCTCCACATGGGGCCTTGTACAATAAGTAGGATTGTTCATCTGGGTTCCAACCCGGAAACCCGGGTATACCCTGCCCGGGACCCGGGTTTCAAACCCGGGCGGGAACCCGGACCGGGTTTATCCGGGTCAGACCCGGGCCCGGATAAACCCGGTCCGGAACCCGGATAAATCCGGGTTTCGAAAAACCCGGATTCCGGATTCCGGGTTGAACCCGGAATTTTTTATTTTTATTACTATTATTACACAAATACATGTAAAATAAGAGATATACAAATATTGTGTCTCACGCTGAAACTAAAAGTGCATATCAATGACTTAGACTTAGCCCCTTTTCCAAGGATATTATTACCACAGACATGTGCAGCTACATGAAAATGTCGTACAGGTATAAAAGCAGGATAGAGGCAGGTTTGAGGAGCAACAATAACACATTATATACCGTGTGGCTAAAAAGACCGATTTAACGATAGAGATGCCTTAGCATGCAAGTTAAATTTCGAATTAGCATCGAATGGGCCTATCGTAAATAGGAGGTAAGGAGGGGCAGTTCTCATTCATGTTGGCATATGGCTCTAGCGTGTTATACTGATGCAATTCCATCCAATACTCACCCAGAACCTGGCAGAATGGGAGCCGTCCACCCTCATTGTTACACCAACTTGGCAGTCGTGTTTGGTTATCCTCAAAAATCTTGAGCATATATGCATCACGAATCTGCAACAATTGATAAAGGAATACGAGTCATAATCCCCCTTGCCCCCCCCTAATGAGAATAGATTAGAAAAAAACAAGGAATATGAGTCCCAGAGAGGGGGGGACAAGGGGGATTATGACTTACAGTGAACTCAGTTACTTGAATAGAGCTAGTAATAGGTCCAAAAATTTCAGCTTCTTTATACATTGCAAGGATAAATGCAACACAGGTTGTCGACTTCCCATCACTAAATCTGTTGTGGAATGGTAAGCAATTGATCAAATGCTATTCCACGCTTTTCGGTTTCAGCTAGAATTTCATACAAGTCCAAATCCTGAAAATAAAAACAGCTAAAATGAGACATGACTATAGCAAAAGCAGCTAAAGGTAAAATATGCCAATGAAAATTAGCACTTTATGCTAAGACTAGCACAAAGCCAAGAATAGTTCTGGACCATCATTATCAGAATCAAACAGACAGAAACTGCTTGAAATTTCTATCCTGTGTATAATCATCTGCTTGAAAAATAAGGCCAACCGGGTGCATCTTGATCATCTAATACATCTATGTGTCAGCTTTGGTGGCCTCCATATTGAGGGTGTGGCTTAGCATCCATGATCCATAGAAAAAAAATTTGTTATACTGCTCAATCAAGCGCCTTAACAAGAGTTTAACCTTGGCCTCTATCCTATCCGCCAACTCATCCCCTTTGCACTGATTTAACCAAAACTTCAGTGCTATCATTTTATATTGTGGATCAAGCACAAAAGCAACATATATCATCAAGTTGAATCTATCTGTGCTACCCCAATATTTTTTATACTTACTTTTCATATTTATGCCCATGGTGCTAGTGATAATATCATGACTATTGCACATATCATTTAATGTATCTTCAATTGTGCAGAGTTCTTGGAAGTATACATTAGCCGTCACATACAAAGAACCAGAAATGTTCAATGTAACATCATAAAATACTTTCAGCAACTCTACAAACATATGTGCTTTTCTCCAATCATCAACAGTGGGGTTCACGAATTCACTATCCACACACATATAATAGTGTTCAAAGGCTTGTTTGTGTTTTTCAGCGGTACTCAACATCAAATATGTGGAGTTCCATCTAGTAGGAACATCCAAGCAAATCATCCTCCCACTAATATTTTCCTTTACCGCACAAGCCTTGAACTTGGCAAACCTCGACGGTGAAGACTTCACATATCTAACGGCATCTCTAATTCTTGTTACAAACTCATAAACTTCTCTCAAGCCGTCCATAACAATCAAATTCAATATATGGGCAGCACATCGCATGTGAAGAAACTCACCACCCAATATGGTACAATCACTATCATTTATTCTCCTCCTCATATAATCAACAGCAACATCATTAGAAGATGTGTTATCAACTGTGATAGTCAAGATCTTATTATTCTCCCAATCATGCAACCCCAAGTCTAACATTCTCCCAATAGTTTCGCCCCTATGGTTGGGAATTTGACAAAACTTTAATATTTTTTTGTGCAATTTCCAGTTGCAATCAATAAAATGTGCAGTAATACACATGTAGTTCATATTTTGCACCGATGTCCAGGTATCGGTGGTTAGAGAGATTCTTTGACCATCCAACAATTTTTTTAGCTGTATCTTCTCTTTGTTATACAGCTTAATACAATCCCTTTTTAAAGTGATTCGGGATGGCAAAGTAAATCGAGACTCTAAATTAGCCACATACTCGACAAACCCTTCGTTCTCCACAAGCCTAAAAGGCAATTCACACCTAATAAAAAACTTAGCAGTTGACACCCTAAGTTTTTCTGCATCATACTTCACTAGACTTTGTGGGCTACACACGCTTCCCTCTCCATCCCTCTTAACACCAGATGACTGACTTTTTCTAACTCTTTTAAATCTAAGAGGGGAAGTTTTACATGCATTATGGAGGTGGTGTAACATAGATGAAGTGTCAGTCTTGTAGTGGCAACTGTATAGCTTAGTGCAATAATTACACTGAGCTTTTGGGTTATTATTGTCAATAGGTTGCACTTTAGTAAAGTGTTCCCAAACCACCGATTGGTTACTAGGTGTTTTTTTTTATTGCTTGGGTAAAGGTGGAATAGAATGGGTAGGTTGTTGTGTATATGTGGATGAAAGGGTTGGAATACTCCCATGCTCCTCTACATCTACTGGAATAGACGAGGAGTCACCACTAACCCCTTGGGTTGTACCGACATTACAACTCACAGAATCTTCTTCCATCTGTTATTGAGTAATCAAAACCACCAAACACAATATAATAAATAATCAAACACTAATAAAAACAGAACATTAAACAAACATGTGAAAAAAAATATATATATATTGTTCATAATTACTGTTTATAAACAGTAGCAAACGGCAAAAAACATATAATATGCATGCTACGTACATTCCGGCTACAAAAATATTATTTTAAGGTCTGTCTAATGTCTATATATAATATGGGGGGACAAAACAAAGCACATGAGGAAGGAAATGGTCATCTTGGGTGTGTAGGTTTTACTTGTTCAAGAAATACAGCAATGCAGGGTCCTACGGTACAAGGGTCAATTACTAAAGCGACCCTCCAACTCCAATTACCAAGCAGATGTTCCTTGGAGCAAAACAAAACCATTTTTTATCACAAGGAAACCTGTTCAGTCCAGTCCACTCTCCAATTCATGCGCAAAACCATTTTATGAAATCATTATAGAACAGAATATCAGCAACTTTTACGATGTCTCCCAAAAAATAAATATACCCATTCTCCTATCTGCAATAATCTTTTGAATTATCCCACAT
The DNA here is from genome assembly GCA_022457165.1 of Juglans mandshurica. Classification (NCBI taxonomy): domain Eukaryota; kingdom Viridiplantae; phylum Streptophyta; class Magnoliopsida; order Fagales; family Juglandaceae; genus Juglans; species Juglans mandshurica. The sequence goes on from CM039619.1 coordinate 52,071,727, forward strand.
AACGGCTAAGTTAATGAGCACAAAGTTCTGGATATCAAAATTTGATTAAGGGCGAGTGGATTCCAAATCACATCATTGTCAATTACCCAAATCATAAAATAGAATATGTCTATGAGATGTAAACACAAGTACAAAATGCATTCATTCTATATCAATCAGATTAGAAATAGTCTTAAAACTATTATATAATTAATATCTAGTAATTCTAAGATTAACTTGGTTTATTCAAAATTTGCAGAGCTGGGCTTATATATTTCATCTCTGTCCCACTCCCATCCAATTGCACTTATTCGGACTGCCTATCAATCTGTGGAGTAGCTCTTTAAAAAAAAAAAAAAATCAAAAATCAAAAGTTGATTGGCTATGCCACATCAATATAATGGTATATAAGTGGAATGAGGATGTAGCAACTTCTAATGTGAGTTCTTGCAATATTTTGTTTGTGTGCAAATCAAATTCTGCGCCATGAACAAAAAGCATTAACCAAAAGAATAATCTTATAGATACAACACGTTTGTGTGCTCGTATGTAACAGAATAATCAAACCACAGCAAATAGCAAACATAACAAAGGAAGTTTATCATGCTTCCAACTATAAAACAACAAAGCCATTCCCCTAACAATTAAAACCAAACCCAGTACTCTACTCAACCAAGTGATTACCCCATCCATTCCTCACGTACAAAATCATAGTTACAGAGAGAGAGATAGAGAGAGAGAGAGTACCCAAACAAGTGAACAATGCCCTAGAGGGAAAGGCCGACGGTGACCGAGATGCAGCGACTAGGATGCGGCGAGGACGAGCGGCGGACGGTTATGGGGTCACGACTGGGGTCACGGCTCACGGGGTCACGGGCTCAAGGGGCTTAGGGTTTCTGAGTTTCTGCGTAACGAGAGAGCGAGCGAGCGAGAGAGACGCGGGGGGGGGGGGGGTGGAGATGAATATAACCGGTATCAAAACGGCGAAAAACGACGCCGTTTTGATACCGGTTTTTATAAAAAAAAAAATAAAGATCCGGGTACCGGGTTAAAACCCGGTACCTGGGTTTCAAACCCGTATCCGGACCGGGTTGGTCCGGGTTTTCAAACCCGGGTTTCGGCCCAGGTTTGATCCGGGCCGAAACCCGGAACCGGAATCCGGATTTCCGGGTTCTGGACCGGGCCGGGAAAAAACCCGGCCCGGATGAACAGTCCTAACAATAAGCCCTCTTGGAGCCAATAGACTTCTCCAAATAAATGAAGGTCTATTACCAACTTTAGCCTGGAAGAAATATGTAGTTGAAAAGTATTTTGCCTTGAGCACTTTAGTTGCTAGGGAATCAGGAAAATGCAGAATTCTCCATGCTTGCTTAGCCAATAAAGCTAAATTAAAACTTTGCAAATCTCTAAGACCCATAGCACCTGCTGATTTTGCTTTCCCTAGCTGACCCCAGGATATCCAATGTACTTTCCTATCCTTATCTTGCTGTCCCCACCAGAAATGGTTCATGACTCTATTGATTTCCAACAACAATGATTTTGGTAGTTTAAACACTCCCATGCAGTAGGTAGGAAGTGCTTGAACCATTGCTTTTAGAAGAATTTCCTTCCCTGCCATGGAAAGAAGTTTGGATTTCCAATTTCTCACCCTACTCCTAATTCTGTCCAGAATACTTTTGAAAGCTTGATTTCTAGATCTCCCCACAAGAGCTGGTAAGCTTAGGTACTTTTCATAACTAGTAGTTGCTCGAGTTCCAGCAATATTCAAGATATAATCCCTTGTTTCCTTTTGAGTATTTGAACTGAAAAATATTGTTGTTTTGTCCTTATTTAATTGCTGACCTGAGGCCCCTTCATAAAGACATAGCAATGAGTTGATATTAGCCCACTCCACAACATTGGCTCTACAAAAGAGTAAGCTATCATTTGCAAAAAAATAAATGGTTGATAGTAATCTGACCTTTTCCCATAGAATAACCATGAATGCTCTTAATAGTTTGTGCATGATTGAGTAGAGAGCTAAGGACTTCTGCCACCAAAAGGAATAGATAGGGGGATAGAGGATCCCCTTGTCTAATACCTCTAGATGGTTTAAAAAATCTGTGGGGATCCATTGATAATAAGTGAGTATGACAGATGAAACTCCATTAATTTGATCTAATTTGATCAAATTCTCATTAAAGCCCATTTTCAGCATTACCCTTCTCAAAAAACTCCATTCCACACGGTCATAGGCCTTGCTCATGTCCAATTTAATTGTCATATGTCCTTGCTTGCTTCTTCCTTTAATAGACATTGAATGCATGGCCTCGAAAGCTACAATAACATTATCCAGAATAAGTCTTCCAGAAACAAAATCACTTTGGGTTGGAGAGATGATTTGAGGCAGGATCTTCTTTAATCTATTAGCAATAACCTTGGATACCACCTTATACAATGCAGTACATAGGGAAATAGGCCTATAATCTATCACTGACTTGGGATTTTTTAGCTTGGGAATGAGCACGATATAGGTATCATTTATACTATTGATGCCCCCCCCCCCCCCCCCCCCCCTAATTGAGTACTTCCAGTACTTCCAGAGCTGCTTTAGTAACATCATCTCTCACAATGGACCAATGCACTTGATAAAATTCTGCATACATCCAGTCCCATAGGGTCTATAGAAGAAAATAAGTGCTGAAAATACTGGTCAATACACTCAGCAATTTCCGCCGTGTCTCTAACCGTTCTGCCATCTTCCCTTTTCAAACAGTTGATCTCATTTGTTTTCCTCCTCTGATTAGCACATCTATGAAAATATTTTGAATTTCTGTCTCCATTCTTGAGCCAAGCTTGCTTTGCTCTTTGTTTCCATTTAATGTTGTCTGCTTCTAGTAACTGACCAATTTGCTGCTGTAATATTTTAATAGACTCAGTATTGGCACCTGTGTTTAATGTCTAGATTTGAGAAAGTTGCTGCAACTTGGTTTTTTTTTTATAAGTAATAATCTTTATTGATGTGAATGAAATTAGGCGATGCCCAAGTATACAGGAAATATACTAAGAGAGGCACCTAATTACATTCTAGTAGACTAGAAAGAAGATAAAAACTCATGAACATTCCCTCCCTTCAATACAATAGCAGAAAACCACTGGAAAATAGAGAATACAAAAAAGTTCCAGATTTCCCCCATTGCACGCTCCTTGTTATTAAAACACATGTCATTCCTTTCCAACCATAAACACCACATTAAGCACAAATGAATCATCCGCCACATGGCTGCTAATTGGACACTACTATGAGGTCTATTCAAGCATGCTAATAGGTCCACCACACTCTTGGGCATAGCCCAACTTAGCCCAGCTCTACTAAGAATACCAGCCCAAAGCTCCCCAGCCACCTCACAATGTAAGAGCAAGTGATCTACCGATTCCCCACTCTTTTTACACATGTAGCACCACTCCATGATCACCATACCTCGTTTTCTTAAATTGTCAACCGTCAATATCTTCCCATGAGCAGCTGTCCAAGTAAAAAAAGCAACTTTAGAAGGCACTACTACCTTCCATATACTCTTCCATGAAAAGAAAGTGGGCTGTAGGACTGTCAAAACCTTATAGAAAGATTTAACAGTAAACTTCTCTTTCCTCGTGTGAGTCCACAACATACGGTCTCCCCCATTGACCCCTAGCTTTGCTGAATACAAGTAACTGTAAAAATCTGCCAGCTCTTCTAATTCCCAGTCCTGAGCATTTCTTGTAAAAGTGACATTCCAAGTGACCATCCCATTGGCACGACATAGAACTTCTGAAACTGGGGTTTGCTGATTTCCAGCCAAATTAAAAGCAACTGGGAAAGCCAGACAAAGAGGACACTCCCCACTCCATACATCGAACCAAAAGCGGGTACGTGTTCCATCACCCACCTCAAACTTAAGATGTTTTTCAAAGGTATTCCACCCATTCCTTATGAATTTCCACAGACTTACTCTGTAAGACCCCCTACCCTCCTTAGAGCACCATCCCCCCCACTCACAACCATACTTATGATCAATAACCTCTCTCCACAGCGAATTCCCTTCCTTATGATACCTCCACAACCACTTTCCTAAGAGTGCCTTGTTGAAAACACAAGTTTCGTACCCCTAACCCCCCATTCGCCAATGGACAGCTCACCCTTTGCCAACTCACAAGGTGAAATTTGGATTCCTCCCCCATTCCACCCCACAAGAAAGCTCTAAACAACTTTTCTATCCGGTTTGCCACACCCACCGATAATGGAAATAGAGAAAGATAGTAAATGGGAAGGTTGGAAAGAGTGCTTTTGATAAGGGTTAATCTCCCCCCTCTCGATAGATATAGCCGTTTCCATCCTGAAAGTCATTGCTCAACCTTCTCTACCACCCCATCCCAAATGCTCTTTGCTTTGAAAGATGCCCCTAAGGGGAGTCCAAGATATTTCATAGGGAGAGAGGCAATTTTGCAACCTAGTAACTCCGCTAAAGAGGCTATATTGTTCACCTCCCCCACCGGAACTAGCTTCGACTTCCCCAAGTTCACCTTGAGTCTCGAAACAGCTTCGAAACACAACAAAACTGCCCTTAAAGCTTGAATCTGGCCACTTACAGCATCACAAAAAATGAGCGTATCATCTACAAAAAGTAAATGAGAAATGGAGCTGGTATTACTATTGCTGCCCACTGAAAAACCAGCTAGAAATCCCCCCTTACAGCGGCTTCCACCATACGACTCAATGCCTCCATTGCAATCACAAAAAGGAAAGGGGATAGTGGATCCCCTTGTCTCAAACCCCTGGAAGATTGAATAAAACCACAAGGTCTTCCATTGACTAGGACCGAAAATCGAGCGGTTGAGACACAATGCTTAATCCAAGCACACCATCTATCCCCAAAACCACATCTTCTAAGCATATATAGGAAGAAATCCCAACATACATGGTCATAAGCTTTCTCCATATCGAGCTTGCAAAGAACCCCCGGGGTGCCATCTCGCAACCGACTATCCAAACACATTTGCTATCAACACTGAATCCAGGATTTGCCGACCCTTTACAAATGCATTTTGAGGTTTGGAAATGAGTTTGTCCATAACCAAACTCATACGATTAGCTAACACCTTTGATATGATTTTATAAATCCCCCTACCAAACTAATAGGCCGGAAGTCTTTCAATTCATATGCACCGGCTATTTTCGGAATGAGAGCAATGAAAGTGGCGTTTAGTGACTTCTCAAACTTTTGACTAGAATGAAAATCATGGAAAATCTGCATCACTTCCTCCTTCAAAATGTCCCAACTCTCCTGAAAGAAAGCCAAAGAGAAACCATCCGGACCGGGTGCTTTGTCTCTGCACATACTTTTCACCACGAGATGCACCTCCTCTTCATTAAAAGGCCTCTCCAACCATCCAGCTACATCCAAATCCAGTTGAGCAAAGGGTAAACCATCTAGTTTGGGACGCCATTCTTCTTTTTCAGCAAGGAGATCCTCATATACTGCACTAAGTGATCTTGGATTTCTTCGGAAGAATGTAATACATTAGAACCGGAATGGAGTACTTCAATGGCATTGTTGCGCCTATGTAAATTAGCCACCTTGTGGAAAAACTTAGTACATTTATCCCCCTCCTTCAACCAAAGTGCCCTTGATTTTTGCCTCCAAGATATTTCTTCTAGCAACAATACTTTCTCGATTTCGGTCACCACCACTTTCTTCCATAATAAAGAGTCCGCATTAACTACCCCTTCCTCCAAAGCCTGCAACTCATCCCAAATGATATTTTTCTGCACTTCCGTATGTCTAAATTCTTCTTCATTCCACTTCATCAAGTCATACTTGAGGGCTTTAAGTTTACCCGCAACTATGAAACTAGGGGTACCCTCAAAAGAATAATTGTCCCACCAAACCCTTACCTTATCCGAAAATCCTTCAACTTCCAACCACTAGGAGTGTAAATTTAAACCGGGAAACCGGAAAACCGGTCCGGACCAGACCGGTTGGTCCGGTTTTGAACCGGTCCGGTCCGGAATCGGTTCTTATTTTATGAAAACCGGCCGGTTCCGGTCCGGTTCCGGTTCTGTAGTTTTCGGGACCGGACCGGACCGAACCGAACCGGACCGGTTGGAAAAAAAAAATATAAAAATTAATTTTATATATTATATAAAATATATATATAATATATAATTATATGTTAAATTTTTATATATAATTATATATCATATATGAAAAAATTTCATATTATAATTTATAAATAATAACATAAAATGTTAATCTTAAATATGAACATTTGTAATTTATTTGATCATATGTTATTAATATAATTATATATAAGATAATGTTGTTATAATTTATAAAATAAAAGTTTAATCTTAAAGATGAAAATTTAATTGATCATATGCTTTAAGCATAATATATATATTAAATTTTTAATAACATTTTATAATAAGAATTAACACTTTATTATATGTTTTTTACATTTAAAAAAAATCGGAAAACCGGACCGGACCGGAAACCGGTAAAACCGGAGGTATCGGTTTAGGAGGGTAATTGGGGCGTAATCGGTTTTGAAAAATACAAAACCGGTACATACCGGTTCGGTCCTAGATTTTGTCCAAAACCGGACCGGACCGGACCGGTTACACCCCTACCAACCACATATTCTCAAATTTGAAGGAACGTCTACCCCCATGAATACCACCACAATCAAGCAAAATTGGGAAATGATCGGAACAAACACGTGGCAGCCTTTTCTGACATAGGTCTGGAAAATGCGTCTCCCAAGAATTGGAGACTAGAAATCTGTCCAGCCGGGAAATTGTAGCTCCTTTCTAATATGGTTTAGAGATGTTGTACTCAATTGTATTAAAGAGTTTTTACACCTCCCCAAGCAGTCTTTTCTCCACTTGACAACCGCATGCCAAAGTTAGGGAGATTATATATGCTTCTATTTCTCCTGGGAGATTATATATGCTTCTATGTGACTCCTTGTTAGGACTGTTCATCCGGGCCGGGTTTTATCCCGGTCCGGAACTCGGAAAACCGGGTTCCAGTTCCGGGTTTCGGCTCGGATCAAACCCGGGACGAAACCTGGTTTTGAAAACCCGGACCAACCCAGTCCGGGTACGGGTTTGAAACCCGGTACTCGGATCTTTATTTTTTTTAATAAAAACCGGTATCAAAACGATGCCGTTTTGATACCGGTTATATACTCTCTCTCTCTCTCGTAACGAGCAAACACTGAAAGTCTGAAACCCTTAGCCCTGTCTTCATCGCCGTGACCCCGTGAGCCGTGACCCCATAACCTTCTGCCGCTCGTCCTCGCCGCATCTCAGTCGCTTCATCTCGGTCGCTACATCCCTATCGCTGTCGGCCTTTCCCTCTAGGGCATTGTTCACTTGTTTTGGTACTCTCTCTCTCTCTCTCTCTCTCTCTCTCTCTCCATGTAACTATGATTATGTGCGTGTTGGTTTCCGTGGCTTGTGGGCTCTAAGCCTCTGCTTTTCCTTTTAGATTTGTGTTGTTTTGAATATCTTTTATTTGTTGTTGATAATCCGAGTTAATGGGTGTTGTTGAGTTGGGTAAAATACCCAAGCTGTCGGATGGCAAGAGAGAAAATAATACTGATAACTTCTAACTGATCGAACCATGTACTACTGTAATAGTGGCCTGATATTGTCTATAAATACTGAGAAACTATGTACTACTGTAGCAAGGAAAATTTAGTTAAAAAATGAATTTGTGAAAAAGAAAGTCTGATTGAGCTTATGTAAAAAACTTATGCCTATGTTGGATAGATCTTATGTAAAGTGGGATGATTTGGTTGGTCTTGCATTTTCTTTTAAAACCATCATATGAAACTGAAAAAGGGTTTTTCACATGACATTGGAAGTAGAGAACCTCTAGTTTGTTTTATTATCACCATCGGACACTAATATCAGCATGCTAATGCAAGGTCTCAAGATGTCATATATAAGATCTCCCCCTATATAAGGGCTTCATATTTAATGTTGTAAGCACATAAGTAGCAAAGCCCCAAACCTGTTGAAAAACATTTTGATGACCCAGAACTTATTGTCTCTCATAAACAAATCTAAAGGTAGCAAGGATTTAGCAAAAACAATAATGGTAGCAGGGATCATGATCCCATTATCATTAAAGGTTGATTAATTCGGTTTTTCCAGACTTCTAGGCTTGAAGAGAGCATGTGCACAAGACTGGATGATGAGATGTGACATGAGTATCATTCTGTCATACATGACATGATTAGATATGCCCAATCTCCACGATTAAGCTCCTGTATCTTTATATGTAAAAGGAAGTCCAAGACCTTATGTTTGATTTGCAAAGGAAAATCAATTGAATCATATAAAATAAAATGGAGAAATGAATAAGTTTGAAACATTTACCACAGATGATGACGAGGATGAGAAGCAGAAAGTAGAAGGTAAAGAGTTTTGCCATCTTTGATGATAAAAGTGGTGCTTTATGCTCTCAGTATAGGCAGTTGGGGAATCCTTATATCTTGCCTATCCACCAATGAGGAGATATGTGTATAAAAGTCATGGTACGTTGCGAGAATTAGTTAAAATTATTCTAATGATGGTCTAGTTTTCTTATGGGGCAATTTCTATTTTTTTTTAATACGAAAATATGGTAATCACATCATATATCTCTTTGTCAAATTAGATTGATAATTCAATAATTATTTAATAAGAGTGTGATATGTTTTGTGGGGACATATTTTTCTTGTATGCATAGGTTGAAGCAAAAAATGTAAAGTGGAGGACCATATATACCTAACTTAAAGTAACTTTCACAAAGACTAGATAATTTAAGTAGACCTCAAATGTGCCCTTGTGCCTAATTTAAGCAGTTTTTTTTATCAAACTATATACACTGTACAGAACCTGCCCTTCATTGAAAACAATTTTTTTTTTTACTGCATATGAACATGTTTTGCCAATACTGGCAATTAGGACATTAGAAGATTGTTCTTACACATGAAATGTGTTTCTTTTTTCTCTTTTTCTTTTCCCTTTATCCTTTTGGGTGGTGTTCTCCTTTTCTTTTACTGATATAACAATGATTGGTGTAACATCTTTTCTTTTTCTTTTGTAATAAAAAAGAATTATATAATATATAATTCTCTCTCTATGTTATATTTTATTGTATTTGATTATTAGTGTTTGATTATTTATTATATTGTGTTTGGTGGCTTTTATTACTCAATAACAGATGGAAGAAGATTCTGTGAGTTGTAATGTCGGTACAACCCAAGGGGTTGGTGGTGACTCCTCGTCTATTCCAGTGGATGTAGAGGAGCATGGGAGTATTCCAACCCTTTCATCCACATATAGACAATAACCTACCCATTCCATTCCACCTTTACCCAAGCAATAAAAAAAAACACCTAGTAACCAATCGTTGGTTTGAGAAAAATTTACTAAAGTGCAACCTATTGACCATAATAACCCAAAAGCTCAGTGCAAATATTGCGCTAAGCTATACAGTTGCCACTACAAGAATGACACTTCATCTATGATACATCACCTCCAGAATGCATGTAAAACTTCCCCTCTTAGATTTAAAGGAGTTGGAAAAAGTCAATCATCTAGTGTTAAGAGGGATGCAGAGGGAAGAGTGTGTAGCCCACAAAGTCTAGTGAAGTATGATGCAGAAAAATTTAGGGTGTCAACCGCTAAGTTTTTTATTAGGTGTGAATTGCCTTTTAGGCTTGTGGAGAACGAAGGGTTTGTCGAGTACGTGGCTGATTTAGAGTCTCGATTTACTTTACCATCCCGAATCACTTTAAAAAGGGATTGTATTAAGATGTATAACGAAGAGAAGATACAGCTAAAAAAATTGTTGGATGGTCAAAGAATCTCTCTAACCACCGATACTTGGATATCGGTGCAAAATATGAACTACATGTGCATTACTGCACATTTTATTGATTGCAACTGGAAATTGTACAAAAAAATAATAAAGTTTTGCCAAATTCCCAACCATAGGAGCGAAACTATTGGGAGGATGTTAGACTTGGGGTTGCATGATTGGGAGATTAATAAGATCTTGACTATCACAGTTGATAATGCCTCTTCTAATGATGTTGCTGTTGATTATATGAGGAGAAGAATAAAGGATAGTGATTGTACCATATTGGGTGGTGAGTTTCTTCACATGCGGTGTGCTGCCCATATATTGAATTTGATTGTTATGGATGGCTTGAGAGATGTTTATGAGTTTGTAACAAGAATTAGAGATGCTGTTAGATATGTGAAGTCTTCACCGTCGAGGTTTGCCAAGTTCAAGGCTTGTGCAGTAAAGGAAAATATTAGTGGGAGGATGATTTGCTTGGATGTTCCTACTAGATGGAACTCCACATATTTGATGTTGAGTACCGCTGAAAACACAAACAAGCCTTTGAACACTATTATATGTGTGTGGATAGTGAATTCGTGAACCCCACTGTTGATGATTGGAAAAAAACACATTTTTGTAAAGTTGCTGAAAGTATTTTATGATGTTACATTGAACATTTCTGGTTCTTTGTATGTGACGGCTAATGTATACTTTCAAGAATTCTGCACAATTGAAGATACATTAAATGATATGTGCAATAGTCATGATATTATCACTAGCACCATGGGCATAAATATGAAAAATATTAGGGTAGCACAGATAGATTCAACTTGATGATATATGTTGCTTTTGTGCTTGATTCACGATATAAAATGATAGCAATGAAATTTTGGTTGAATTAGTGCAAAGGGGATGAGTTGGCGGATAGGATAGAGGCCAAGGTTAAACTCTTGTTAAGGCGCTTGATTGAGCAGTATAACAAATTTCGTGTGTGTAGTGGGGGGAGTTCTAATGTGGTTCAAGGGAGGCCAAACACTACTTCTACTTCTATTACTATCTCGACTAAATTTGATATCAGGTTAGAGAAATTTCTTCTGGAGCAAGGGTTTATGGAGTTTAGATCAGAACTAGATCGGTATTTGTCGGAGGGGTGTGCACAGAAATCAACCAATTTTGATATTTTGGATTGGTGGAGAGTTAATGCCACCAATTATCCTGTCCTTGTTGAGGTAGCACGTGATGTGTTAGCTACTCATATTTCCACTGTTGCCTCAGAGTCCGCATTTAGTACTGGAGGACGCATCTTGGATCCTTTTAGGAGTTCATTATCTCCAGTGACCGTCGAAACCCTCATTTGCACTCAAAATTGGTTGAGGACCAAACCTGTCGACATCCAGGAGTTGGAAGAATACGTACAGTCGATGGATCTTGAAGGTAAGTTTGAAACTTGAAATATTTTTTTAATATCTATCTATTTCGATTTATTATCTATTTAACTTATTGTTAATATTTTTTTAGATGATTATGTAGCTTCATCTTTAATAGAGGTTGCAGTGAGTCTCTCTTCTTATTCATGCTAAAAAAATTCTAGAGTAAGTGTTTTTTTCTTGCATAATCTTACTTTCTTAAAGTATTATGTAGTTTCTAAGATCAGTAGTGCTTAAGATTGTAAATCCTTGTAGTACTTGAGAGGTTGACTTATAATTAAGTAGATCATGTACTGGCCAGTGGCCATCCAGTTCAAGAAATAATGGGAATATTTTTAATTTATAATCATGCATGAGATAAACGAAGATATCTGATGAGTTAAGAAAGAAAAGATTCCCATGCTGGCCCACTACAATTGTGGGAAACTTTTAATTTTTATTCAGGCATGTGATCATGTAAACATATATGATATATGGACGTACGTCAGAGAGAATTAGCTTTGCTGTCTTTTAATTAATCACTTTATTTAAAGTTCTGTCTTTTAATGCTTTAAACAAGCTCAGACTTCAACTTTGAGCACCCAAGAAAGAAAGAAAGAAAGAAATCATGCTGCATATAAATATATATATATATATATATATATATATATATATATTAAATTGCATGTACGTCTTCCAATATTATATATAGTAGAATATCAATTCATTTGCGACATCAATCAAATGGGGTATTTTATTATTTCACCTCAAACCCATATACTTGTTATATATGCTGATTTCTATGATAATGAGTTATCTCAAATGTCTATGAAGATTCTTCTGAACGTTGACTGTGATCATTATATTAACTTCTCCACCAAAAGCAGATCAACAAGGACCCATGTTGACTGTGATTATGTTGGGACTGGATGTGTTTTTAGAAGGTAAGCACTTTATGGATTTGATGCTCCTGCCAAGAAGAAGTCCCCTAGCAAAACCTGCAACTGTTTGCCAAAATGGTGCTGCCTATGTTGTGGCATTGAAAAGTAATCCTATTTCTGATTTTGATGTATTAGAGTTTAATTAAAGTAATGTATGTGTTTTGTAATATTCTTAGCAAATTAGTTCAAACAATGTAATATGTAATTGATTGCATCTTGTATGTCGCATGCATTTTACATGATGAATATTGATTTTTTTATTTTTACATGTATTTAGTTAAAAAGTTTAATTAATTGTTTATAGGCTCATGAAATATTATAGGCTTATGTTATATTGAGAATATGATTTGAAATTCTAAATGGAGACAAAATATCAAAATATTTGAAGTCTAATTAATAATAAAAAAGCTTTTGTGTAAAAAAAAAAATAAATAAAAAAATCCAGGTTCAACTCGGAATTCGGGTTTCGAAAAACTTGGATTTACCCGGGTTCTGGCCCGGGTTTGAAACCCGGTTCCTTGGTCGGGTATACCCGGGTCGCAGGTCAGGTATACCTAGGTTTTCGGGTTGGAACCGGATAAACACCCTTACTCCTTGTAGCTAGGTCTAATTCCCTTTCGCTTTAATATTTTAGATCAGAAGTGGACGGGTTGTAAATGCTTTTTTAGATTTTTTTTTATAATAATAATAATAATAATGGTATCCACAAAAGCATGAATAAAGTGCTTCAGGTAATATCTATGGCATCTCCTCCCTTTCTTGTTTGCTCCACTCCGCTCTTTAGCTCTGTCTCCAGCCCATCATCGTTGTCATCGTCCCTCGAGAATATAATAGTCCATGATCCACTTTATTTTATTAGATGGTATCCTTAAAAGTGGCCAATCACTTCCTGACGAATGGCACTATCCCTCATATTTAGGGATAAACTTTGGTTGGGTTTTCAAATCTTCTGCGCTGTAGTGTCGGCATATGCATCTGTGTCGGCATAGGCATCTTAATACTAACATGTGTCACGATGGGATGAAAAGTTGTTTTGTTTCAGATAGGCATCTGTGTCGGCATGGGCATCTTAATACTAACATGTGTCACCATGGGATGAAAAGTTGTTTTCAATATTATAATTACAGGGATAATCCCAATGGGCTGAAGGTCTTCAAGGTATAAAGTTTAACATTTTATGAGGGTAAATAATCTTTTAAGATTATACATCTTGATAAAAAATTAACGATTTAATTAATTTTGTGGAGAAAAACTTTTAAAAGTATAATTTACGAGATCGAAATTATTATGCAGAAATAGGCCTAAAGTCTGTGCCTTAGAGAGATTCCCCACATAAAAAATAATAATAATAATTACAGGGATCACTTAGAAATTATGCCGACATTAATGATAATTTGGTTGAAAACTAAGACAATTCACATTAAACTAAGAATATTTTATTTGGATTCATTAACATGACAACCACCATCCATGACCATGATCATAGTCTAAATCACAATCAATCTTTTTCTTTACAGCAGATAAATAGACGATGAAAAGGAAAAACCAAAAAGAAAAATAAAACACTCTTTAACACTTTGATACACCGAAAGAAGTGAAAACTGTCCTCCCAAAAGCTATAGCCTACAGAAGAGCTCCAAATCAGAGACCAAAACAGCTTCAGTCGACCTCCACCTGTCCAAAAACCATCGGTATTATTTTTCATATAGAAAAAAAAACTACTATGCGGTCCAATAGTTACCGCTCCATTCGATTGTCCAGTGATTTTTTTTTTTTAACTTAATGATGAGAAAAGTGATTTTAAGTATAACGGTGTACTTTAGCCACAATTATTTAGTTGAAAATTATAAATTAGTGCAGGTCACGCCGGACTTAAGCGGGGTGCATAAAGTAAAGTCTGTCGAGTCCATCCCTTGTGATAAAGGTCAGAGAGTACACTAATCATGCGTAAAATTTGGGATGTAAAAATTTTATTTGCAACTCAACATGCAAAATACATCTTTCACTCACGCTATATTAATAGCGTGAGTGAATTAAGGCTTGTACGTGTAATCTTGTATAGTTACAGCACGGAATAAATATGTTATATAACATGATGTCTGCTTTGACAACACCCACCAGTTTACCATTGCTCTATCGTACTTCAATCAACAAAAGAAAAAATAAAATCGAAAGTAAGAGGAGATCAGAGATGTTGAGTGCTTACAAACGAATAAAGTTCACTACTTGGTGATGGCATAGACAGCATAAATAATCCCAGGGATATAGCCCAAGATGGTCAGTAACAAACAGATCCAAAACTCCACCTGCATCACCCCGGCCGACCCCATCAAAGCATATCAGAGATTCATCTATATAAATATATAAATAGTAATCTAATAAAGACGCAGTACAATATCAGCGGAGAGAATTAAAAGGAAGAGAATGATCATCACCTGGCAACCAAACTTGAGAAAGACACCAAGAGGAGGCAAGATGATTGCCAGGAGGATGTCTATGCAAGTAGCCGCCATATTTTTTTTTGGCAATGCTATAATTTATTGTTCTTGGAAGCGAAAGTTGAAGAGCCCTTTGAGTTTGTGAACGGAACAAAAAGAGATGGTTTTTTAATTGTGTAGGAAAGATAGTAGGAGACGTAGGTGGGATATATATAGAGTTATAGACCCCCTTCCCCAGGCAGTGCCGCACTCTGCGTGTTATCCACGCGTTGGATACATGCGTGCGGTACTACTGCGTAGTATACGTGTTTTCTTGCCGAAAATGTGTAAGAGTACTAATAGTGAGTTTAACATAGTTTAGCCAAAATCTCACGCACTAGCAATGAAATTACTAGACTTCGTAGAAGTCGACGAAGAAGAAATTGCAGAGAATTCGACGGAGAGACACTTCGATTGAGAGAAGTTGTAGATGAAGATGATTTCGACGGAGTTACAAAGACGACGCACGGAATGCAGATCGTGTTTCTGGGCGTGAATTTGGGCCAAATGTAGATCGTGTTTATGAGCCGAAGATGACCTTTTTCTGAATTGTGAATCGCGCGAAACGTTAGTCACGTGGAAAAGATGAATTTTTTATGTAAAAATAATAATTGGCGGGTTGGCCAAATTTAGCTTGTAAAAATGATGAAAGTTAAAATTATTGTAGTTTTATTGAGTCTATTACAATGAGTTGTTGTGTATCATATTTATTCTTGGACTAAAATGTGAGTTTGTTGAACTCACTACCAGTGCTCTAATTACTAATAATAACTTAATAAAGTGCATACAGCTCCTTGCCATTTAAAAGGGAAATTTATTCTCATGTTCCTTACCTTAGCTTGAAAGTTTTCTCTAAAACTAGTTACGTTTGGGTTAAAAACTTTAGGTCGGTTTGGAATCACAGATGAGATGAGATGAGATGAGATGATTTTAGATAAAAAATAAAAGTTAAAAAAATATTATTAGAATATTATTTTTTAATATTATTATTATTTTAGAATTTAAAAAAGTTGAATTGAGATTTGAAAAAATTGAATTATTTATTATATTTTGTGTGAGAATTTGAAAAAATTATAATAATGAGATAAGATAAAATACTTTTTGAATCCAAACGGGGCCTAACAAGCATTTACTAGAGTTCTTTTTTTTTTTTTTTTTTTTTTTTTTTTTTTTTTTAAATTAAATGCTTGTTTTAAATTAGTCCTTTGTGTTGTATTTCGATGTTGAGTTAAGTTAAGATAAGTTGAATTCTTTGTGAATAGTAGTGAGTTGAGATGATGCAATGAGTTTTGTGGAGTCCATCTAAAATGAGTTTAGATATGTTTGGATATTAAGATGAATTTAGATGTATTTATGGGAAGTTAAAAAATGTTGTAGGTCCTGCGTGTAAAGAGTTGTTGAGTTGAAAAAGAATGCATGTCCTACATGTAAAGAGGTCTTGACTCTTGAGTTGAATGATGTTTAGTAATTTAAGAATTGTGTGTTTAGATGTTAAGTTAGGCTTAAATCTAAACTTAACTCAGATGAGCTTAGCTGCTTCCATGTTCCATGTCACATTAATAATAATAAAAAATATTAATGTGACACTTGTCTGCCATATCATGATGGATTAGAAGATAAATTGTAGCATATTATGTACTTTTAATAGTTAAAAGTTTTAGGTTGCGTTTGGGTAGTAAACTATTCTCAGGTATTATGTGAATAGTAGTAAAAAAATAATAAAAAAGTAATGATAGAATATTGAATAGTAGTGAAAAGTAGATAAAAAATAATAATAAAATAATGAATAGTTGTAATCTATTCTGAAAATGATAATGATAGGCTTACTACCCTCCCACCACCCTTTTACTATTTCTTTTTTTTCTTCTTTTTTACTTAATGGTTAAAGAAATGAGTATTAGTGAAATTGTATAATTTTTTTTTTTAATTTTTTTCTTAATGATTAAGGATGTTAAAAAAATATTTAAAATAAAATAATAAAAAAATAAAAATTTCAAATACACTATAGAGTAGTAAAAGGATGGTAGAAGGGTAGTAAGCCAATCATTATCTTTATGAGAATACCCAAACTAGACCTTAAAGAAATGTATAGTCAACACTTCAAGACCGACTGGACTGAACCAAAACGGTCTAGTCCGGACTTTTGGTGGATTGAAAAAATCAATCTTGTCCGAATTTTCCTCCACAACCACCAAACCAAACCGATTACACTTTTAAGAATACTAGATGCAATTTGTTTTGAAACTGAGTTTAGCAACCATGAAACAACCATGTTATTACAACGCTTCCAAGAAGGGAATAAAGGAACTAAAGATTCAAAAACTGGGTTAATTGACCCATCCGCAAACCCTAGCTTGTTCTTGGCACTCAGGCCCACCAACATAGAACGACCCCAAACATAATAGTTATCCCTAGATAAAGATTGTACAAGAATAGCACCTGGACTATCACCATACGGGGATGATATGGACCGGATGAATTATTTGAGAGGTTAGAAGAAGAAATTGAAGAATTTTCTGCCATTATCAGAAAACTTGTGCATTATCTAGGAAATAGAAAGAATATTTTGAATCAGAAAACTAGTGTATTATCTCGAGAGTTCTTGAATTCTGGATAAATAATCTATTTTATATACAATGAATATCAAGTGACTAAAATATATAGAAAGGCTATAAAATAACCATCAAACTAGCTATACACTTGGGCATATTTGTAATAATCCGCAAATGACAACACCAGCTGATCCCCACCAAACCAAACCTCATGTGCTCTTGTGGGTTCATCAATTCAACGAACCATTCATGTGTCTACGTTGTCTCCAAGTTCATCTCAGGAGATGTCCTTTCGTGTCATCAGGTTGCACATTTTTTATACTCCTCTGCATTCCATCTATTGCTGCAACCAATATTTCTTGTGCCCTTGAAATTGGATTTGAGCCTCTTTGTTGAGTTTTCTTTTTCTCATGTAAATATCCTTCAAATATTGCTGGAACAACCATCATTCAAATCCATCATGCTCAAATTCTACAGAGGCAGGTGTTCATCAAGACTAGAATTTTTTCGATTTGGTTCAAAACCCCTGTATCCGGATGGTCTCGGGTGCAGATAGCGGGTTGGGGGTTAAACTTAAGAGTAATGCTAGATACAGTTTTAGGGTGTGCAAGCTTCATGCACTCATTTTGGAAAAAGGGACATCCTTTGTAGTTGATGTCGTTTTGATGTCGTTTAATCTTCTTGTTTCAGTCTTTCAGATCACTTTCCTCTCTCTCTCTCTCTCTCTCTCTCTCTCTCCCTTGAAAGACAAAACCCTAGCCTCCCTCTCGCTACTCTCTAGCCACTACTGTCGGTGGCTTTCACAGATGCCGCCATCGTTTACCATCAGAAAAACCCAATCTTTTTCTCGCTACGGTCTCGACCTCTATCACCTACTCAATTGCTTTGGAGATCAGGTTGGCCCTCTTTTACTTTTATAAATTAACGGTTGATCTCATCAATATTGTTAAGGATAGTCCCTTTGTTATGGAAACTTCTGTTATGGAAACCTGCAGCAAATTATGCACATCATCCTCAAGTCAACGCAGCAAGAATACTCAAGAAGGAAACAAATAAATATCTTTGTATATCCCCTTTTGATTGTTTTAGATTATTCTGTCATTAAGTCTCTTGATTGTAATTCTTCCAATTTATAATATATATAAAGTCTTCATCCTACAACAAACACATGCTGATGAGTTCTCATTTGTGTGTTTTACTTCTGCACAAACCAAGGTCTCCAATGGTATTAGAGACTACCTAGGACTTGCGTCCATCTCTTTTTTTTTTTTTTTCTATGGAGTCTCAGTCGTCCTCCCCTTCTCCCTTGCCATTTAACACGATTGTTCATATGTTAACCATCAAACTCAGCCCCACGAATTATCTGCTCTGGAAGAGCCAATTTTTACCTCTCCTTACCAGTCAAAATTTACTCGAGTATGTTGATGGTTATAATCCTTCCCCACCTCCTACTGTTCTAGATGCCAATAATAAACCCATCCCAAATCCTCAGTATTCTACTTGGCATCAAACTGATCAACTTATTCTTAGCTTAATTTTTTCTTCACTCATGAAAGAAGCCATGACTGAAGTCCTCGACTTAACATCTGCTTTTGAAGCTTGGCAAACACTTGAAGCCTCTTTCTCTCATAAGTCCAAAACTCGAAAGATTCAATTAAAGGATGGACTCCAACTAATGAAGAAAGGCACTCGCAACATTGGTGATTATTCCCGAGCCTTCAAAACTCTGTGTGATCAACTTCATGCTATGGGTCGTCCTGTTGATGAAACTGATAAGGTGCACTGGTTTCTACGTGGCTTAAGGGCTGAATTCTCTTCATTTTCCACCACTATGATGTCTCAAACACCACTGCCCCTGTTGAAGGATCTTGTGCCAAAAGCTTAGAGTCATGATTTATTTGTTAAATCTCTTGATTCTCAAGTAGGACACCTCACTGCATTCACTGCTCATCGAGGAGCCAGGCAGTCCTCTCGTGGTACTCGTCATGGTTGTGGTGATGGTTGCTCTGGCCGTGGTCATGGATTTTAGTCCACCAACTCCCACAACAACTCTTAGCCTCAACTCTCTGCATCACGTCCACCACCCTCATCTCAACCCACCTGTCAGATTTGTGGCAAACTTGGACATGTTGCTTCTGTTTGTTGGGATCGATATGAGCATTCATAGATTGCTAATGTTGCTGAAGCCTTCTCCTCTTGTTCACTGCAAGATTCTCCAAATTCTGACTGGTATACTGACAATGGTGCTTCTTCTCATATGACCAATGATGCAAATCAGTTATCCAGTGTTTTTCCTTACTCAGGTTCAGACCAAGTAGTTGCTGGCAATAGAGGCTCTCTTCCTATAACACATATGGGTTCCCTATCTCATAACTCTCCCTCTGGCTCTCTTATTTTCAAATATGTTCTTGTTGTTCCCTCTCTCACCAAAAACTTAATTTCCATTAGCAAGTTAACTTCTTATAATCATTGTTCAATTACATTTTTTGGTTCTGGCTTTATTATACAGGACCTTCAAACGGGAGTTCTTCATCGTGCTCATCGTGCCTTTCTTACCTCCTTGTGTGCCACCAATATTCATGCTTCCTTTGATATTTGGCATGCTCGTTTGGATCATACGGCTACTCGCACTGTTGAAACTCTCAACAAAGATGGTGTCATTTATGTTTCTTCCTCTATATTATCTACCAATTTATATAATAGTTGGCAATTAGGCAAAAGTCAGCGTTTGCCTTTTTCCATTAATGAAAAGTGTAGTTCTCTTCCTTTTGAATTACTTCATTGTGATCTATGGGGTCCCTCTCCCACTACTTCTTCTTTTGATTTATGTTATTATGTTAATTTTGTGGATGATCATTCTCGCTTTACATGGTTCTATACACTTCAGCAAAAATTTGATTTCTTTCCTATCTTTGTTAAATTTCATAATCTTATTCAAAATCAATTTCTCACAAACTCAAAACCTTCCAAAGTGATGGTGGTATAGAATTTACTAATCATAAGTTTCGGCAATACTTGTCATCTTTTGGTATTGAGCATATCTTCAGTTATCCCTATACACTATCTCAAAATGGTCGTGCTGAACGCAAACATCGCCACATAACTGAGACATGTCTCACTCTTCTTTTACATGCTCATGCACCTACCTCTCTTTGGGCTGAAGCCTTCTCTACCGTTGTGTATATTATCAATTGGCTTCCAACACCAACTGTCCAAGGTCAATCACCCTTTGCTGTGTTATATGGTATGTCACTCTCCTACACTCACTTTCGCACATTTGGTTGCTTGTGTTATCCTTATCTTCGTCATTATGCTCCACGCAAGCTTGCTCCTAAGTCAACTCCATGTGTTTTTGTTGGGTACAACTCCATGCATAAAGGCTTTTGCTATTTGGATCGTCAAACTCAACGTGTTTTTGTCTCTCGTCATGTTGTATTTGATGAAACTCACTTCCCTTTTGCAGGAGCTACTTCAGTCCCTCTCAGTTCCTTGAGTGATTTTCTACTTTTTCCTAATACTCCTCACTCTCTGCCATCATATTCTTCTGGTCGTCCTTTTTCTTCTGCAGGTTCAAAATCATCCCCTGCTACTTCTACTTGCGCACCATTTGCTGCTGATCATCCACTTGTCATGCCTTCTACATCAGTTTCTTCACCACAGAATGCTGCTGCTAGTTCTGCACCTGCTGCAATTTCAGCAACACCGCCACCCTCTCTTGCAACTGATCTCTCTTACAATATTCATCCCATGACCACTCGGTCAAAGTCTGGCATTTCAAAGCCCAAAGCATATCATAGTATCACCAGTTTGCCTTAGACATCCAATTTTCAATCATTAATTGCATTGAAGGAACCTCGTGGTTTCAAATCTGCCTCTAAACATTTTGAGTGGGTTTCGGCCATGGATGAAGAAATTAAAGCCTTGCACTCTAATAATACTTGGTCTTTGGTGCCTTGCCCGCATAACAAAAATGTTGTTGGCTGCCGTTGGGTCTTTCGTACCAAGCTTCTTCCCGATGGCTCTGTTGAGTGCTATAAAGCACGCCTTGTTGCTAAAGGCTACACACAATAGTAAAAAGAAAAAGCTAGAAAGATACTAATAACTTGAATTAGAGGATGATCCATGGGATTTTGTAATTTGATCATAATTAACCATAAAGCTTATAGCATCTCAAAATCAAACAGAATAAATTTGGACTTCTTAGGCATAATCAATTAATGAAGCATAATCCAGAATATCCAATAATCATCGAAACCCATCAATTACCAACCTGCATATATAAACCATGCAGGGAACTCATCCAAGTCCAATAGACATTCAAGGGAAACGCAAATAAAACAAAAGGAAAAATATTTGCTGCAGCCTAACATCCTCAACACACCGTGTTGAGTGGAAGAAAAAAAAAAATTCTGAAGGGTGTGCTGCGGATATAGGCTGGTGCCTAGCATTACTCAAAACAAAAATACGAACTACATTTTGTCCCTGATCCAGAAAAGTATATATGATGGCTAAATAGTAAGTAAGGGTTTGAAAGGACGAGCATTGGGTTTATGTTTTTCTGCTTTCAGTTTCAAAGTCATGAGTTGAGCTGCTCTTCAGAAACCGTTGCCTTCATTTTGGCATAGACTAAAATAAGTTGATAATAATATTACATAATCTTCTAAATCGAATCAGCTAATTTTACGTAAGAGAAGGAGAAATAACATCGCTATACATCAGCTTTTAATGATCATCTTTTCTTTTTTGATAAATTTGATCATCTTTTCGTTATACATTTTTGAATTGTGAATCACCCTATCATCATTTTTTATCATCGCTATACCAAACCGAAAGAAAATGATAAAATTTTTCTGTGACCGCCACTTGCCACCGCGCCAACCCCTCGCCGTCCGTCCAGGCTAGTGCCGTGCCGCGCCTCCGTCAAGCCGGTAAGTTCCGTATGTCTCTCTCTCTCTCTCTCTAACTCTCCGTTAATCTCTGTCTCTCTCGTGCTCTCATTCTCGCTCCTTGCATCACGGCCTCGCAGTGGCCACCGCTGGCAGGCCCTTACGCCGCCATCCCGCCATGCACCACCAGATCTGTTTGAATGACGCCAGCAACCTCACGTCCTTTTTGTTTGCAACCGCGACGGACCAAGGGCCACCGTAGACAGCCTCTCACCGCCAAGGTATGCCCTGCTCGAAAAATTATGCCTGTCGTCGCGTGTTAATCACTGTTTTAAAAATTCTTTTTAACATCACCACCTTATCACAGGACATTGGAATCAGCCCTAGACATCGGCGTCTCGCTCTCTAAATTTTGACTGGCCATCGCACGAAATTAGGTATAGAAATTTCGAGTAATTCGTCTTGCATTTTGCACTGTACCGTTGTGACATGGACGGTTGGTGTTACTGGAGATTTATACTTCTGTTTTCATAGATTCATTCTTGTTTAGGTTATTAATTTTTTTAGTGAATGTGATATGGTTATAGGTTGTGATACTGTTAGAGGTCGTGATACTGTTAAAGGTCGGACCCAAGGCTTAAATAATACATGGCAAGAGTCAGGTAAGTGGTGCTCCTATGCTAGACTTTGCCTAAACGGACTGAGGTTGATTTTATGAAAAACATGCATATTTTGCTATGTGAAACTTAAAAAAAACCTCGGTCATTTTTCTGCATAACTCACTATATCTGAATAAGAAAAGAAAGATATTTTGTCATGATTGGTATAGACACGAGCATTTTTAGCGCTCTGTTTCTTAATTGTATAAAAAGAACGAATATGAAATCTAAATGTTTTATACATGATGATACGAATATGATCTGTATCTATTTTGTTCTCTATTATGAAATGATATTGCATATGAAAACTCTAAGGCGTATGATTTTGTTCTGCTCTGATTTATGGTCCCGCCACGGGACGTAATTGTTATGTATATAATTTAGGTCTTTCTATATTTAGAGTGTATAGCAGAAAAATAGACTAAATAGACTTATCGTGTATAGACACTTAGCGTGTATAGACACTTAGCGTGTATAGACACTTAACGTATTACAGAGAAATCGGCAGGCGGCAGGCTAGAATCACGCTGAAATATCTAGCAAACATTGTAACTCTTTTCTATAAATAATGAAGGAAACCTAAAGGAAGAGGCATTCAGACCAATATTGACATGGTATCAGAGCCACTTACTCTGATTTCAGTCTCTGTAGTCTTAATCTTGGGTGTGCGATTTCCATCGCTATTTGTGAGAAATTTTGAGTTGGGCTCTTCAATTTCTGGGCAAATTTTCTTTCGACAATAGGTTCTTGTGGTTGTGTCAGCACCTTCTGCTTTCAGAGAATTCTCTTGTGGCTTTGTGTGGTGATTTCGCCACTTTCTGAATTGATTGGTGCCTATCGGCACTTTCTATGAGAAAAGTGGAGATTTCGGCACTTTCTGAGTTGCTTTCTCAGAAAAATGTTTTCTCATTCACTTGTTTTCTCATTCTCGGCACTTTCTACGCTCAAATTCTGAGTTGTTTCTGGGTTGCATTTTGGTTGCTTCTCTGAGGATTGCATCTCGCGTGGGTTTATCTCTTCTGGGCAGAAGTGAGTCATTTTGGTTGCTGGGTTTCTGCTGGGTTTCTCTTCGGCACTTTCTGAATTGCTGGGTTTCTGAGTCATTTTGGTTGGCTTTCGAGAAGGAGCAGTGTTGTTTTTCAGGGCATTTTTTTTTCGTGGGAAGTAAACGGCATTTTTTTTTCTCTGTTTTTGGGCAATTTTTGTATTGCCGTGGGTCATCATTTTCATCAAATCGTGGGCCATTGTTTTTCGTGGGCCGTGGGCCATTAGTTTATCTTGATTTATTTTTAAGTGAGTAATAGCATTTCGTGGGCTATTTTTTTTGGGTTGCCGTGGGCCATTGGTTCTGACACAAAGACTTGATAGTTCTGCTAGTTGATTTTCGTGAGGCATTTTGCAGTGGGATTTACTTTTTGGGTTCGTTTTACTGCTTATTTGATCATGTCTATTGAGAATACTATTGTTCGCTTTACTGGGAAGAATTTTCTTACATGGAAATTTCAGTTTAAAATGTTTTTAAAATGAAAAGAATTATCAAATCATATTGATAATTATGCTAATATTCCCACTGATGAAAAATAATTTGCTAAATGGGAGGTAAATGATGCTAAGGTAATCTCTTGGTTATTGGGGACGATTGAGTCTCACCTTGTGATCAATCTTCGCTGTTTTACTACAGCTCAGGCTATGTGGGATTATCTTCACTGTATTTACCACCAAGATCATAGTGTTCGGAAATTCCAATTAGAATTGGAAATTAGTAATTATAGTCAAGGCAATTTACCTATCACACAATTTCATTCGGGTTTTATTAACCTTTGGAGTGAGTATTCTGCCATTGCTCATGCTAAGGTTCCAATTACAGCCCTCGCAGCTCTTCAAACAGTTCATGCTGAGAGTCAATGTGATCAGTTTTTAATGAAGCTTCGACCCGAATTTGAGCCCGTTCGTGCTGGTTTATTGAACCGTGATCCGGTTCCTTCTCTGGATATTTGTTTGGGAGATTTGCTGCGTGAAGAACAACGATTATCAACTCAGATGGGAATGACTTCTGAAAATGCTTTTTCTGAGACTGTGAATGTAGCCTATGCAGCACAAGGGAGAGGGAGGAATAAGTTGCAGTGTTTCAGTTGCAAGGAATTTGGTCATATTGCTCGCAACTGTTCTAAGAAAGTTTGTAACTACTGCAAGAAAGATGGCCATATCATCAAAGACTGTCGAATACGGCCTCAAAATCGCCAATCCCAAGCTTTTCAGGCTACTGTTCAGTCCTCTGCTTCTTCTTCTGCGCCGCCTACTGTAAGCTTTGATTCATCTGTTCTCACACCAGCAATGGTCCAACAGATGATTGTGTCTGCTTTTATGGCCTTAGGCCTGCAAGGTACAAGTACTAACTCAACTTCTTGGTTTGTTGATTCGGGCGCTTCTAATCATATGACTGGTAATATGACGAATCTCCATGGTGTTCGTAAGTATAAAGGCACGCAAAATATTCAGATCGCTAATGGCAGTACTATTCCCATTACTGCTATTGGTAATTTGGGCTCTTCATTTCGGGATATTTTTGTCTCTCCTGGATTGTCTACCAATTTTATTTCTGTTGGACATTTGGTAGATAATAATTGTGATGTTCACTTTTCTCGTAGTGGTTGTCTTGTGCAGGATCAGGTGTCAGGGACGGTGATTGCGAAGGGGCCTAAAGTAGGACGCTTATTTCCATTACAGCTTTCTATTCCTAATGTTGTTTCTCTTGCTTGTACGGCTACTGCAAATACTAATGAAGTCTGGCATAAGAAATTAGGTCATCCTAATTCTGTTGTCTTGACTCATCTTATGAAACATGGTCTGTTGGGCAATAAAGATTCATTTTCTTCTTCTCCTACATCTTTTGATTGTGCTACTTGTTGTCTTGGTAAAAGTAAAACTTTACATTTTCCTGCGCATGGTAGTCGTGCTTCTGACTGTTTTCAGATTGTACATACTGACGTTTGGGGTGTGAGTCCTGTTATTTCTCATGGTCAGTATCGTTATTTTGTGACGTTTATCGATGATTATAGTCGATTCACCTGGATATATTTTCTTCGTTCTAAAGCTGACGTATTTTCTGTCTTTCAAAAATTTGTTGCACTTATTGAGACACAGTTCAATACTTGTATCAAAACTTTACGCTCCGACTCAGGGGGGGAGTACTTCTTTTCAAACTTTTCTTCAGCAAAAAGGGATCATTTCTCAGCGTTCTTGTCCTTATACTCCTCAACAAAATGGAGTCGCTGAGCGTAAGAATCGTCATCTCTTAGATGTCGCCCGTACTTTGTTGATTGACTCTTTTGTACCTTCTAAGTTCTGGGTAGAAGCTTTATCTACTGCTGTTTATTTGATCAATCGTTTGCCTAATGCTACTCTGGATTATGATTCTCCCTATTTTCGATTATTTGGCATATCTTCTAAGTATCAATCATTTCATACCTTTGGGTGTGTTTGTTTTGTTCATCTGCCACCTGTTGAGCGTCACAAGCTTGTTGCACAATCTGTCACATGTGCCTTTATGGGATATAGTCCTACTCAGAAAGGATTTGTTTGTTATGATGCTCATGCAAATAAATCTCGAATCTCACGGAATGTGATTTTCTTTGAAAATCAATATTTCTTTCAATCTCAAGTTATTTCTGATCCTCCTATTACTCTCCTTCCCGCTTTTGATGATGTGTCTTCTTCTATTAAGCGTTTTCAACCAGGTATGGTGTATCATCGACGTCTTCCCCCTTCTTCAACGCCCCTTCCAGACACTGATCCATCATCTAATTCTGCAGTTCCTATACCTAGGCACTCCACCCGAGCTACACATCCACCAGATAGGTATGGTTTTCCTCACATCTCCCTTACTGCCATTCTCGACACTATTTCTATTCCTCACTCTTATACCCAGGCATCCACCCAAGCATGTTGGCAACATGCCATGCAAGAGGAAATCCAAGCTCTTCAAGATAATCACACTTGGGACCTTATAATTTGTCCCTCAGATGTCAAACCTATTGGTTGTAAATGGGTGTACTCAGTCAAGTTTCGAGCTAATGGCTCACTGGATAGATATAAGACCCGTCTCGTGGTTCTTGGAAACAGACAGGAGTATGGTATTGATTATGAAGAGACATTTGCACCTGTTGCCAAAATGACTGCTGTGCGGACTATCTTGGCACTTGCTACGTCGCAAGGGTGGTCTCTCATGCAGATGGATGTGAAGAATGCTTTTCTACATGGGGATTTGAAGGAAGAAATCTATATGTCCCCACCTCCTAGCATGTTTGCTACACCCTCCTCAGAGGTTTGTCGGCTACGCCGATCCTTGTATGGACTGAAACAGGCTCCTCGTGCATGGTTTGATAAATTTCGCTCTAACCTCCTTGATTTTCATTTTACTCAAAGCCAGTTCGATTCCTCTCTTTTTCTTTGTAAGACTTCTGCAGGAATTGTATTGCTTCTCATATAGTGATTACTGGCTCAGATACTGAGTTAATTAAGCAATTACAACAGCATCTCAAGGCCTCCTTTCACATGAAAGATCTTGGTCCCCTGCAATACTTTCTTGGCCTTGAAGTGCAGTTTACTCCAACTGGTACGTTGTTACACCAGCACAAATACACTCAGGATGTTATTTCATTGGGAGGTCTCCAATCGAGTAACTCTGTTTTTACTCCCTTGGAGGTAAATCTTAAGCTTCGTCAGGAAGAAGGAGAGTTTCTATCAGATCCATCGTTGTATCGGCAGCTTGTTGGGAGTTTGAACTACTTGACGATTACTCGTCCTGATATTTCTTTTGTTGTGCAGCAAGTCAGTCAATTTATGCAAGCCCCCCGACATCTTCATTTAGCAGCTGTCCGCCGTATTCTTCAATATCTGAAGGGCACCTCTACATGCGGGTTGTTCTTTCATAAAGAATCTTCCTTACAATTAGTGGGATATAGTGATGCTGATTGGGCCGGATGTGCAGATACTCGTCGCTCTGTTACCAGTTGGTGCATGTTCTTAGGCAATGCACTCATTTCTTGGAAAAGTAAGAAGCAAGACAGAGTTTCCAAGTCCTCTACTGAGTCTGAGTATCGTTCCATGTCTTCCGCATGCTCTGAGATCACATGGCTTCGTGGGTTATTAGGTGAACTTGGTTTTCCATAGCTGCATCCCACTCCTCTTCATGCTAATAATACCAGTACTATTCAAATTGCCGCTAATCCTGTCTTCCATGAGCGCACAAAACACATCGAAGTCGATTGTCATTCTATACGTGAATCTTTTGACAAACATGTGATTACTCTCCCTCACATTTCCACTGAACATCAAACTGCAGACATATTCACTAAAACTCTTTCTCGGCACCGGCATCAGTTCTTGGTTGACAAATTGATGCTTCTTGATCCACTAGCATCAATTTGAGGGGGGGATGTTATGTATATAATTTAGGTCTTTCTATATTTAGAGTGTATAGCAGAAAAATAGACTAAATAGACTTAACGTGTATAGACACTTAGCGTGTATAGACACATAACGTATTACAGAGAAATCGGCAGGCGGCAGGCTAGAATTACGCTGAAATATCTAGCAAACATTGTAACTCTTTTCTATAAATAATGAAGGAAACCTAAAGGAAGAGGCCTTCAGACTAATATTGACAGTAATAGTGGTCTTTGGCCACATCATGGGACATAATATTGGCCTCTAGCCCTGCCACGAGATATAATAGTGGCCTCCGGCCCCTCCATAAGATATAATAGTGGTCTCTGTTTTCAGTGCATCACCTTGGTGACAAAACAGTGATGTGTTATGCTTGGTTAACTGCAGACATGCACAACCCTACCACGGGGGTAAACATGGCCTCTGCTTCTGTTTTTTATGATGTTTTAGTTATGCTTGTACCTATGGTCTTTTATATATTATTATTATTATTGCCTACTGGAAGTTTGGAAGTTTACTTATCAAAAAAAAAAAAAAAAAAGTTTGCGTTGTCCCTATTTTATATGTTGTATGTTGAGATTTGTAGTTGAGTGATTTCGTGTTTGTTTGGTTGACGTATGGAGGATCTCTTGTTTATAATGTCATGGTCATAGGAGGGAATGAATGTGAAAATGTGAGTTGGGTGTTCTGATGTGTCAGGAGTATGGTTGTAAATTGTGACGTGTTGGGGGTGAGATTTAAGCAAATCCAAGGAGGTTGGTTTAGCCTATTGGTGGACTAGTGCGTGGATGTTGTACTTGGGCCATTATAAACCCAAGGCACCAGGATGGACTATCACTTTGAGCTATAGTTTCGGGTTATAGAGTTTTATTAGTTAGTTGGTTTTGTATTTGTAGAAGTTATTAATATGTTAGCGATATCTTTCTGAATTAGGTTATGATACTGAATTAGGTTGTGAAAATAATCAGTGCTCCTATGCTAGACTTTGTCTAAAACTGACTAATGTTGATTTTGTGAAAACCTGCATAATTTATTGTGAAATCAACCTTGATTATTTTTCTGCACTAGTATCTGTATTTGAACAGTGAAATGTGATATTTTATCATGATTGGTGTAGACATGAGCACTTTTTTGTACTCTGTTCCTCTACTGCATAAAATGTGAATATAAAGTCTGAAATATTTGATCCAATTATATGATATTTATCAGCTCAGTACTATGTTATGATATGATATTGTATATGAAAACCCTGAGATATAGGATTTTGTCCGCTTTGCTTATAGGCCCTGCCACGGGTAATAATACGGTTTCCGGGTCAAGGACAGAAGGTAGTTTATAAGTTTATATCTATCTGTTTAGCAATTAGGGAAACAAAACAGATCTAAAAACTTTAATGTTTTTGCGTTGTGTTGGTTTTTTCTTCCATACGGTGTTTTCTTTTGTAATTTTTCCCAAAACCGTACTATCCCCTTTTTAATCTATTGATTGAAATTCCATAAGATATTGAAAATGTGGGAACTACACCCACTGTCAATTTCAATTGCAATATTTTTGACTCAGAAACGGTTCAGATCTTGTTGCTTATACTTTAATTGTCTCAGTGTATGATTATATCCTCAAAACTATTTGCTCTACAAGTGGGTTTGGTTTTGCAGAAGAGGATGAAAGTCAAGCTCTTACGTATCTTTCCCATGATATTGTATTCTGTTGTTTTGTTTTATTTGCATTTTCATTGAATGTGTATTGGACTTGATGAATTCCCTGCATGGTTTATGGTTGGTAATTTATGGGCTTCGATGATTATTGGGTTTCCTGGATTATGCTTTATTTATGCCTAGGAAGTTCAAATTTATTCTGTTTGAAATATGACCATATTAAAAATTCCCATTGATCCTCTAATCCAAGTTCAGATTTTGGAAAAACTTGGTATTTTTCCCTTTCTTTTGGCTGTTGAATGGGAAAGATAACACCCGTTTTCACTGTAGCTCAAAATACCCATTTTCCCTTTTTGTTTCAATGGCTCAAGGTGGGAAGCTAGAAGCCAACTATATTGGTATTACTTTGTTGATAAAAACTTCACCTCATTGTTAATTCTTTTGGAAAAAACTTTGTATCTTCCCTTTTTCTTTTGGCTGTTGAATGGGAAAGATACCACCTGTTTTCACTGAAGCTCAAAATACCCATTTTCCCTTTTTGTTCTCAAGGTGGGGAAGCTAGAAGCAAACTATATTGGTATTACTTTGTTGATATAAACTTCACTTCAATGTTAATTATTTTGGCTTCTTTGTAGAAATGGTTTTCCCTTTATTCGATTATCCTTGTGAACATTTGCTGCACTCCCAAACAGAGTACGTTCCCTTTACATCTCGTATGTTCATTAGTTTTGGTGAAGTTGTTTTTAATCATGTGACATAGGTGTTTACATGTAAATGTAAACAACTATACCTTCAAACCCACTCAAGGGTAGCCCAAGTGGTAAGGGTGAACTTGTGTGCATGAGCCCCATGTCACAGGTTCAATTCTCCCTGGGTTCAAACTGTGATTTAAGTGGGAGGCCTTGGTGCTGGGTTGTTGTGCTAGTCTTCCTCCGGGTTTAGGTTCCATGGGTGAGTCCTAACTCTAAGGGCTCTTCGGTGGTGGTTCCCCCTCATAAAAAAAGAAAAACTGTACCTTCAAGTTTTCCGGGGGATAAAAATTTCAATGTTTTAATAGACTATCAACACTGATGTGTTTTAGAGCATGTCTCTGTAAAACTTATTAAGATTGTTTTATAATATGTATAACAATGTGTTGAACTACTTCAACAAGTCTGCATGTAAGATATGTCTTCCTGCAGAGCCATAATTGTTATCCTCTTTGTTAATGATAGGTGGCATGCTGTTGCTTCTTGGACGTGGGATGCCGAGGATGAAACTTGTGGGATCTGCAGGATGGCCTTTGATGGTTGCTGTCCAGATTGCAAGCTCCCTGGGGATGATTGTACACTAAGTTAGTAATTCTATTTATTTGATAACTTTCCACGGTGCCACTATTTCTCCTGTTGAATTCCAAAAGTTTAAGTAGCTCCTGAAATGAGTTTCTAGGTGTCGGACCTGTAATTTGTGGCTATTAAAATTTTTTATCAAAAGTATCTTATAGCAAGCTTCAACCATGCCTTTTGTTTGTTTGTTTGACCATTGCAAGAAACAATTTTAATGCTCTTGATCATTTCAAATGTATAAGAAGGAATGCTTCATGGAACAATTTCATATACAATATGTGATAGCTACTTGCCAAGAAATGTAATATATGGTACACCGTACATAGGTCATGCAAATCCTTGCACATTGACATTCTCTACTTTTTCTATATGAACTTCCCACATAGGAGTTTCAGGATGACTCTATAATGTCATGTTGTATGTTGTAAGTAGTGCACAACTCCAAGACTTGGTCTGTGTTAGAACAGTGGACTTCATGCCGGTGATGGCCAAATTGACACAAAATTTGTGGAAAAAAAAAGTTGCTTGCTTACAACGGTTGGTCAGAGGAAGCTCCGACACTCAAGTTAGTGAGGCCATTTAGGGGCTGTTTAAGTAGAAGTAAAGATGGTATGACTCTGAAGTTTTGGGGTGATCAGGTCCTTCTAGTTATAGTACCTTCCTCTAATCTACCTGTTGTTACACAGCGTGTGCCTGGTGGGCGCTGCCTTCGTCCAGCTGCTGTTTCATGTCGTTTGTGCTGCCCATGCTCTTTTTTTTTCTGCCACTTCCCGTCGCTGTGTAATGATGATGGGCTCGTGATAGGTGGTTATAGGCCATCCAAATAAGGGTCCAATGTGCATGTCCATTATTATGATTGATAGTGGATCAATTATTATGCTTAGAAGTGGATTAGTTAGAATAAGGACACAATGTTTTAAGGAGGTTAATGCTGCCTTCAAAGTAGGGGTGTAAGGAGTTCGATCTGGACCAGAAAAACCGACCGGACCGGATTGAACTCTAGACCGGTTGGTCTTGGTCCCATAAAGTGTGGACCGAAAAAATTCGGTCCGGTCCTGGGGTCTATAAATTTTGGACCGGATCAGATCGGACCAAACTCCTATATATTTTTTAAAAATATTTTTAATAGTTTAATATATTATTTTTATATAGTAATTATATAAGTTAATGATGTAATTTTCATCTAAT
Organism: Juglans mandshurica; assembly: GCA_022457165.1. Classification (NCBI taxonomy): domain Eukaryota; kingdom Viridiplantae; phylum Streptophyta; class Magnoliopsida; order Fagales; family Juglandaceae; genus Juglans; species Juglans mandshurica. The sequence continues at coordinate 52,104,106 of CM039619.1, forward strand.
TTATTACATTGACCATATAAAATATTTTTTTTATGAATTAGTTACATAATCCACATTAGTAATTCATTTAATTTTAATTTAATAATTTAAATAATTTTTTTATTAATTTATTTAAAAAAAATAATAATTGGATCGGACTGGACCGGACCGATAGCTACTGATCTGGTCTGGTCCCTATGGATGTTTGGTCTGGGGAAAGTGATGGACCAAACCCTCCCGGACCGGATCAATTTACACCTCTACTTCAAAGTGGCTGTTGCAGTGAATTTTGTATTTATTAGTCCCTTTCATTTGGTACTTTTCACTATCTTTCTCTTCCTCACCTCCCACTTTCCATCTCTTCTTCTATGGCAGAGTCATTTGCCATACCAGTACAAAAGGTATAGGTCCAGCGAATCTGCATTGATAGGTGGTGAATCAGGGTACACTAGTCCACCACCTATCAACTAGGGCCGGACCTCTGTTTGGGTTCATAAAGCCATTTTTCACCTTAGACATTACTGATTCTTCTACTGTTTTTCTTGAATTTAGAAAATGGATCAAGTTCTCGATATTGCTTTTGTTTTCAATTTTGGTTTGTTCATGAATCCTTGATTTGTGTTGAAAGAATTAGGGTTGAAAATTTTCAGCTTGGCTTGGTGTTTGCTGTTTACTTCTTGGCAAATTTTCGATTGGTTGAGGCTCGGGTGGATGGTTACTTCACCCCACCATCGCCTAGGACGAGTGCAAGAGAAATCCTCCCCCTAGTGGGGAACACCCCCAGCAGGGGTGGGGCCATGTCACCCCAAAACCTGATGGTAGGGGGCTGATATCATCTCTACTGTTACTTATTGATAAGGAAAAAAAGAAAAAAGAAAAAAAGAAAATCCCACTCTTCATGTTATGTAAATTTAAAATATTTTTATTACTCTCAAAAGCATGTAAATGCATTGTTCTTAATTTTTTTTCACTTTGACATTGTGCTTCTTGTGAAGTTAAATGTCTGATATTAGGGAAAGGATTGCAAGATTTTCCATTTCTTTTGGTGTTCTTCCTGTTTGTGCCATTAAATGGCTGAAAGAACAGATGTAACGGGAATAGATTTAGGGGGGAAAAGACAGTTCAGTTTTTGTTGTAATAGTTGGTAATTTTTTCTGAAAGGAAATGATTTTTATTTTCAATCCTTGATCTTGCAGTTTGGGGCGCATGCAACGATGCATTCCACTTCTTGTTGCGACCTTGTGTTTATGCAAGTTTGGAAGGGCTAGGCACAAATGCATTAATGCCGACATATTGGGTGATGGAAGGTGGGGAAACACTTTATCATAACGTTTTGTAGTTTATCCATGATGATAAATGATAAATTATATATGCTTCTATACTATTTGGTCAACAATTGGAAACCATTAAAATATGCCAAGTAATGAGATGTTTGATAATCAGAAAAGTAGAATTGGAATACAATATTGATATCCTTCAAAGTTCAAGGCGTTGGTGGTGAGCACTATTAGGGCTGAGTACCGACAGTTTCGGAGTCGGAGGGCCGACTCCGACTCTGACTTTGTCGGAGGTCAAATCCGACCTCCAACTCTGACATGTAGAGAATCCGGTCCGCCTCCGACTCTGACTTGTCGGAGCAGAGTCGGAGCGGAGTCGGATTTTTTGACTTTTTTTTTTAAATTTTTTTAACTTCATATTTGACCCACTTTAAAAAAAAAAAAAATTGTGGGTTTTCAAATTTCAATTTTCTCAAAATTACAATCCAAACTTATTAAACTTTTGATTATAATACAAAATACAACTAAATAAAACAAGTAACATACTAACATACATTCAAAATTTAAAAATAAAAAGAAAGTCCTATTTTTACATGTACTCCCATCATCCATGATTCCATATCCACATCCAACTAATCACTACAATTAACAAAGACACCGTATACGAAATGAAGATTAAAAAAAAAGGCACCGTATAGTTACTATAGTATACTATTATAATTACTATGAATCTATTTTTAATTATATTATATATATATATGATATATATTATTATATATATGAATATTAAAAAAAAAAGGCACCGTATATGAAATGAAGATTCAAAAAATAGTATTACTATTTTATATATGATATAGTATTAATATATTATACTATTAGTCTATTACTATATCTTATGGTATAATTACTAATACTATAGTATCATTCTATTAGTATGTTAGTGATTTAATATTATATATATATATATATTAAATCTCTAATCTCTTATACTTGATATATATATTAATATATATAAATATTAATAATACACTATTAGTATTAGTATATTAGTATTAGTATTAGTTATACTAGTAGTGATATTAGTTATACTAATAGTTATATTAGTATTAGTTATTATTAATACTATATATTATACTAATAGTGATATTAATACTATATATAGTTATAATGATTAATATAACTACATCAGTATTAGTTATAGTGATTTAGCATAACTATATTAGTATAAGTTATAGTGATTTAGTATAGGTATAATATTATAAGTTATAACTATAGTCTATAATAGTATTAATATAAATATTAGTATTAGTTATAGTGATTAGCATAACTATATATTAGTATTTGCTATAGTGATTTTAATTTAGTATAACTATATAATACTATTAATATAAATCACTATACTAACTATATCAGTGATAGTATTAGTATACTAATACTAGTATATCACTATAGTTAATAGTATCATATAGTAATATAGTACTAGTAATTAATACTATAGTGATTTATATAGTAATTTATATATAGACTTAAAGTGGATTACTAATAGTATTAGTATTAGACCATAAATCTAATTAATATACTAATGTATATTAGTATTACTAATATATTTATCAAAATGAATATGTTGAGAATTTAAGTCAAAAAATATAATTAATACAAGATATTATTATATAAAATTTATATGAATAATACTTTAGTTATTATACATTAGTATTATATGTTATTCTAAATTTAAAAATTAGTGTTTATCCATTAGTATTACATGTTGATGTTATTATGCATCTTAGTGTTTATAGTATATTATATATACATTAGTATTACATGTTATTATATTTATATATTAGTAATTTATTGTTACAACTTACATGTAACATGGTAGTAATATTGTAAATTTGTAATAGTATGATATTTACATATAGTCATATACTAAACTATTATTATTTATTAGTCAATTTAGTCTATATATTATAGTATAAATATATTATTTAACTAGTATAGTATTGAGTTTAACTAACTATATAAGATATAGTTGTATAAAATTTAAATGATTAATATATAGAAAAATACATATATTTTTATAAAATATGTATAAAATCGGAGGCGGAGTCGGAGGACCAAGTCGGAGGCGGAGGCGGATCGGAGTGGAGTCGGAGTCGGTTCTTCAATGACTTTGACTCCGACTCCGATTTCCAATATAGAAAAAACTCCGACTCCAACTCCGACTTGTTGGAGTCGGAGCGGAGTCGGATTCGGAGTCGGATTGTCGGATTTTTGCTCAACCCTAAGCACTATCATTTCTCTAACAGTTGAAAACTACTGTTTTGGCTGCTTGTTAGCGTTTTAATTATTGTTGATGATGTCGATATCTTACCGTCCAAGCTAGGAAGATTGTGCTTCTATATGTTACCTTTTGTAGCTTTGCCAAGTTATTTTTTTCATCATAATTCATATATCCATTTTTTATTTTAGATTAGAAGAAATACATACATATCCATCCTGCAGTCTTTTCTCTACTTTATTTTTGAGCTAACAATTTTTATACATCACTGAAGCATTACAGGATAAACATTACAGTGAGTTCTAAGAACCAATTGTTCAGATTCCACTCTAAGATCTAAAGCTTTTTTAGCAAGAGAATGGGCAATATCATTGCCACTTCTTTTCACCAACATAGTTTCACAAGTCTCAAAAGTAGATAGAAGACTTTTAGTATCATCTAATACCAATCCCACATTATCCCATCTGTCTTGTTGTCTATTTAGGCCTTGAACAACTTGAAAAGAATCACCTTCAAGGATGACTGATGTTAAACCCAATTCTGATGCTAACTTTGCAGCTTGAAAGCCCCCTATTGCCTCAACTAGTAAAGGGATCACACAACCTGCTTTTGACACTCTTTTAGTAGCTAAGATACCTCCTACATGATCCCTTGCCACCAAGCCAAGGCCAATACTGTCCTGAGATTCACTCAAAGCTGCGTCCCAATTAATTTTACCTGGCCATGAGGGGGAGTCCATTGCACAACTTGGTTAGAAGTAAATTGATGAGTAGGCTCTGCAGCTGCCTGTGTAGCTTTAAATTCTGCAAGATCCTGAACTGCTTGTTGAGCTAACAAAGTGGGATTCAAAAAAGTTCCTTAAAAAATTTGTCAAATTGGTTTGAATACGCTTTACCGAGGGTTTGCTTTCATTATATAGAAGAGAATATACAAGATTGTTGCTAGATTCTATTCGTCTAATATGCTATACAAGGTAAGTATTTACATCAATATCTAATCTAGCTAGAAAGGAACTTATCACCAAAAATACAATAAATCATATCCCAAATCATATCTCCGTAACATCCCCCCCAAATTGATGCTAGTAGATCAAGAAGCATCAATTTGTTAACCAAGAACTGATGCCGGTGCTGAGAAAGAGCTTTAGTAAATATGTCGGCAGTTTGATGTTCGGTGGAAATGTGAGGAAGAGTAATCACATGTTTGTCAAAGGATTCTCGTATGGAATGACAATCGACTTCGATATGTTTTGTACGCACATGGAAGACAGGATCGCCAAATAGCACTGATATTATCAGCATGAAGAGGAGTGGAGTGAAGCTGAGGAAAATCAAGTTCACCCAATAACCCACGAAGCCATGTGATCTCAAAGCATGCGGAAGACATAGCACGATACTTAGACTCAGTGGAGGACTTGGAAACTCTGTCTTGCTTCTTACTCTTCCAAGAAATGAGTGCATTGCCTAAAAACATGCACCAGCTAGTAACAGAGCGACGAGTATCTGCACATCCGGCCCAATCAGCATCACTATACCCCACCAACTGTAAGGAAGATTCCTTGAAAAATAATAACCCGCGTGTAGAGGTGCCCTTCAGATATCGGATAATGTGGCGGACAGCAGCTAAGTGAAGATGTCGGGGGGCCTGCATAAATTGACTGACATGCTGCACAACAAAAGAAATGTCAGGACGAGTAATCGTCAAGTAGTTCAAACTCCCAACGAGCTGTCGATACAAGGATGGATCTGAGAGAAGTTCGTCTTCCTCCTGACGAAGCTTAAGATTTACCTCCAACGGAGTAAGAACAGAGTTACCCGATTGGTGACCAGCCAATGAAATCAATTCTTGTGTGTATTTATGCTGGTGTAACAATGTACCAGTCAGAGTAATTTGCACTTCAAGGCCAAGAAAGTATTACAAGGGACCAAGATTTTTCATGTGAAAAGAGGCCTTAAGATGCTGTTGTAATTGCTTAATTAACTCAGTATCAGAGCCAGTAATCACAATGTCATCAAATATACTAGAAGCAGTACAATTCCTGCAGAAGTCTTGCGAAGAAACAGCAAGAAATCAAACTGACTCTGAGTAAAGTGAAAAACAAGTAAAGTAGAGCGAAGTTTATCAAACCATGCACGCGGAGCCTGTTTCAATCCATACAAAGATCGGCGTAGCCGACAAACCTCTGAGGAAGGTGTAGTAAACATGCCGAGAGGTGGAGACATATAGATTTCTTCCTTCAAATCCCCATGTAACGCATTCTTCACGTCCATCTGCCAGAGAGACCATCCTTGCGATGCAACAAGTGCCAAGATAGTCCGTACAGCAGTCATTTTGGCAACAGGTGCAAATGTCTCTTCATAATCAATAGCATACTTCTGTCGGTTCCTAAGGGTTACGAGACGAGCCTTATATCGGTCTAGTGAGCCATCAGACCGAAACTTGACTGAGTACACCCATTTACAACCAATAGGTTTGACACCAGAGGGACAAGTCACAAGATCGCAAGTGTGATTGTCTTGAAAAGCTTGGATTTCTTCTTGCATGGCCTGCTGTCAATATGCTTGGGTGGTTGCCTGAGTATAAGAGCGAGGAACAGAAATAGTGTCGAGAGTGGCAGTAAGCGAGGTATGAGAAAAACCATACCTATCTGGTGGATGTGTAACCCTAGTGGAGCGTCAAGGTATAGGAAGTGTAGAATCAGATGATAGATCAGTGTCTTGAAGAGGCGTTGAAGAAGGACGTCTATGATACACCACACCTGGTTTAAATCGCTCAATAGAAGAAGAAGACACATCATCAAAAGTGGGTAGAAGAGTAATAGAAGGATCAGAAATAACCTGAAATTGAAAGAAGTATTAATTTTCAAAGAAAATCACATTTCGGGAGATCTGAAATTTGTTCGCATGAGCATCATAACAAACAAAATCCTTTCTGAGTAGGGCTATATCCCATAAAAGCACACGTGACAGACTGGGCAGTAAGCTTGTGACGATCAACAAGTGGCAGATGAATAAAACAAACACACCCAAAAGTATGAAAGGTTTGATACTCAGGAGATATGCCAAATAATCGAAAATAGGGAGAATCATAATTTAGGGTGACAGTAGGCAAACGATTGATCAGATAAACAGCAGTAGATAAAGCTTCTACCCAGAACTTAGAAGGAACAGATGAATCAATCAGCAAAGTACGAACAACATCTAAGATATGACGATTGTTACGCTTAGCGACTCTATTTTGTTGAGGGGTATAAGGATAAGAACGCTGAGAAATGATCCCTTTTTGTTGAAGATAAGTCTGAAAGAATGAGACATATATTCCCCCCTGAGTCGGAGTGTAAGATTTTGATACAAGTACTGAACTATGTCTCGACAAGTGCAACAAACTTTTGAAAAACAGAGAACACGTCAGCTTTAGAACGGAGAAAATAGATCCAAGTAAATCGACTGTAATCATCGATAAATGTCACAAAATAACGATATTAACCATGTGAAATAATAGGACTGACACCCCAAACATCAGTATGCATAATCTCAAAGCAAGTAGAAGCACGACTACCATGCACAGGAAATGGTAATGTTTTACTTTTACCAAGACGATAAGTAGCACAATCAAAAGATACAGGAGACGAAGAATAAGAATCTTTATTGCCCAAAAAACCATGTTTCAAAAGATGAGTCAAGACAACAGAATTAGGATGACCTAATTTCTTATGCCAGACTTCATTATTATTGGCAGTAGCTGTACAAGCAAAAAAAAACAACATTATGAATAGAAAACTATAAAGGAAATAGACGTCCCACTTTAGGCCCCTTTGCGATCACCGTCCCCGACACATGATCTTGCACAAGACAACCACCACGAGAGAAATGAACATCACAGTTATTATCCACCAATTGTCCAACAGAAATCAAATTGGTAGATAAGCCAGGAGAGATAAAAACATGTCGAAATGAAGAACCCAAAGTACCAATGGCAGCAATGGGAAGTGTACTGCCATCAGCAATCTGAATAGTTTGCGTGCCTCCATACTTACGAACACCATGAAGACCCGTTGTACTACCAGTCATATGATTAGAGGCACCCGAATCAACAATCCAAGAAGTAGTGGAGGTAGGATCTGTACCTTGTAGGCCCAAAGCCGTAAAAGCATACACAATCATCTGTTGAACCATGACAGGTGTGAGAACAGATGAATCAGAGCTTACAGTGGGGGGCGCAGAAGAAGACGAGGACTGAACAGCAACTTGAAAGGCTTGGGATTGGCGATTCTAAGGCCGCACATGACAGTCTTTGATGAGGTGTCCCTCTTTCTTGCAGTAGTTACAACTTTTTTCGAACAGTTGCGAGCAATGTGACTGGACTCCTTGCAACTGAAACACTGCAACTTGTTCTTCCCTCTCCCTTGTGCTGCATAGGTGACATTCACAGCCTCAGAAAAGACCTTCTCAGAAGTCATACCCATCTGAGTGGATAATCGTTGTTCCTCACGCAATAATTCTCCTACGCAAATATCCAAGGAATGAACTGGATTACGGTTCAATAAACTGGCTCGAACATGCTCAAATTCAGGTCAAAACTTCATAAAAAATTGATCGCGTTGACTCTCAGCATGAACCGCTTGAAGAGCTGCGAGGGCTACAGTGGGAACTTTAGCATGAACAATAGCAGAATACTCACTCCAAATATTAATAAAAGCATAATAAAATTGCTCAATGGTCAAATTACCTTGAGTGTAATTGATAATTTCCAATTCCAATTGGAATTTCCGAGCGCTGTGATCTTGGTGATAAATACGATGGAGATAGGCCCACATAGCCTGAGCCGTAGCAAAACATCGAAGATTTGTCACAAGATGAGACTATCGTCCCCAACAACCAAGACATTACCTTAGCATCCTTGACCTCCCATTGAGCAAATTCCTTTTTATTAGTGGGAACTCGAGCAGAATTATCAATATGATTCGACAATTCTTTCCCTTTCAAAAACATTTTAAATTGAAATTCCCACGTAAGAAAATTCTTGTCAGTGAAACGAACAATAGTATTCTCAATAGACATGATGAAAGTTACGTAAAACAAAATCAGCTCAAGCAGTGAAAAAAAAAATAACAGCAAGCCCAAAGCAAATAAGTTCCAACTCCAAGTGAAAAAGAGGCCCAAACACATGATGCAAATAATAGAATCTCACGGACAGAATGATGAGGCCCAAGTAACACAATAAGAGGGCCCAAAAATGATACCTGCCCAGCTCAAAATAATCGGCAAACAAAAGTGCCGAGTTCACACGGAGAGGAATGTGCACCAAGCACCAACGTCAACAGAACTGGCTGACCACCTCACAACCACCACAGAACCTCCCGTCTACCATAGAGTGAGCCGACGTGCCCACAACAACCCAACCACCACAAAGTAAGCACCGAAAGAGAGAATAACTGCCAGAAACAGAGCAACGACCACCATAGAGATGGCCAAACACCACGCAACCACCACAGAAAACGCTGAACGCCTCCACAGAGAAGGTCGACTACCACAGAGGAAGCCGATGGACACCCTGCTACCCAGCCACGATGAGAAAAACACCCAAAGAAAAGGATGCGCAACTCAAGAGGCGTACGCTGCACCCAAAATAGTACATCGACAGCCACAAAACAAGAAACCCACAAAGTCGGTAACCACAGAAAGTGCCGACACACCAAGAGCAAGAAGAAAAAAAATTTCTTCCTGTCACACACGAGTGATTAAAACCACAGAGATGAATAGCAGAGTAGGGGCTCTGGTACCATGTCAAATTGGTTTGAATATCCTTTACCAAGGGTTTGCTTTCATTATATATAAGAGAATATACAAGATTGTTGCCAGATTCTATGCGTCTAATATGATATACAAGGTAAGTATTTACATCAATATCTAATCTAGCTAGAAAGGAAATTATCACCAAAAATACAATAAATCATATCCCAAATCATATCTCCGTAACAAATTAACTTGTTTCTTCGATACCAAATGCCCCTTAATTTTACAACAAATAGTTCCATAAGTTGATTGTCACATTCAGCAATTAGAGATTCAAAATCTCCATAAAACTATATGCTCTCAATGAGCTCTTTTGGAAAAGTGTTGGCCCTTGACTCCATACATCTCTAGCTAAGACACAATTCCATAGAACATGACAGCTGTTTCTTTTTCCCTGTAACATATAGGGCATAGAGGGGAGTCTACAATCTTCTTCTTAAATAGGTTCATCTTTGTTGGCAGGGACTCCATACAAGCTCTCCACACAAAGACCTTCACTGCATTAGAAAGATTTAATTTCCAACAGCAGGTCCAGTCTTTATTGTTTTGAGCTCCTCGAGATGATTGTCCAAGATGGATTTTATTGAGTTCCTTCTGAAGATGATATACACTCTTAACTGTAAAGCTTCCATCCTTAATGCCTAACCATATAATTCTGTCTCTTGCACCAATAGCACTCATTGGAATTTTCTGGATGGTGGTAGCATTTTTAGTACCCAACATGTCTAATATCATTTCTCTATTCCATTGCTTGGTGTCCACTTGAATCAAATCAGCTACCTTGGCCTCCTCATTTAAAATCTGCCTTTGGGGTTGAACCATGTAAGAAGATGGTTTAGGAAGCCACCTATCTTTCCATATTTTGGTATCTTGACCATTCCCAATTCTCCACATGGAGCCTTGTACAATAAGCCCTCTTGCAGCCAATAGACTTCTCCAAATAAATGAAGGTCTATTACCAACTTTAGCCTGGAAGAAATCTGTAGTTGAAAAGTATTTTGCTTTGAGCACTTTAGTTGCTAGGGAATCAGGAAAATGCAGAATTCTCCATGCTTGCTTAGCCAATAAAGCTAAATTAAAACTTTGCAAATCTCTAAAACCCGTAGCACCTGCTGATTTTGCTTTCCCCAACTGACCCCAGGATATCCAATGTACTTTCTTATCCCCATCGTACTCTCCCCACCAGAAATGGTTCATGACTCTATTGATTTCCAATAACAATGATTTTGGTAGTTTAAACACTCCCATGCAGTAGGTAGGAGGTGTTTGAACCATTGCTTTTAGAAGAATTTCATTCCCTGCCATGGAAAGAAGTTTGGATTTCCAATTGCTCACCCTACTCCTAATTATGTCCAGAATACTTTTGAAAGCTTGATTTCTAGATCTCCCCACAAGAGCTGGTAAGCTTAGGTACTTTTCATAACTAGTAGTTGCTCGAGTTCTAGCAATATTCAAGATATAATCCCTTGTTTCCTTTTGAGTATTTGAACTGAAAAATATTGTTGTTGTTGTCCTTATTTAATTGCTGACCTGAGGCCCTTCATAAAAACATAGCAATGAGTTGATATTAGCTCACTCCACAACATTGGCTCTACAAAAGAGTAAACTATCATCTGCAAAAAATAAATGGTTGATGGTAATCTGACATTTTCCCATAGGATAACCATGAATGTTCTTAATAGTTTGTGCATGATTGCGTAGAGAGCTAAGGACTTCTGCCACCAAAAGGAATAGATAAGAGAATAGAGGATCCCCTTGTCAAATACCTCTAGATGGTTTAAAAAATATGTGGGGATCCATTGATAATAAGTGAGTATGACAGATGAAACACATCCCATCACTAATTTGATCTAATTCTCATTAAAGCCCATTTTCAGCATTACCCTTCTCAAAACACTCCATTCCACACGGTCATATGCCTTTCTCATGTCCAATTTAATTGTCATATGTCCTTGCTTGCTTCTTCCTTTAATAGACATTAAATGCATGGCCTCGAAAGCTACAATAACATTATCCAGAATAAGTCTTCCAGAAACAAAATAACTTTGGGTTGGAGAGATGATTTGAGGCAGGATCTTCTTTAATCTATTAGTAATAACCTTGGATACCACCTTATACAACGCATTACATAGGGAAATAGGCCTATAATCTATCATTGACTTGGGATTTTTGAGCTTGGGAATAAGCACAATATAGGTATCATTTATACTATTGATGCCCCAACCACCCCCCCAACCCAAATTGAGTACTTCCAGTGCTGCTTTAGTAACATCATCTCCCACAATGGACCAATGCACTTGATAAAATTCTGCAGAAAACCCATCTGGGCAGGTGAATCCAAATGGATTGTTTGGAAAATGGCTTGTTTCACCTCCATGGCAGTGTATTCTTCTAAAAGCAAGTTATTCATACTCAAATCCACTTTACTTTCCATTTGGCTTAAGCATACATCCAGTCCCACAGTGTCTATAGAAGAAAATAAGTGCTGAAAATACTGGTCAATACACTTAGCAATTTCCTCCGTGTCTCTACCATTCTGGCATCTTCCCTTTTCAAACAGTTGATCTCATTTGTTTTCCTCCTCTGATTAGCACATCTATGAAAATATTTTGAATTTCTATCTCCATTCTTGAGCCAAGTTTGCTCTGCTCTTTGTTTCTATTTAATGTTGTCTGCTTCCAGTAACTGATCAATTTGCTGCTGTAATACTTTAATAGACTCAAGATCGACACCTGTGTTTAATGTCTAGATTTGAGAAAGTTGTTGCAACTTGATTTATAGCTCCTTTCTGATATGATTTAGAGATGTTGTACTCCAATGTATTAAAGAGTTTTTACACCTTCCCAGGCAGTCTTTTCTCCACTTGACAACCGCATGCCAAAGTTAGGGAGATTATATATGCTTCTATGTCTCCTGGGAGATTATATATGCTTCTATGTGACTCCTTGTAGCTAGGTCTAATTCCCTTTCGCTTTAATACTTTAGATCAGACGTGGAC